>JAOTQP010001179.1:24116776-24127450 GCA_026413545.1 Cichladusa arquata
CCGATCTCACTCCAGCTTAAAAAAAGTTTAACTTGTTTTTAATAGCAGAAGAAGTTCATTTTATCATGCTCAAAAATAAGTTGAAAGTATCCCCTTTTAATTTTCCCATTAAAAATTGTCACTTTTGATAAAGAACATGGAGGAAAATACCAGGCAAAACAGTAATTTTGGGAGGTCATAAATCACTGGAAAAACTTTTGCCTGAGCCATAATTACATCCCTCTAAGAGCAATGTGGTACTAAAATAAATCTCACTGCCAAATTGTGAGACAAACTTTTTGTTACACTACAGCTGAAAACATTCTTTGCTCACTGCCAGCAAGCATAACATTTTGTTTTCAGCACCCACCCACAGCGACTCAGAAAAAAAAGGATGTGTACTGCAATTGAACCATTAGCCAGTCAGATAGACTGTGAGAGACTCTTCTGCTCTGCCAGCCAGGCAGAATGGCATTATAAAAACTCCTGTTAAGGTATAAATATAACTTTCCTTTCTCTCCATTTCCGTGAATCTTCACAAGTCTTCTAACGCAACAGAATCAAAAGTCAAAAGTGAAGTTACATTGCAGATTTCTTGCCCTTTAAAGGGCAAGGGATAGTATCTGGCATTAAACAGACTACCTGCAAGGATGGTGATTTGAAGTGGAAATTAACTCAGACTGGGAATTTACAGTGAGAATTCACTGCTGTTATTTTCTGACCATTCATGTCAAGATCTAATGCCATTAATGAAACTAAGCATTTTAAGAAACACTAATTCTGATAAAGGGACAGATTTTGGTGTCACATACAGGCACAAGACTCTAGAAGCTATGTTGAAATGCCAAATATAGGAAACGTCTTTAAATAAACTATGAACCTGGGAGGAGAAATTCAACATTAATGACCAGTCTACTCTAAATAGGTGTGGAAAAGCTACTTCAAGATCTAGTTTTTTCTGTGTCCCAAAAAGAATGAAAAATTTTTCCTTCAAAATACTAAGATTTCCATCTTCCCTTTTCCTCATCCTGCTACAACACAAGCCTATCCTGTGCAGGGTGAAATAACCAAAAGAGCACACTTGGAACTAATTACCCTGGACAGCCAATGCTGTTTCAGGTCTCGTAATCTGACAGTGCAATGCAGAATTTGTTTCTCATACTGACATTCAGTGCTGCCAGGTTCTGGGTGCTGTGATCTACATCCCAGAGGGCAGCATCTTACACAAGGAGCAGCATAAGCTCTCTTAAAATTTGACATCACTATGAAAACAGATGATAAATCTGTATTAAATGCCACTGTATAGACACACAACGAAGTTACAGCAGGTGTTTGTTGACCTAGCTCCATGGCTGTGTTACTTCCTATGGTGGATACACTAAACAGGAACAATTATTTTAGAGCCAGTTTAATTTACACTGCTGTTCTTTTCACTGTCACCCATATGAACATACCTACAGTTAAAAATTCTGTCAGCAGAGCTGGATATTTGTCTGACCACAGCCAGTCTCCTCACAAGAGTATAATAATAAAGACCAGAAATCCTGTCTTGTGTAATAAATTCTGCCTTATGATATTACCTTAGAGAAAGTATTACTATACTTGTAGGTCTAAGTTCAAGTTTCTCTACGATATATTTGATAACAAATCAATACACATAGAGGACATTCATTATATTCCATCAGTAGTTCCTCCTATCCCAAATAAAGAGAATAAAATAAACCAGTGCTGTGCTCATGTACAGGATATGCTGTAGTATTTGCTAAATATTTACAGGGAAATCAAATAAATTCTTACTGATGAGTGTTTTCAAGACTTCAAAACTGTGGGTTATTTTAAAGCAGTAAGTAATTATTTAGCAAAACTGGGTAGAAATTTTCATTATATTTCAATGTTCAACATCCATGTTGACATGAGTAAGGTCTAGTTCACATTGCTTACTGCTCAGTGAATGCTGTACAACCTGCTTCTTGCCAATTAGGAGTTTAATTCTCCCAACCTTCAGTTACCCTCTATCCCTTTGTCCTAATCAGATTTGAGTTTCACTGTTGCTGAAGTTGAATATGAAGAATTGAATGCTGAAATATATGGAAAAACATACTCTTGATCAGATTCTTCCTTTCTTGAAAAGGCCTCCCCCCCTGGAGCGTGTTTTGAGGTTTTTCTGGGCAGTTTTGTGAAGAACTGTATCCAACCTACCTCATTCAAGATATGTCCTTTGACTTCATTTCTGAAAGATGGGACTGTCAGCATGAGCAGAGACTGGCAGGATCAAATCCATGGTATGTAAATTCTTCACACTTTTGAAGCCAACCATGTTAAATGTATGCAAAAGTGTTAAATGTCAACAGAGAGAGCTGATGGACTAACCCAATGTTTTCTAAACATCTCACAGGCAAATAAATATAAAGCCTCCTTGATGCAGCTTTTAAAAATATAAGGACTACAGTGTAACTAGCTAAGTACAGCTATGATAGGAAAGAGCAGAAAAGGGCCAGAAAGCAAGAAGTAGATCAGAAATTGCACATTGTTTCACTAGCCACTAGGGGAAAAAAAAGAAAAAAGCTGCGTCTAAATATTATTCCAGACCAAATAAGAAAACTGATAAAATAGAAGGCAAAACATCAGACATGGCTGGGCACTGATGGTCTCAGTTATATCTAACTTCATGTCAGAGGTGAAGTAGTAGGTCTCAGGGCAAGTCACTGAATATACTGAAGGGCAGGTAGTCCAAAAAGATTACAGGGATTGGTAGAACGTACCAAGAGGGATTGTGTTAATTTCAGCTAGGATGAATACAAACCTCACCAAGGAAAGAGAACCCCCTTGAACCTATGGAGACATATGGCTGCATCATATGTAAAGGTTGCCTGGGGAAACAGATGCCATGACTACAAAGATTTCCTTCTTCCCCCAGCTTTATGTGCCAAGCCTGATGTCATGTGGTCTGGAATATCACTTGGGTGAGCTGGGATCAGCCATGCCAGCTGTGTCACCTCCCAACTCTTTGTGCACTCCCATCCTCCTCACTGGTGGGGTAATGGGAGGAGCAGAAACCCTTCAATTCTGCTCCATAAAAACAAACACCCCTGTGTTATCAGCACTATTGCACCACAAATCCAGAACACAGCCCTGTACTCTAAAGAAAAGTGACTCTGTCTCGTCCAAAATGAATCTGGAGACACTCAAAACCTGAATGGACACGTCCCTGAGCAACATACTCAGCTTTGAGCTCATGTGAGGGTTGGACTGTGCAATCTCTGTAAGGTCCTTCAAACTCCAGCTCATTTGTGGTTGTGTGCAGTTCTGCTGGATGTGGTGTAGTTATGACTTGACCGTATAAATTACTGAACAAGTTAGTCTAACCTCACAGCTAATTCTGTTTTGAGGAGAAAATGGACTAAAATCTGCTCAGGTCCCTTCCAAGCTTATTATCTTTTGATGCTATGCTTGGCAGCAGAGGTGGGTACTGCAATGACAAACACTGAAGATGAGCCAGATAAACAATTTAAGAAACAACAAGATAGAATGTAAACACCTCTCAGAATAGAATGCTTCTTTATTGTATCTCCCAAATAATTCTCTAATGCTCAGCTATAGAAACTCCACAAGTCACTGCAACACTGCAAATAATTAAATGGCACAGTCATGTCTAAACTTTCCTTTAGGTCTACTATTGTCAAAACATAGCAAACATCAAATATAAAGCATTATACTTGGACCCATGAAAATCAACTGAGACAAATACACGTAGTGTCAGAAGACTTCATAGCAAATTTCACAGTAATATTATTTGATGAAATCATATCTGAAATAATGAAGAAAATAAAAAATGAAGCACACATCTTACTCACTTATCCCATATGCAAGACACAGTTGAGAGAAGATGGAAAGATATTGTAATATCTAAAGACATTACTACAAGCAAATTACAAGGTGTACATTTGCAGGAGTTTTTTATTCTGAGAAACAGCTTTTTTGGCAGACATAAAAATAAATGTCAATAAAACATTTGTCACAGATTCAAAGAAGAAAAAACCCTGCAGTTCCTGTATACATCCTTTGTCCAAAAAGGTATAAGTGGGCTAAGTCTTGCTCAGTTATATATACCTAAATATCAGATTTTATAATGTCAAATTTGATGATAAAAACCATCTTATAAAAGGAAGAACAGAAAAATACCCAACACCATTGTCCAGTCAAAATGAGAGAGACAGACAAACGTGCCCATCAAGTATAGATAATTGTTTTAAGGAAAACAACTGAAAAATTATCAACAAGTCATAAAGTTCCCCAGTGATGGGACATTGACTGGCTAATAGCTTGGCACCCAAAGAGAAATCCCACTAACAGCTGCCTTTACACCAAAGTGGTAAGACTATATATATTAAACAGAAGCTTGGAGAAAAACAAAGTCTGCTTACCCATCTGAACATACCCTACATGAAAGAGGCTTTGGCAAATAGCTTCTAAATCCTTGGTTCATCCTTGCTAGAAGGAAAATAGGTTTGCACAAGCTACAGGGGACAATAAAGACCAAATGGTACTGGGGGGAAAAAAAGTCACCAAAACTGGTTGATCCAAAAGGGTACATAGTGACAAAACCAAAACAGACTTCAGTGTTTTGTGTGTCTGCATTAGGACAGTATTTTCTGTGAAGGAAAAATATTTTAAAAAAATATAGTCAAAAAATCCAAAAAACAAATAAACAGAAAACCCAACAGCAACAACAAAATAATTGAAAATTGGAAGTTATAGCTTAGCATCAAAAAGATGGAACTGCTGAGAGAAATTGAAAATGAGAAGGAAAACATATCCAAAGTATTCTTCCAAAGGTCAAGGAAAATATTACTGTCATTAAGGAAATTACTCACTGGAAATGTCATTAAGTTCAAAATCCTAAGAGTAGTGGTAAGTACGAGGACCTGCACAATATGCATGGTTCAAAACAAACCCTGAGTGATTCTACCACTACATCTAAATGATGCATTACAAATAATACTTGATCAAAACCAAAAACATAAAAAAGTTGCCTGCCACCAACATTGTTTCATGTTAAAATAGAGATGAGATATACTTCGAGAGCACAATAAGCTATACATAACAAAAGGAGAAATATGGTTTCAGTGAATACATACATATTTGAGATGAAAATTGTTAAAAAATAACTAGAAATCAAGTTTATTTCAACTTTTGAAGTTTAGACAGAAAGTTCAGATCCGTCTTACAGGATAAACATCAGCTTGTCCTACTAAATGTACTTTTACTGGGTGTGGTTTTTTATCTCCTCTTATACAATTACCATAGTCTCCTTTGGACAATTCAGAAATACTTTTGGTTTCTACTAATCCACTTTCTTTTTGAATCCTCATGGTAATCCTTAACAGCTATTTGTCCAGACGAATTTTCAGTTTCTAAATAGAGGAAAAACATTGGCTAAAATCTGCCCACATATTTATCTCAAATTGGAATAGGTACTCTGTCTCATTCAGTGCAGATAAGCAGTGAAAGAATATTTTAAAATATATTAGTACAACTACTGTCTACAAATATATCAGACAGCAAAAACTGCAGCTTCTTCATGGATTTTGAAATCCAGATTCATTTAATTTAAATTTAAAAGCCCCAACAGCATAAACAGAAAACTAAGCTATTTTGAATGTATTGAAGTAAACTAAAGCTATAAGGCCAATGATTTACTTTGTGAGAACTTACTAAAAAAAATCAGTTGACTGCAATATTGTTTTATTTACAAACTAGTAGCAATATATGTAACCCTTATAATAACGTAATTCTAGCAATTTGTGCCTTCCTGACTTCAAGAAATTAATGTTTAAAAGTAACAAAAAGGAGAACAGAAAAAAAGCATTCTGTGTGCCATCCTAAGTGTTCTGGGCGTTACAATCACTAGATCTAGGGGTCTCATGGTCTAGACAAATCTGAGGATGATCATGTGTTAAAACATAATAGAATTAAACCATTAATAAAAGATGTCAAAACAGAATAGAATAATCACACTGAACTTCAATTGAATCAATGTTTCACCTACACAGAAAATTTTCAGTGAAACAATTCCCTGAAGTGAAGCTACAAACTATGACAAACTTATTTTCTAACAGATTACAAAGCCAGAGTACATGTACAACTTACCTTTGTGTAGCACTTGAAACTACTTTTTTTTCTTCTGCAGAATTGCAGTATCCTCCCTTCCATTTTTCTTTGAAGTTCCACTGTCTTTCACACAGAAGAACGAATTTTCCGGAGGGGCTGTCTGACTTGTCACAAAGCACTGCTGCTATACAGGTTGCTTTGGTTGGTGTTGTTTGAATGAGTATGGTGACTTGAAAAGAGCTTGGAAAGTCAGGGCATTTTATGAAAAAATGTCCCAAACTACCTGACAGGTAGAAATAATATAAACCTAAGAGTCTGTAAGAATGAAGTAAAATTAGTATGGGTCTTTTTTTCACCTGTGCTCCCTGCCATACACCTTTTGACTTCTTTACATTTAGAAAACCAGAGCCATACTCATATTTTTACATCAGAAAACAATCTATCCCCCATTTTTAAACTGGATTATGTTGTCCCAGTGAAGATTGCTCCTCTAACCCTGGTCCCTTCTTTTTTACTTTGATGGTTTTGAAAAATATATACAAGCATATAGCAGAAGAAACAGTTTGCATTGTTCCCTACTTTATTGACATTGTGGGTCAAGTGCCCAGAGAGTTTAAGCTGCTCCACAGAGGCGAAAAACTGGCATTTGCCAGAGCAAAAGATCAAAAATAATTTTTTTCTAAGTTCTCTGCAAACATTCCTTCTACAGTAGTACTAAATCGATGTCCTACCCTTACTTTGAGGAGACTGTAAGTTATGATCTACTCTAAAATAGGAATCAGGGATTTTAGTGAGCAGAATCAAAGCTTTTGTAAAGAGTCAAAACCTGGCAATTTTTCTTCTGAGCCCATAGCTACAGTTGAATTGTATTTCTCCCATTAAAACATACTTTATTTTTTATTTTTTATTGTTAAATAAACAATTTTCTCTCTGTTGCAAAGAAAAGCAATCACCCTAAATTTCTCCTCACAACAGTTTGTCTCCAAACTAAGAGTCATTCTTTGAGTTTGATATAAGTCATAAAAGTTATGATAGTTCCAAAATGTTTCCCTCTCTGGCACTTTAGTTTACATTAACAATTCACGTAGAATGACTTGGTCTAAAAAAATCTCTATTTAGTTCTGCTTCTTTATGACAGCATTCAAACACAAAATAGGAGAATTAGAAACTTACATGGAACTAATAGGAGTGAAAGAGAGAACTGTTCTCAAAAGCACCATTAGAGACATTTAAAGGAAGTAGAGTGCACAATAGCATAAAAGCAATTCTATTTGTATATGAACTACAACAAGAAGAATTCATCCTTTTCTCCAATTGTTTTTTTTTTTTTTAATTGGACACCACAAACAGGTACTATTTATGAGGAGATTGTTCTTTAACCTTTACCAGTTTCTGTCACTCTTTTTCTACAGGTAATGATCCTCACAAGAGCAATAATCTCTGCCAATGCATTTCTCATTTGGAGAACATGCACAGTTTAGTCCCGATTTTGATCTCCTCTTAAACTGATTCTCCTCTGTCACAGATCTGTAAGACATAAAAATACATGAAATGTTGATGCATCGTTCAGTACATTGTTAATTTGTAGACAAAGGAGAGAGGCTGCACAATACAACCAAATGTCTGTATCTATTCTGCTGGGCACAAAGATCTAGCCTGGGCCAAAGGTCTCCACTGCAGCCTCAAAGCTGAACCAGCAAAGCCAATGCAACACTGATCTGCCCAGAGTGGCAGAACCCTGCCAACCATAAGGTCAGGTCTGTGCACTAGCATTGGGGGTCAGTCAAGGGTTGCAACATCCCCCCATTTTTGACTAGTGCCAAAGCTGAAGACTCTTCTAAATTCAGCTAGCTGATTATGAGGATAGAAAATCAGATGCAGCTAGCAAGTACGAGCTCCTGTCTCTAAACCCATCAGAAATTTCTCAGAGATATGAAAATTGTTAGATATCTGTGCATAGGTTTAAGTCTGCAGTCTATAGCTGGAATAGAAGTGGGATAGAAGTGAAAGATTTTCACATGTTCTCACTATACACTCTGTCTTAATTTTCAGGTCTGCTGGAGATGGACGGGCATTCATAGGCTTTTCTCCTTTTAAGTATTGTCATAATATTCAACACAGAGTGAATATATTTGTGCTCAGAAATACTGTGCTCTTCCATTGTCACAACTCAACATGGAAGTACTCAACTGTTATTTTTTTTACTTTTTTGGACAAGGATTGTGCTATGTGGTTATCTTTGTGTCCTATACCAGCTTCTATGCATGTGTACATAGGCATGCAACTGGAATCACTACAGGTTTGTAAGTAAGACAGCAGTTCAATAACATTGACCCACCTGAAGAGAAGATAGCCAATGCACAACTCTCAAAAGTGATTGCTAATGATGTGGCTGATTTTAGAAACAAGGTTATAAGTAAAAGTCATTATTGGCATCCTTAAAATGAAAATACTCCCTATTTCTAATGAGTATTTCTAGATTTTTTTTTTCTTGCAAATGTCACACAAAAAATTTAATAAAACATTTTTGCACAGACACAACAATGTTCCTATTTTTCCCTATCTCCCAGCTGACAGGTAAAAGAGGAAGCAAATAGCAGAACAGGGGGAAAGAAGAAATAATAAAAATTCCCCATGTTTAGAAAGATGGAGACATAGATTATGCACTTTATAAAGTCAAAATTCTGTGCTTGTTATATAGTTAAGGACTTCTAACTTTCTCATTATAAGGTCTATTTAGAAGTCAATTTTTTATTCTCTGCAAAGGAATTTTTAAAGCTACTGATTATGGTGTAGAAGCACTGCTTTTGTAGAAATTGAGAGGACATTGCAATAATAAAACCCTGTTGGAAGCTGATTATATTTGTGATTAGAAGAAAAATTGCCCTAGAGATTGTTGTAGGTGGAATTAGCCACCATAAAGGCAGGAAGGTTTAATTATAGCTACTATTCTTCTCTTCTGTACAATGTAATCTTGACAGGCAGTGCCGATTATAGGTAACATTTCTCTACCTTTATTTTCTGTTTTTTTAATATATTTTCAGTATGTGTATATCATCTGCCACGAACAAAACCCCAAAAAACTCCAAAGCTAAACTACAGCTAAAGATAAGGGGTGGGAGGCCGATACTGAAGTGCTCCTCTTTCTTGTGTAGTTAAACATAGGAGAGCTGTTGTCTGCTTAGGGTGTTTATACCTCAAAGAACACAATTACTACATAAAATCATGGCCATTTTCTTCTCTCTCCTCAAAGAGAAACAGTTTATTAGGGAAACACATAATTCACATCAGAGGTGTGATTTTGAGAAGGTATTTCCATTGTAACCAGAAGTTTAATTCCTTTGCTGGGTGTCCCTTCAACAAGAGTTGAGAGCCAGAGGATAGTCCAGAGCATCTACTTGAGAAAAAAATCTCAATGTCTTCAAAATGAGAATGCATAAAGATGGAAATAATTTCAACCATTCCATTTTCATTGCTTTCACAGCAAAAACAAAAACACAGGATACAACACTTGTCCTTCACATCACAGTGAAGCGTGAACACAAAAAGCCACAACACGAAGTAACAGCTCACAAAACAAGGACCTGTTTCAAAAGTTATTAATGATCTCTATTGGATCCCCAATAGGCACCCTAAGAATCAGATTCTTTCATGCTGCAAAATAGATTCTGGCCATCTCTCACGAGTTCCTAGTCCATCACATCACTATTTTCACAGTCAACACTCTGTTTTTCTAAAATTGCAAAGTCCACCCTGGAGGTCTCTGGGAGGAGAGCTGGAAAATATCCCAAAGATCAGACAAAATTATTTGAAGTACATTCTGCAGAGCTCACATACACGTTTTGATATGACTTTTCAATTCGGAGGTATTGACTCTTTAAAACCAGTCCATGTGGTTTGAAATAATCCTTCCTACCAAAAATGCATACTGTGTCAGGGATAGCTGACTGATGCCTTTTTGCAGTACACAGTTCTGAATTGCCTGGGAACATTTTTACAAAACCCCATGATTTGGTAGCGCACAATCGAGCATTATCCTTTTCAGAAAGCACTCCTAACTTTAGTCTCTATGTTGCACAAACACACACAGACATTTCAAGTCAACCCTTTTTTGTCTTCTAATCACAGTCATTAATTTATCCCTAGAAGAAAATTGCAATTTTAAAAATAATGATCTTCTGTGACAGTCTGTAGAAATCTTTTGAAAGCTGGACATTCATTGACGTGTCATGACCAATACTAAAATATTAGAAATAGCTGTCACTTTCTTTCAAAATACCCATTTTTGCAGTCCTTAATGTTAACGCTTGGGCACAACAGTAATAAAAGTAGTTTAAAATTGTCTGCAAATGTGTCTCACAATTTGTATATAACATGAAATTTCATCTTCTTTTCATCTTTTAAGATTTCATCAGCTGATTAATGAGTAGAAGCACTTCATATCAGGAAGGTAATAGACTCACAACAACAGAAATGTTGAAGTATTAAAAGAAAAAGCAGCCAGAAGTAGAGGGCAGGAAAATAATTTATCGTCTCTGACAAGGGCTTAATTTTACTCATAATACTATTTTGATATCTGAAATA
>JAOTQP010001179.1:24189890-24201527 GCA_026413545.1 Cichladusa arquata
TAAAGTAAGTCTTCAATTTCAACTAAAGCCTGTTTGCATATGTAATAGCAGTATCACTTTGAAAATTTTCTCATAAAAGATTCTTATTGTGAGTATTAATTGTATTCTGAAAATTCTAACACACTAGCATTTTAATTTCTTTTTATAAGGTTCCCAAAATACATTAGGGACTACTTTAGGCCCATACTTTACTACCTGCACATGCACTCTAATCTGGTTGAAGATGAACTCTTTGTCAAAAACACAAACTACTTCAGAAAACAAGCATTATACTGCTGTGGCACATTACAGGTGCAGTTATGTGATATATTTTATTAGCTATAAAAGAGACTTGGAAGTTTCTTCCTTTAAGCTCTACTTCTCATCTCCCTATTTTTGCTAGCACATGACATAATGGAGTCTTTCTGTTAACTGAACCTCTAACAATCCAGGTTGAAGATATTTTCATTTATCTTCACTTTAATCTCAGCAGCCTTACAAACACCTTTCTGAATATGGTTGAGTGTAACTAACATACAATTTCCAGAAATGAGCAGTAATTCCTATGTCACCTTTGTGGCAAATGGGAGGGCACTGACAAACTAACATTCATAAATTTAGTTTGTCATGAAAATCAATTTGATAATTAAAAAAAAAATCACTCCTATATGTGCCTTACCTAAGTGAGCTTGTTGAGAAAAAATTTCTAAGTCCCAAAAAGTTCAAAGTATACCATTGTCAAAGTATCTTAATTGCAAATGAAGACATTTTGAAGAATCAAATATATACTAATGCATATACTTACCAGAGAAAGCTCTGTTTGAGTTTTCCATATTATAAGTCTTAGTAGGACAATCTTCTTTTTCTGTTAGTTCCTGGATAAGGCCTTTATTTAAGCAGACATCCACATGTCTGTTAAATGACACAAGATTGGTGGTTTTCTGTTCTGAATTACAAACTGGACAAACAAGAATGGTGTCTTCTTTGTCTTCAAGGAAACAGGATGAACTAGTTCCTTCTGTATGTTCAGTCTTGCCAAAATCATCTTCATTGTCTTGTGATACTCTTTTGGGAAAGAGGCGCTGTTTCATACAGATGTTTCTAGCAATGTCACTGAGATTGCTAGGCTGTCGTGTTCTGGGAGATTTATCAGGTATTATCTGACCAAATTTTTCTGTGTTGCTGTTAGTAGAGTTTTCAGATACACTTGCAGACTGGTCTGTTCCTGCTAATTGATCTGTTTTATTTTTTTGACATTTATCAACATACTCATTTTTAAATTGTGGAAGAAAGTTAGGTGTATTTTCTCTAGAACTGCAATTCTTGGATATTTCCACAGTATCTTTAACACACATCCTATTGAGGCACTCATCAATATGTCTATTAAGTTCTTCCAAATTATTGCTGCTTTGCTTCTCAAAGCAAACAGGACAAGTGAAAATCTTAAAAACATTAGAATTCTGTAAACCTGTGACTTTCTTTGTTTCTTCCACAAAATTTTCTGATGATTTATCATCATGAAAGAGCTGCTTACCTCTGCTTTTATTTGGAGAAATATTTTCTCTGTTTAACTGTCTTGCTGCTCGCTTTTGATCGAAAAAACTCCCTCTATGAGGTGCTTGTGAATTTTTTGTGAAATACTCTTGGTTGGACTTCTGTGTCTGAAGCATAAGAGAACCAATTTCTTTTCCTGATTTTAAGAAACTTGTAATGCTTTTTTGTTGGTATTTCTTTTCTTCTTCAGTTAGAAATCCTGATACTCGTACACCTAATGATGGAAAACAAACTTATAATAACAGTTTTTTGAAAGCTTGATGCTAACTCCTAATTAACACCTTTTGAGGTATACATTCACTCAATAAAGGCACAATTAATCTCTAAAAAGATGGCAGACTACCTCCAAATGCATCACAATGTCAATACAATTTTATCAGACCCAAGCACTAGCCCAACCATATTATTTAGTAACCTGAATTTTAGTAACCTGAAGTTTTAACTGATAGCATTATAACATGAAGCTATAAATACAATTACATAGAATTCAGTCTGAAAGTTTTACATGAACTTTACCCATCAAAATATATTTTTCCTCAGCACTTTCGAATATCTTAGACAAGTAAATTTTATATATCACTAAATGTTTCAAGCAGAATAAGCACCTGAAACACACATCTTAGGGTCAAACCAAAGTTTACTGTTGCCAGAAATGTTCACATCTCCTGCAGACCACTGCGGTTTCAGATCTGTAAGCATTTCTGTTGTTGTGGTGCAAAGCAGATTTAAAGGCTCTTCTAAAGCATCAGAATTAGGGTTGCTGTGAGTCAAGATTCTATTGTCATGATGACGTGACTGTTGTTGCATAAAAAAAGTACCTCAATTAGCAAAACTTCCTCCGTCACCTTCACCATTCAGCACTCATTAGTAAAACTTTACTTATTACTCCTTCAGCACAGATCTGTTTCACTTTGCAAAAACTACCATGGTAATAGAAAAAGGATAAATGCATTTATACCAGTTTTACTTTAAAGTATGGTGTGTTATTTCAAAACACTATAAGCTTTCCTAACTCTGAAAAGGAAGAATGAATTTGAAATATCTTACCCATAAGTCTTATCCGTAGAGGGTGAGGAGCAACACTATCTATTTCAGTTCCTAACAAATCTTTAGCAACAGTAAATATTTCCTCCTCAGTAGCAACAGAAGACAGAACAGTTGAAGCTCTTGTTTTAACTTCGAAGTTCACATTCTTAAGCTTCAATGTAACAGTTTTACCCTAGAAAAAACCCCACAATTTAAAAAAAGGTTAAAAATGTATGTCATATAGGGCACACAAACAATTGTTATGTAGCATGTATACAAGGGCCCTTAAGCCATAGTCAAGACTGTGTGGTTATTTGTGCACAGCAAGAGGCACACCCAAGAATTTGTCTGCAAGATTCTGTACTTGCCCCTAAATTTCTGCCAAAGTCGAATTCTCTGAATTGGGTCATTTGACTGCGGTTCTTAGCAGACCATCTGCCACCAGAGCACGTTCAATTGAATTAATGTTTTGGCTACAGGCACAACTTCTATTCCATCTAAAAAAAATTATTCCTTATCTGGAAATTTTCAGTGCAGATATCCTAACTCTTTATGAACACAAATTACAGATTCATAGAAAACTTATTTCCTTCTGTGCAGTGCTATCACAGCCACACACAGTATTTGTTGGCACAGCAGCACCCTGGCAGCACCTCCCAAACCATTTGTGTGATTCATCATGTCCATCCAAATGTAAATAACTAGCACTCTCTTTGTTCTGGTGCTTTTGTAAGCTTATCCCTTTGTCCTCCTTAGCTGATCATCTCCCTTTCAACATGTCTCTTTTGAGACAATCATTTATGGCTGAAGAAGATTAACGACAATTCTTTTAGGTCTTAAGTATCATTCCTTACTTTACCGTAAGACCATCAAAGAAAATATGAACTGTTCTTTCCAAATGAAAAACAGGTATCGAGGGAGAAGAAATAAAGGGACTGTTTCTACTATTGATACCACTGAATTGTGTGAATAACGTGTCAGCAAGTTTGGCACATGTCAAGTTCTTAAAATACAAAACTGGCTATTGACTGGATCCTGTTTGTATAAGGGAAAGAAACAGTGTTTTAAATACATTAGTATTACAGGATTGAGCAAAGCATGGCTTATAGACGATCAGCTCTACTATTCCTTTACAAACATTGCTTTTAGAATAAAATGTTCACATGCCAAATAATTCAATTAATTTTTCAAGTTTCAAAACTCTGTTTAATTTTTATCCTACATCCATTGCTAGATAGCCACCCACACAACAACAAAATGCTGCCTAAGTAATTCCAAATATCTGCAAATTACAGAATGCAGACTTCTGAAGATAGATTGCATGGTATGATGCGGCTGAAAGCATTTATACTAAAGCTGCATGGAATTGTTGGAGTGCAAAGCATCCTTTTGCAAGTAACCTGAATAATATAAATACCTTAAGTCCCTTTTTCTGTAACTCTTGAGCAAGATCTCTGCAGAGCTCTCGACACAAGGTGTACTGGTCTTCTGCTGTGTTTATTTCACTGAATGTTCTAAGGCAAAAATACAATGACAATTTTTCAGTATGAATCCTATAGAACGTTCAGTGTCTGCAATCTAAAAGTATTTTTTATACAGTAAAACAATACTATGATCAGAAGAATGTTGTATAGGTTCAAATTCTTACTTCAAGGAACAATGATTATTACTAGCAATATTTTGTTTGCAAAATATTTGAAAGGCCCTTCAAATAATGAAATAATTTTTCATTTTTCATGCACTAACTGAAAATTATTCAGATTTAATGTCATTAATGCTTAAGTGTTTGCAAGACAGAATACTAACAGTAAGTGAATTCACAGAGCCAGCCAAGTTATTTGTATTTAATCTCCTTTGTATGCACTGTATAACATCAGAAGAAAGCCAGGAACTGGAAGTCAACATCAGAGCCAAGAATCAGAAATAAATAATGCAGATGCTAAGAAAAAGAAAAGGATAATTATGTCTAGCCTCAGAGGAGGAAAAGCTATCTTTCTGCCAAAAATGTTGCCAACTGCCTTTGCTAGAGTGCCTTAGGAGGGAAATTACAGTGTTATCTTTTGGCTGTACATTTGCTTTTCAGTAATAACATCACAGGAAAAGCAACCTTCAGTTAGTCAAGGTTTTAACAGAAATGGAAAGCAAAACTTACAGACAGCACATGCTTTGCAAAGGTCTCACAGATACATTCTTTCATGTCAACCTTTATAACTTACAAATGTAAGGTCAATAAAATTAGAATGGATTTCGCATCTCTAAGTTATAATCAGGTTTACCTGATTGTACTCAAAAGACATCCTCTATTACGATTCACATTCCCGTAAGAATGTTTGCATGCTGCCCAACTAATTGGATGAGGATTTCACTGTGGGTCTCACACCGCTATCCAAGGAGTACCTCATGCTATTCAGATAATACTGCAGTGATTGAGAAGTTGTAAAAGTTCAAGGCTTGGAAAGGACAGGATAGAGAGAATGCTATTTCAGGGTTGTCTCTTTCTAGTCTAGTTTCACGATCTCAGAAGCCTGTAGACATTTCTGGTCTAAAATTGTCCCTTTGAGGAAAAAAATGAAGAGAAAAAGCAACACAGAAAGGTACTATAAAGATGCCCAAAATATCTGTCTAATTGCAAGCACAAGACTAAAGCCATAAATTTTTCAGCTATGATGGTATCAAAATTGCATTGGGCTTACTTAAGCTGCTCACAGCTATTATGTCACAAAATGACAGGACTAAGAATCTTTTCTTATCACCTTTTCTAAAAAAGCACACAATAGGGATAATTATTACAGGGCTTTACAGAGTCTCCTGGCAGAACTAATTTTAAAAAAATTAACTACCTTCCTAAGGAACTTTACACTGGTAAAAACTAGTTAGGAAATACATGTGACTGCAGGCTACTACAGTGATATTAAGCTTAAACAGATAAAAAAATTCAAGCCTTATCTTATGACTTAAAGGCATTTGATGCATTAAAGGCACTAGCAGAATTGGATCATAAGAGAACACATACAAACTGACAAAAATACCTCCATGGAGTTCTGGAGCCAAGGACAAAAAAAAAATGCAAGTTTGAATTTTGTTTAGTGAGCTTGTTGTATATGTGGATTTAAAAATAAATATACAATTAAATTATATGACTGATAATGGTATACATTGGTATTTAGTATTTAGTGATTCCAATGGTTGATGTAAATTTTTCAATATTAAAGACACATACCTTTCAGTGCTCATACTTTTTCTTTCTCCATCCCTTTAAAGAGAAAAAAAGATAACTATACTTTCTTGATGTAGAAACATTATTATTTCAACAAACTCAGAGTCAACCAATCATGCTCAAATAACTAACAGCAGTCTTTTCAATAAAGTCTGGATGTTCATTTTTTCTACAAATCTTGTACATCAAGTTTAAGAAAGTGCAAAAAGGAGAACTAATAGATTAAGTAAAGACATAGATCAGTCATAGATGTCTTCATAGACAAAAAAAGTTTAAAAAATCAACCAAACAAAAAATTCCCTCAAAATTCACTTCTTATATCAGAGGGAGTCTGATGTAAAAAGAAAACAAACTACAAATCCTGTGCTGTCTCAGCTATAACTGTGAAGCACAGCTATTGGAATCCTGTACATACATGTATATTTGAATATTTCGTTTATCTGAGGATTTGCAGAAATAGTTTGCTTTCAGTCTAAATAATTATTCAGCTTAAAGGTGATGAGTTAAAGTTTTTTTTGTTTTTTTTTCTTTTCAGTGTTAATTGAGTATCCTTTAATAAGTCTTCTGCACGTAAGGAGATCCCTCAGAGCAATTTCATTTTAGGTCACTCTTCTGTTTGTAAGTATTGGAAATAACAAATTTGGGACTGTCAGATTTTCTTAAAAGAAGGATAGTCTGACACAATAACTATAAGATGAACTATTTACTGAACACACAGGTGTTAATATGTTAAATGCTTGTTTTCTCTACACTAAAATCACTGAAATCAAGTTGGTGCTGACAAAAAAAAAAAATTCTTACACATCAAAACCATTAAAACCCTGACCTTTGAAATGCTCCTTTTTTTTTTTCAAAATGTACTGGGAGATATCCCAGGCTGTAAAACACCAAAGTAGGGTGAATAAGAAGAAAGAGAACATAATTATTAAAAGGTCTGTTTATCCTAATTATCCAAGGTCTGTTTATATATTAACAGAAAAAAAATTTTGAAAACTGTATTTTATCTTCTATCAAGTCACCTTCACCACATCAGTCTGACCACATATTTTTAAAATATTTTTTATACTTTGAATACAAAAAAAAACAGCACAAAAATTTGTGCTAGCACATTACTGTGCTTCAGACTGCTAACTACACACATTATTTTGTAGTCAAATGGAAAAAGGGAAGATTATTGTCATAGAAGTTACAGATATAATACAGAATAGGTCTTTCAGAAGTGCATAAGACTCTGGAATTTAATTGAGTTAATTAATAAGACACGCAGTACTTAATTAAGGCTCTTGGTCGCACAAACAGTAAAATGCTTTGTTTCAAGTTTTTTTAAAGAGCATGTTTGTCTCCAGGACAGGCTTAGAAATGACAAATATTGTTGAAAATGTATATGCACTACTAAGACCAACTTCACCCATCCTAAAAAGGAGGCTAAAAATCATTAAAGTACAGGGAACCATAAAAGAACATATACATACATATACAGAACATACAGAACATATATATTAAGAAGTACATAATAATCTTCAGTTCTATTCCACCAAATTCACATGTTCACAGTACCCAAATACATAATCTTGATAAGAGACACAGAACCTTCCCTGGCAATTTACCACCAGAGAAGATCAAATACCTTTGTAATTTTCATTTTAATACAAAAACCATAAACACCAATCAACGTGTACTGTTTTTGAAGAAAGGGGAGCGTACAACTCTGCTCAGGACATCTCAGTTATGTTCAGCTGTTTTGATAATTATAAGGTTATCCTATCTTGCATACACTTACATACAACTTCCCTGACAAGACTTTTTGGATTTCATATATAGACATGGCTGTATAAACCTTTGTTTTTTCATGTTTGACTACTGCATCTTTGATGTAAGTATAACAACAACAGGCATCAAACATCTTTAGAAATATATTAAACAAGAGTATTTCCATAATATTTGCCAATTAAATAATATTTCAGTATGTAATATAGACAAGGAAACATTCAGAAAAATGTCAACACAGAAAGAAAAAAAACACATGGCTTACTTCTCCAAGTGTGTTGAGCCCAAACCAAGGGAAATATCTAAGAAATTACGCCACGATACTTCTGAAAAAAGAAGAGAAAGCAGTGCCCTCTGGTGGTAAAGTTCTGAGCAAGTCACAATTCCAAGTGCTTTTAACATCTTCTCTGTTACTTTTCCAATACCTGGCACCTAGAAAAGAGAATGTAACATCATAGTCGAAAATTTCCATTTGTAGATCCATTATCAAGAACAATTTGAATCAAACACAACATGGAAGATTACCTACAAAACTATATTTTCAGCAGAAATCTTGCTTCTGAAACATATAAACATTACATGACAGAACACTAAATGTCATTGTGTCTCTCACCTTTCTAATGGGCAAATCTTTTAGGAAGTCTAGCACTGCTAGTCTCTCAGGAGAAATTCTGTATTGGCCGTTAGGTTTATTACGATCGCTGCACATTTTTGCTAGCATTGTATTTGGTGCTATTCCTTAAAAACAAACAAAAAACACATGGAAATTTTTAAAAAACCGTAAGACAAACTTTAATTTCAACCATCCAATATTTAAAAGCCAAAGAGTAGCCTATACACTTGGCAAAGACTAAAATAAGGAAAAGAATTACGATTATTAACAACCAGATTTGACAAAATTCTGCAAAAAGATTTTGTGACCATCCTGAAAGAACATAAATACGTGTAATAGATAAAATATAACTTTAATAAAGTGTACTTCCTATTTTAAGATAAGCAGGGTAACACAACAAGCACTAGTAAGTCAAGAGGGGTTAAATACCAAGTCCTTAAAAATAACATCAGTTATATGAGTTGAACATTTTTTATTATGGTGATTACAGTAAGAAAATGCTTACAGTGGTAGTTGCAATGAACTTCTAGTAAGAAGGAGACCTTTCTTCCTTGTATTTCAGCAAAAAGACCTTTTTTGACAACATATAATAAATTTTATTATTTTGTGGGCTACCATTGGAATCTAGCAATTTATAAATATTTCACAGACATTAGAGGAATTAGGAGGGATTGGTCTTTTCTATCAAAGTAACTGTTTTTACAAATTAACTCTGGAATTTGTTTAGCAAAAGAAAGAATAACTTTGTCCTACAGCCATAGAGGTCTAAATTTTCATTTGCTCACTGATACAACATATTATTCAAGATGGTAGAAATAACTCTGTTTGTTATTGATTATCAGTATTTTTTCAGTTACCTTTTAAATTATTTTTCATTTTTAGTTTTAAGATCCCTGTTTGCACTTTTAAAAGCTATGCCTGTTTTCTACACACTAACTTATCCTTGAGAAGACAAAACTTCAGTAAACAAAACTGTTTTTCTGCTATCACTCATGAGATAACATACATGGGAGGGGATTTCATCCTACTTCTTCTTATTAGCTGTTTCTTTGCCTCTGCTTACATTCCACACTTTCCTGACCTTCTGCGGCTGCTTCATAAAGCTCACCAGTGCCTGATACCTCACCAACTTGGTTCATAAAGCATTTTGGATGGCATCCAAACCAAGTGGCTAGAGACATACACTAGTTTTAGTCAATCAAAACAGCTGAGACAAAGGTGGGCTGTCTGAAGTCAAGACATAGAACTTGATTGGTAAATATTAAAAAGCTATTAAAGAGTTCATTAACTTCAGCATATAGTTACTTCTCTAATACTAACATTTTAATGAATTTTGATATTGTTTTAAGAAAGCAACAGTGCGAAGGTAGAAACACATAACAGCACAGATCTCCTATTCAAACTAAAAGCAGTTTAGAAATCAGTGACAGATTTCACTATGACCCACAGTCTGGCAAAAACAATTTACACGATGCACTAGAATAACCATCCATGCTAAGATTAGATCAAGTGCACTGGTCATTCTTCCTTACTGTTTACTCTTATTTCAAGTAGAAAGAAGCAAAAAAATGATGTAACTGTTTCAATGATTAAAAGAAGAGTAGAAAAGAAAACAGTCATGACATCTCTTGAAATAATTGGAAGTCACATTCTTTGCAGACCTTCAAAGACATTATAATTTTTTTGTAGCAGAAGAACACTGTGGCAAGGCTAAATTCTTAATTAATGCCCTCTGAGAAGAAAGTAGAAGACAATAAGGAAATACAAAGATTAATTATTATTCATGTATCTGAATACCTGCACTAGCAGTCAGTTGAGTTTTCTGCTCAATCCTAAAGCGAATTTCCTTCACAACTTCCTCTGCAGACGTTCCAAAGACAACTGAGTTTTCCACTGATAGACCCCTTTGTTCAAGGTTGTCATCCACCAGAGATGTGTCATCTTCAAATAGTACTGGTGAAGAAGAGACTTCGGCTTTGTAAAATTTGGCAGACATATTCATACCATCTTTATCTAAGTTAGACAAAAATACAAACAATTAGTACATCCATATAGACTGATTTCCTTCTTCAGTGGCTTCAGCATTCATAAGCAGTTTTATTTCTATTTTTGTTTTGAAAAAGCAATTGCACTGTTTTTGTTTGAAAAATGGAGACATGTAACTTCATTTGCTGTGATTTGAGCTTGCCTGAGATTGGAGCAATTGGCCAGTAGGCTGGACATAACATCAGAAAAGCAAAAGGTTGAATGGCCTGTTGCTGTAGCAAACCATCAAGATTTTATGATTACTTTTGTTTTATATCAGATTGAAGGCCATATGCTCTCTTCCACAGAATTTTTTTTCAGTATCATCCAAATAAAATTAGGGTTCTGGAATATCTAGTTCTAGAATGATCAACCTGGTGAGCTTCTCATTTTCAACTGCAGTCATAGTAGAACAAGTAATGTCAGCAGTCCTTTGTCTGACTCTACAAACATTACTATTACAGTTTCACATTCTGAGCACTTGTTTGTGTTTCAGATGAACAAAAGTATCAGGCAAGTGTGAAGAAGCACACGACTACATATCCATGATATTGATTTTGTTATTTTCTATTTTATTAATACTTTTCTATAGTAGTGCACACTTGATTATGCTCTTAATGACTGTCAGAAATTTTGAATACAGAGAGTATAAATATTCCAGTTTGTGCATCATTCAACCATTTGTATAACTACTTCTTTTCTATTATTCCCAAGTGGATATACAATTGTGGATGTGGTTCCAGCTCCATCTTCCAGAGCAAACTGAAACCCGGTAATATCTTGAATATTACTAAAATTCTGCAGTGCTCCTGCTACTTATTTCCAAAATTATCAAGCTGAATTGTAATGCAGACCTAAACCACACCATTTGTTTCAGAAAACCTAGCACCGCTTTTCAAACATTTTATCCACATTAAAAGAAAATAAATCCTCCAAGTCCAAATCATTAGCAGTGTACATTTTGTTCACAAGTGAACAGTAGAGAAAGTTAACCTGTGCACTAACTAAATTGGAGGAATATATGGGAGGACTTAAGTATCCACACTTTCAGTGGATGCAGCTTATCTGAAGCTTGTAAGCACATGACAGGCAACCTCTGCTGCCAATCCCGTGCAATGTGGTCGCAGTGTCTTACGCCATTTCACAAGGCAAGCAGCCAATCTCTGCTGCAGTGTTCACTCCGCTCCTTGCCCGCCTGCATGTCCCAACACCCGGCCAGCCCAGTGCTCTGGATCAACCTGTTGCAACACTGGGAAGCTGCAGCTCCCATAGCACTGTCTGCCCGCAGACCCACAGCACTGTCTGCCTGCAGCCCCACAGCACTGTCTGCCCGCAGCCCCACAGCAGTGTCTGCCCGCAGCCCCACGGCAGTGTCTGCCCGCAGCCCCACGGCAGTGTCTGCCCGCAGCCCCACGGCAGTGTCTGCCCGCAGCCCCACAGCAGTGTCTGCCCGCAG
>JAOTQP010001179.1:24435580-24447115 GCA_026413545.1 Cichladusa arquata
TTTTTTCTCCCCTGGCCACCTGAGAAGGGGAGTGACAGGATGCCTTTGGTGGCATCCAGCCAGGGTCAACCCAACATAGATGGGAAGAAGTTAGATGGTATTTTTTAAAGGGGGCAAGGACAGTAAGTTTTGTTGCTACTGAGCCTCCATTTATATGTTTAAGCAGAGACTTGTTTAAGTGGAAATGCTCACATATAGCATGGTTTGCTCCTGCCGTCTCTAATCAAGGTAAGCTAGGCTTGAGTTAGTACATTTTAAAAACAAAGATAATTTAGCAAAGGTTCCTGGAGCCTGTATCAGTTTCTTGTCTTGTAAAAAATAAAAAAAAAAAGAGGTGCTTAAAATTTTACTAGACTTTGACTAGGAGGTTACAAAAAGACTCGGGGAACTGTGATGGTTGCATCAGAGAGGGCAGAAAAAGGAGCACCTGATTTTTTTGCTCATGGCAGATCAATGGTTTTTAATGATGCCTTCTGCATTATATGTGGTAACAAATTTTTAATATGAGCTAATTTGAAAAACTATTGACTAACTTCCCCTTTGCATCTCAAGCATTTGCTTCTAACACATGTGGGCTTTAAAAGACTCCTCCTTGGGCTACAATTAGAGACTTCATTGTGATTTAAATTAAACAACTACAGCTCTTTTATTGCTGATCCTCTTTTTTCTGCCTGAATTTATGCTCTGAGATGAAAAAGATGGCAAGTCTAAGCTTGACCTGGGGCAATGAGAATATGATAGAGTATACAGAGATGCTGCAGGTGGCATTATTACCACCATAGCAGCTGTTATGCTACTATATTTATAGCCATTATGCTATTAATGTTGTTGTGGTGTAACAGCTGGAAAATAAGAGTAGCTGCATCTTACACTTTAGAGGTTAAAATCACCATTTATTAATAACTGTGACAGGAATTGGAAATCACACTTGTAAATAACTACACACAAATATTTCAGCACTAAATTGCTAGGGACTGTAGGAAGTAGGATGAAAATACAAGTGGTATATGCATTTTTATCTGATGCATGGAATAATTAGCTGTAGATCCATTGCAAGGCCTTTCAGATAGCAGAAAGCAGAAGTGCTCTTGCTACAGAGGTTTGATATAGCAGAATTGAAGGCCCCAAACACTGTTATGCTCGCTTTTTTTTTTTCCTACAGTTATTTCTTGCCTTCTAATGCAGCAGTCCCAGCTTCTTTGTGGCTATAAGACACCCATCTCAATTAAATTTTATTACTTACTCCTCATTTACTCTAAGCTGCTTTGGAGTCCAAAACTTCCTTTCTGTCCCTGAAGCGGTTCTAAGGATTCTTAGTGCAAATCAGCGTGTACCATGGGTGGATTTCTATTTAATTTACTTTAGTGGGACATGTGCATATGCTCAGCTATCCTGGGCCTGAACTGGTACATTTATGTGCTTGAATCAATGGGAGATTCACCACATTTTACTCCACTTGTATTTGAAGGGAAAATTATCAAAAATATCCTTTGTTCCTATGCCAGACTTAACTTCTTTCTCTTGTGTAGAATTCTGTGTGGAATACAGCAGATACATAGATGTAGATATATAAATAAGTATAGATGATAAAGATATGGATGATATATAAGGCTGTGTCAAGAACATGCCTCCAAAAGAGTAAAAAAGCCCAAACCAAGTTGATTTGGAAATGTAATTTCAAGTAATTGAAAAAACAGATGATGCTGTGACTTGAATAGGGATAACATACAGCTGTTATTGTAAGAAGCTGGAGTTACTTCTCTGACTTTTGTATTGCTAAAAATATTCTTAAAAATACACTCTTATTTCCGAGCTGTTGCTCAGCTGAGATGTGGATGCATACAATTAGTAAAACTTCATCCATCTTGCAGAGCAAAGTTGTACTCTGTGAAACCATGAGCAGGCTTCGGTGGTTTATTTCTTTTCTAGGTCTCAGCTCCCAGAATTCTGTATGGTAGAGTAGAATCAGAAAAGCATGTGTCATTTGGCATGCAAGTGACTGGACAAGTCAGCCTTTTGAAGGTGGAGCTGCTTCCATGAACAAAGCTGGAGCAGGAATCAGGCCACTCAGCCAGCAGAGCAAACATTGTCTCCGTTTCATCTCATTAGAGCACATCAGCATTATAATTTTCCAGACCAGCCAGCTAATTGTATTATCTATGTTGTTTTTATTGGCTGAAGAGTCATGGTATTCTCTCTTATGGCTTTCTTAAATTAGGATTTATTTAAAATCTCTGTACATAGATCGTTGGAGCAGACACAGTATGTCTTCAATTACTGCATATCTTGTCCTCATGTGAAACCAAGGCAGCCAAATCAGGTTGTGCAGCAATAAAACCATAGAGCTGAAGACATGAAAAACTGAGTCATCCTAAAATTGAGTAGCTGTAGCATTTTACTTCTCTGAAGCAACTGAGGGGATAGTTTTACATTCTGTTTCAGAAATGTGAGGCATTTAATAAAGCAGAATACCAAGAAGAGTAGGTATTAAAGAAAGATTTACCTGGAGCACTTACCTGAAAGGTTTTTTTCGGTCTGTGTGAAGTGATATGCTTCCATTCCAGTTGTTGGACAGATGTGCACAACACAGAGCTGCTGCTGGCACACATCACAGTTTCCCCAGTGCCTCAGAGGCTGTGTCCCCCACTGAGGCACTGCTCCCTGCGGGCACTAGGTGAGGGGCAGAAGAGGTGGCCTCTGTCCCACTGTTCTAGAAATAACCCCGTGGGCAGTGATCCTGGCTAGCAGTGTTTCAAGGCCATTGGAGCGGACAAACGTGGCAGACGAGCTCCAGAGTTGCAGCCTGGGGAAAGAGAGGAGACAAGCTCTGGGCTGCATGGCTTCCAACAAGAAAAAACACTGAACTATGCAGACATGTTCCCTTCAGGTGACCAGTACAGGAAGTTGAGGTTTGGGTTGTGATAAAATGATAAGTGCACTTTGAAAGCCAGTTTAACCTGCAGCAAGAACTCATTTGCTTAGCCCAAGAATATTTGGCCACCTCTTCAACAAAAGGGTTTTTTCTGCTGTCATTTTGTTGGCTTGGAGTTTTTGACAGATTTATTTTTCAAATCTCTTTCAAATTTTTTGTCAACTGAACTCTTGAATTCTGCATGATATTCAGGTCCAACTGAGTGACACAATTTGACAACATCTTCAGCTGCCTTTCCATAGACTTTCCATGTTTTCCAGGTTAGCTGACAGTAGCATGAAGTTTGGGTATTGTTCACAGAGAGTTTAAAATTAAATTGAAATGTTTGCTGGTAAACAAGTAGCACTTGCATAGTGTCTGAGAGAGATGACTCTGAATATCCAGTGTCCTGGTGGCTGGTGCCTTCTCCTTCAGCAGAGTTGTGATGAACCTTTGCACTCCAGTAAACCACAGAGACTGCTGGGCTGGCAGCACTGGTGATAAGGTCATGTTTGTCCACACAGTCAAGCCATAGGGATCTGAGAGGCACCTGCTCAGACAGTTCAGTTGGTACTTGGCTGTTTCTGCATGGAGTCAAATAGTGATGCCAGCCTGCAGTGCTGTCAAGATAGTCAGTCAAAGGGTAGGGCACCCAGGACCTTCTCTTCTCTCCAAGGCTGGGATAGGGGTATGTTTGAAGACTGGAATGCCAAACCAGGGTAAGCTGCATAGCTGCTGGGTCTTTCCCTGCTGGGTTACTTTGCTCCACAACAAACAGCAGCCTTTCTGACATTGGATTAATTCCCCTTTCCTCTGCCTGCTAGGTAAATGCTGCTGCAATATCCCTTTGTTTCTGTTTTCTTTTGAGTCTATTGTTGTGATCAACCATTTGTCCTTTTGTGTGATGTGTACAAAAAAGCAATTCCATAAGCATCTCCTTGCTGAGAAGTCCTGGAAGGCACAACTGGGCCGTTGTTCAGCGCTGCAGTTGGCCCTGCTGATGCGAGTGAACCATGTGCTGAATGTTTAATGGAAACTGAGTTATGGATGCGTGACCTGACCAGATAAAAGCAAAATAACACCCAGAGGGAAGGGAAAGCAGCCAAAAAGAAATTACGACAGTGCTTCTGATAAATGGGAATACCTGCCTTTTTAAACCCCAAAGGACTTGATCTTGGACCATAAATGAAGAAAATGAGCACATCAGCTACTACATATTGCTTAATCTAGCAGGCAGAAAAAATAATGGAGGTCTAGTGGTTGGAACATGGTGCCAGATGTTCAAAATAAAATTAAAATTATAACTCTTTCAGCAAAGGAATTTGCCTTTGGAACAAATTGTCAAGGAGTATGTTTGATTCTTTGTCATGTGAAGATATTAGTAGTTTATTGGTAATTGCAAAGCTTGAAATGGGAATTGCTCTGATTTTTCATGGTCTGTACTATGCAAAAGGCAGGCTACATTTGCTCAGGGCTGCAGATACAATCACAGAACCAGCTTAGGAAAAAAATTAGAGCTAAACTCAGGTGGGAGTGGGAGGTGCTCATATTGAGCATTATGAACATAAAGAGCCCTTGTGTTTACTAGCATCAGTGATGGTGGTCTACTCTTAAAAGTGGTTAGCTTTGTTTTTTCTGCTCTTGTTCAATCAGCTGAAACCATACTAGTTGGAGAATTTACACCTGTTTGGCAGTGTGGTTTGTCCTTATGTAGTTTAATCTTGTTAGGACAGAGAATAAACAGTAAAAAAGGATGATCATCAGTACAGCACGTACAAAAGCAGCTACATCAGTAACAAGTCATAACCCTAGTCAAAGATATTAGACCAATACAGACACTTCAATGTAAAGGTCAGAAGACCTGAGATCCAGTTATCCAACTGGTAATTGTGGCCCTGGGAGTTTTAAGGGCTGTCAGTCACAGCTAATGCTGTTCCTGGGTTGAGGATGGGGGAAAAGTCTGCAGCTGGCACTTTTGATTGCTGCTCCTGCAGCAGTAGAACGCTGCTTGTGCGATTGCAATCTCCTGTACTAATACACCTACTCAGAGTGCTGGCCTACAGGCTGAGGGAAAGTCACCAGCTAGTGATGCAAACTCAGTCTAAAAGCCAAGCTGAGGTTTTTGAAGTCATATGCTACTGAAAAGCTCTAACTGAAGTTAATGTAGAGGGACTGTTGCTGCACCGTCACACCTTGATTCTTTCTTGGTGTAAGGTAATCATTTTCTCTCTCAGCACCAGCCCACTCCAGACTTCAAAGTGTTGCTCTTGGCTGTTTGTTGCCTCCACAGGGATCCCCTTCCTGCCACCAGCTTACCTTAAAAATAAATAAGTCTTACTCAAAGGCTTCTCAGGAAGCCTTGAGAGTCACCAAGATATTTTGCCAGTTCTAGAATTTTTTTCTTCCATTTCCTAAACCAGAGGTTTAGACTTCAATTTTCCAGACTCTGTGGGGGCCCCCTCAGAGAAAGATTACAGTTTAACTAATTATTAGGAAGAAAGAGAAATGGCGTAAATGAGCCACAGAAGTAAAATGTAATTTCTGCCTGTAATTCCGGCTGTTGTTTCAGGAGCAAGCTCCAAGGGACTAATCCCTTCCTGCTGTGGCTGCAGCAACTCAGCCTGCTTTTTTACTTGTTTTCCAGTGTCAGAAATGGCTTCCGCAGCAAATCAGTTTTACACTTCTGTTAAAAAATATCCTAAATTAAATGACTCTGAAATTGATGTTGATATGTAAGGGCAATTGGAGTGTTCATAAGTGGACCATGATCCTGCAGCTGCACTGGACTGATCAACTGGCTTTTCCCTGTGGGCAATCTGCATTACCCTACATTTATGAAATGTTTATTTCACAATCAAATTGGTTAAAAATAGATTCTGTCTGCAGATACTACTCTGAGAGCAGGGTTTATGAAGGCATCAGTTTCTCCTGGGGCTGGTGGCACAGCTGAAGGACTTGCTGCTGCAGTGGGCTGACAGGAGGCAGGCGGGAGGGAGGGATGATCCCCCAGGCACAGCACAGAGAGCTCTGCCACCCTCCTTCCCTGCTGGGAGGGGAGGGAACTCTGTGAGGCCAGGCAAGGAGGCTGGGGGCTGCAAGGGATGCTGTGGGAGAAAGATGGAGGCTGGGGAGAGGACAGAATGGTGTGTCTGTGTAAAGACAGTATATTTAGTCTCCTTGTGTAGTATAAGGTGCAGATGGTGTGAAGGCTCTTTTTCTCTGCCCCCCAGTATGGATTTTGTTGTTTTTGCTTTTGTTAGTATTTTTCCATTATTACTTTTATTGCTTTGAAAAATGTAGATTATCTAAGATGACCTTCAGTTTGAGACAGTGGCAATATCTTAACCACATACCTGGGATCTTACCTTCTTCCTATGTAAAAAAATAGCCATTTTTGAGGGCTTGGATATAGCCAAAATAGTGCTAATGTCTATATACTGTTTTTATTGTGCTCAAGTGAGCCACCATTTAAGTAGCATTTGTTTTGTCTTTGTCCCCTCCTATGTCTCTCTATATAGGCAGTCCCTTACTCTCACATATTTGATATTGCAAGTAACCAGATATGACAGCAAAGCATGAAAAAGAGTCAAGACATCACAGCTGCGGACCATCTCTGAAAAGAAAGAGTTTAAGAGTAAAATAAGTTAATTTACCTGGCTTCTGCTATGACAAAGCCATTTAAATAACATCAGTTAGATGATAGTTACAGTTAGATTTGAAGCAAAACTCTGAGCTTGATATTAAATTATATGTGGTTTCAAGCAGATTACCAGTCAACTTGTCAGAAAATATCTGCTGAAATGGCTGTTCTACAGAATTCTGGACTTTTGACAAAACTATTTCCTCTGAAACCATTTTTACTTTCTTTTGAAAAAAAAAGAGTTACATATTAAAGTTTACCCTGGGCTTTATTGTTCCTTGAATGTGAAAAACTCAAGTTTTTGTGCAAAACATTTTCCCTGTTTCTCAGTGAAAATATTAATAGGTGCTGTGCCATTGTAATAGATACTGTGCTATTGCAAGTGAATCTGTCTGCAAAATGTGTTGAAGAACAGAAGTGTTAATGAAAGTTATGCAAACAAACCTCAAGAAACATTTGACCAAATATTAATAACTTGATGGCACGTGTATACTCTGAAAATCCTGTCCACAGTATATTTATACTTCTGCTGGCCCCTTTTCCACATCCTTCCCTCCTGACTCTATGACACCTTTTTCTGCATTTGTGGCTGAGTAAATTCTGCTCTGCAGCCTGTCTGCAATACCATTTGTCCAGATAAACTCAAGAAGAATGAATTACCAAGGTGTATATTGACTTTGACAAGGGGAAAGGAAAACCTATTTTTCACATGTTTCACATGTGTGGCCTAAAATAAGCAAGAAAGCAGTATGAGCAGGAGCTAGGATGTTGGACTTGGCCCCCCAAAGAGCACTCACAGACCTGGAGTGTTTAGAATACATACTGCTGGGGATGTCACCATTTAAAGTGCGAATGAATATTGCAAAGCAAGCCAGAAGTAAATAATAACCATATGGTACCTCTCTTAGGATGTGAACCTCTGCAAAAATCCTGTGGCTCTCTGGAGGGGTGTGCATGTCCTTGTTGCCTTGCTGCCATGAGTAAACATTTGACTCACTACTTGGCAAATAGATTTCCAGTTGGACCATGTACGGTGAATAATGCAACAGTTACCAATGTGATATGTATTTCTAGATGTTGGAAGTTGGTTTTGGTTCAATAATTTATGAAAATTAATCATGCTGTCTCCATCAGCTTTGGGAATGTCTGCAGCATACATCAGCCCAGAATGTCACTCTGAGGATTTTTTTATTTCTTGCTTCAAATTGGCTTCCTCCCACAGTACTAAAGAAAAAATGTCTCTGCTCAGTTATATTCTGCCTGTTAATATAGATGGGTATAAATACAAGTACATGTATATGTTTTCACTGCCATCTCATAGACACTGATTAGGGGCTTCATGTCCTTATTTGACCTGTCAATTGTTTAATTTGTGTTTCTTTCCTTTCTATCTTACGTAATTGTCTTGCAGTCACCTAGAAACCCACACAATAACTGAGTTGCTTGTGGGGACAGAGCTGCTGAGCAGCAGACTTCAATAAGGCTGGGCTTGTCTAAAATAAATATGACTTTAGGCTTCAGAATCTGAGGCCAGCAGAACTCAGGAACATGAGGTCCATCAGGAAATGCATGTAAGAAGCAAATGCAATAAATCCTGCTGCAACTGCAGTGCCCAGGCAGACCCTAGAGACTGCCTGTGGAGAACTAACAAAGTTATGGCCAAAGCAGTCTCCTAACAGCAATTTGCTTATTATCTGTCCATATTAGCTTACATTTACCTTACTCATGTGCCCTTCTTAAAGTTATTCATGGTTTTATAGGCTAGAAAGCACCACTGCTCCTCTTGTCCCAAAGGATATGGTTATTGTTTGGGCAGCCCTTTCAGTTCTCCAGCAGATGTGTGCTGTAATGAGGAGGATCTGTCACCCTTCTGCCTGTAAGCCAGGTGTGCCATGTATGCCCTTAAACAGCCATAAAGTTCAGCATGCTGGTTGCTGGGCCAGGGAGCAGTGTAACTGAGCTGAAAACGAATCTTGGAAAAATTACTGCATGAAATGCAGGCAAAATCATAAACAGTAAGGAGAAGTGAAAAATTTCAGAAAGTATTAATTCCTGAAAATCACTGGTCTGGGTTTTGTGTATGATGCTCCTGTGAATTTCACATGAAGGGCTAGCTGTGTACAGAGCATTCAAGGCAGTTTGCCTAACCACAAGCTGCAAACAGTAGAGTTTGCAGGAGTGGGGAGAAAAAACCCAATTTAGTTTTGCCATCTTATGTAGGAAAAATGCATCATGTAGCAGGTTAGTGACTTACCAGGCCCAATGCTTCACTTCACTTTTCATCTTGGACAGTCCTGATAAGGAAAAGCTATTAGGAAAACTCACTGGAAAACAATGTGTCACATTTTGTACTGAGCCATTTGAGGAAAAGGTACTTACTGTGCCTTCCTGAAGCACATGGTAATGACCTGAAAGAGTCGCTGAAAGATTGGTTTAGGCTTGGCCTTATCTCAAAGAAGACAAATAAGGAAGATCATTTATGCACTCTGTGTCATAGGGATGATTTTACTCTATGATAGTTCATGAGAGCCCTCATGAACCATCTGGAAGGAGCTTTGATACATAAATCTCATCTAGTCATCTCTTGAAAACAGTGACCTTCAAAACAGTGAGTCAGCCAATGACGGAAGCAATGCAGAAACACATTTAACAAAATTGCTGCCTTTGCTTTTGTGAGTGTCAGTGCTTCAAGGGGGTGAAAAGCAATTCTGGTCACCCAAGGCACCACTTCCAAGCAGCAAATGTGATTTGCAAAAAATCCCAGTGCAAAGCTTGGGACAGCTTCCCCACAATATGGGGTGTGTCTGTGTATGTTCAAAGGTGGCTGTGTGCATGCCAGTCACCTTGGTGCTTTGTACTGAGTTGTCCTTTTGGGTTTTTTTCAAACAAAATTAACATTCTGCCATGTGGGCTGTGGTTTTCTTGTGCTGTATGTGACTCAGGTTGGTCATCAGGGCTGCCTTGAGGAAAATTTTATGGCTCACCTGAAATATTTGTGCATCAATGCGTGCACAAACATCAATATGTGCACAAATATCAATGAGATATTTGTGTATCAGTGTATAATCTTGTAACCCACTACTCATCCAACTGCTCAGACTTGCACTTAATGGGTGTTGTCAAATGGAGGAAAGGGGTGTCTCTACTTGGCCAGACTTCTCGGATTTGGAGAGATCATTGTGCCAGGCCCTGTGCTATACTGCCATGGCTCTGACTCACTGTGGATTTGCTCTGTCTGTGCCAGGCCCTCAGAGGGCTCAGTCTGATGCCGTGCAGGCCACCTTCTCCTCTCTCCAGGTGGAAATCTCTTCCGTCCTCTGCCTTCATGGGCTTGAGCCTTTGCACTTTCTCTTCCTACAGAAGAGCAGAGTAACCCGCTCAGCCCACAGCAGAGTTCCTCAGCCACAAGAAGAGTGTGCCATCCTCCAAGCAAGGCATAAAAATTACCACAGGGACAAGAGTATAATTCATATGAAGTTAGCTTGCTCCTTTTCTGCCACAGTTAGAGCACTTATCTCAAATTTTATTAATTTTCTGTTCTCTGGTGCTTACATTAGGGCTTACCATGTGCTTCCACATGAGAAAGAAATGGGGTCCTCATTGGGCACAAGGGCTGGTGTCTTTGATTTTCTCACCTGGACAGCTTTGATGCATTGTCTTGCAGGAAGAGATGTGACCTACAGCGGTTCCAGGCATGACTGTGGTATTTGGTTATTCCTAGGACAAAATCGGATCAAAGAGTATAATCAGATGATATATATAAATGATCAGATTTAGATCAAATACAGTATAAGACTTACTCTGCAGGGTGCAATGGTTCAGGAGAGACTTGTGCAGCCTGCCTTAGTCACTGGGAAAAATCACTGTGATAGCAGATGTTTTGTGTAGGCAAGCACAAACTGGGAGCAAGATGTGATGCCATTTGCACTAGGTATTGCACAAACATTAATCTCCAGGTTTTAATACCAATTTATTTTATGCAAAAGCTATTAAGATATTGTGTTGTGTTTTCAGGACACTTATTTGCAGAGATTACTAGTGACCTAGGAAAAAGTTCCTGTTCTGTGTAATATAAGCCCTGGTAATTAGGACTTTTAAAATGAACAAGAAATTATGATTAATATAATGAAAAATTACATTAAAATTAGACTCGGCTACTGTAAAATGGGTCAGCGAGTCATACACATTTTTAATCACTAAGAGGATTTATGTTAAACGACATGAGGATTTAATTCTGTACATTTGCAACAATTCCATTTCTCTCTCCCAAAACAGAAACCCATTCTCTAATCGAGGATAAATAATACTGTGTGTTTTTCACAGAGATAGCTCTGAAAAGCAATCTGATGTCCCGTTTCCAGTGATTGTCTGGTAGTGACGGTAAGTGACATGATGTGTGGTGCACTAAATGGAAAGTGTGATGACTAGTGGCAGACAAAAGGCCAGGTTAGTGCTGCCTGGATAAGCTAACCATAACCCATTAACACTGGCTGATTAAAAGCAATCCAAATGATGGGAAATAGGGCTGAGATTAACTTGTAACCAGAAAAATATGAAGAAGAATTTGTAGCTGGGAGACAGAAGTGAGATTCAAGCAAGTCACTATCTGCGAGAAAATGAATGGAAGTTCAGAACACAGGAGACTTGTGCTAGAAGGACCATCAAAAGTAGCAAAAAAATAGGGAAACTGGCAAAAAATGGGTAGAGGTAGGATGAAGCTAAAGAAAAGGGTGGTGCTGTCTGGGTTGCATGGACATGAGGAACTTGTCAGGAAATGATTGATGACTCTGTAGAAATTGAGGAAGTCCAATTTTCCACTCTACAGTTGAGTTAATTTGGATTTTTCAAAATAAATTGGTACCCAGCAGCCTGTGGTTTTGTCTCTTGTAAGCCTGAGTAGTTAGTCATGTTTGTTGCTACCCAGAAACCTGATTTGCTGGTAAGGATTTCCTCCTTTGTACTGACAACCATTGTGTATGCTTCT
>JAOTQP010001179.1:24485381-24497800 GCA_026413545.1 Cichladusa arquata
TTAGTTTGTAATCCTAGCCCTTTAAGACACAATTTTTTGCATACTATATATTGCAGAACAATTTTCACTACATAGCACTGCAGTAAAAAATATTCTCCTTTGAAATGCAATTGTAAAATATAATCAGTATTACTCTAATTAGGAGAAAGAATTAGGAGAGCATAAACATTGACCCTTTTTCTCAAAGTTAAGAGAACTTTGTCAAAGCTTGTCATAAATGGGGCTTTAAGATAACCTCTTATTCAGAAAAAGTTCTGTCGATGTTTCCTCCCAGCCCCGGCTTGTAATCTGTTTCAGCAAAGTTACATTATTTTAGTGTGATGGGTTGACCATGCCTGGATGCCAGGTGCCCACCAAAGCTGCTCTGCCTCTCCCCTTCTCAGCTGGACAGGGGGGAAAAAGTACAACAAAAGGCTTCTGAGTCGACGTAAGGGCAGGGAGAGACCACTCACCTTTTTACTGCTATGGGCAAAACAGATTCAAATTGGGGAAAACTAATTTAATTTCTTACCAATCCAGTCAGAGTAGGATAATGAGAAATAAAGCCAAATCTTAGAAGCACTTTGGCCACAACCCATTCCTTCTTCCCAGGCTCAGCTTCAGTCCTGATTTTCTCTACCTCCTCCTCACAAGCAGCACACGGTGACAGGGAATGGGTCAGGTCATCGTATGCTTTCTCTAGTGCTGTGTCCTCAGGGGAAGGACTCCTCACACTTTTCCCCTGTTCCAGCATGGGGTCTCTCTTAAGGAAAACACTCCCCCTTGCTCTCCAATATAAGCCCTTCCCATGGGTTGTTGTTCTTCACAAACTGCTCCAGTGTGGGCTCCTGCCATGGAGCACAGTCCTTCAGGAGCAGATTGGCCCAGGCTGACTTGTCCCCGGGATCACAAATCCTGGCAGAAAACTTGCTCCAGCGTGGGCTAGTCTCTCCACAGGTTCACAGATCTTGATGGAAGTCCAATAGATTGTGACAGAAGATCCAACATGAGTTTTCCATGGGGTCACAGGTCTTCTTTGGGCATCCACTTGCTCCAGTGTGAGTGAGGCAGGGGAACATCTGCTCTGGTGCCAGCAGCCCTTCCTCCACCTCCTTCTTCACTGTCCTCAGTGTCTGCAGAGGTGTTTCTCACAGAATCACAGAATATGCCAGGTTGGAAGGGGCCCACAAGCACCATCAGGTCCAACTCTGGGCTCTGCACAGCACCATGCCCAAGAGTCGCATCATGTGCCTGAGAGCATTGTCCAAACACTTGAACTCCATCAGTTTCGTGCTATGACCACTGCCCTGGACAGCCTCTTCCAGTGCCCAACTTGGGTGAAGAACCTGTTTCTAATGTCCAACCTAAACATCCCCTGACACAACTCCAGGCTATTCCCTCAACTCCTGCCACTTTTCACCACAGAGAAGAGAACAGTGCCTGCCCCTCCTCCTCCCCTCATGAAGAAGTTATAACTGCAATGAGGTCTCCCCTCAGTCTCTTCTTCTCCAGGCTGAACAGACCATGTGACATCAGGTGCTCCTCATAAGGCTTCCCCTAAGGGCCCTTCATTAGCTGCCCTCCTTTAGATGCTAATAGCTTTATGTCTTCTCTCACGTTTTCACTCCTCTCTTGGGCTGGAGTTGTGCAGGTTGTTTTCTCCCTTCTCATATATAAGACCCCAGAGGTGCTACCATAATCACTGATGGGCTCAGTGCTGGCCTGTGGCAGGTCCATCTTGGAGACATCTGGCATGGGCTCTGTCAGACATAGGGAAAGTTCCTGTCAGCTTCTCAGAGAACTCACTCTTGTAGCCTCCCCATGACCAAAACTTTGCCATTCTCAATACATTTGCACATGCATATAGTCATTATAAATACACTGAATACCTGCTCCTCTGGTCCCTGGACTGACAGAGCTGTCTTTGGCAAGTAACACGAGAAGGCCTTGAAATTACTGCTGTCCCCCATATTGGGCAGTGACTCCAATTTGTGCCCAGCCTCCTTTGTCCCATGGATGTTATCACAGATGTACCCCTACTGCTTCCCCTTCTCAGAACAAAGCATCATAGCTATACATTTTACAGCCAGAGTCAAGGGCAAGTGCTGTCCTCTCACAAACACCTTCATTAGATTTTGGTGTTCTTCAGCTTCCTGGAATACATGTCTTCTTGGGTGTGGAAACTCAGGTTCTGTGGCCAGTGGTGGGGTACAGGCATTAATGTTTCTGTTTGGAAAACAGGCTTCTGCCCGTAACTGAGCTCAATCAGCACCACAATTTGGTAACAGGAGCAGTGGTGAGGCCTTGGGTTGGTCCATGGTGACAGTTGTTGGAAATGGGGAAGCAATCCTTACTGCCCAGGTCCACGAGGCCACCTTTCTTGCAAAGGGGATATTTCACCCTTAACTTTGTGGTGAGCTACCCAGCACTAGCAGACAATGCATGGCCTTTCTTCTTCCTCCTTGCAAGTACCACAGATATCTGAGGCAGCTCCGGACTCCCTCTCTATGCCAGAGCCACAGGAGAGGCGCCACTAGCCCAGCGGCGGTGAGCGATGGTGCGGGTACCACACCTGCCCATGAGGCTGACCATGGCAGAGGCAGCAGGGCTGCCATCGCAGTGATGGACAGCACGGCCCCCACGGTGGCGGACGGCACGGCCCGCGCGGTGATGGACGGCGCGGTGATGGACACCGCGGCGGCAGCGGCGGCGGTGCGGGCACCACAGCCCGGCGCCAGCGGGGGGGCGATGCGGGGTCCCCGCACCGTCATGGCGGGCGGCGCGGCGGGGCGAGCAGCGGCGGCTCCAGGCGTATCAGCGGGAGTGCGTCAGCGGCGAGGGGCGGGGAGGCCGCCGGGGGAGATGATATCAGGCGCCGGGCAGCAGGACCGGGCGAAGCCGGAGGTGAGCGGGGGTGTGCCGTGAGCGCTGTCAGGGAGCCCGGCCGCCTCCGCCCCTTGTCCGTTTATCCCCTCGCCGCCGCGGCAGGCTGAGGTGAGGCGCGGCGCGGTGTCGCGGGTAACCTGCCGCGGCGTGCCGCATCTTCGCAGCCCGGCCGGGCCCGGCCGGGCGGGACGCGGGGAGCGCTCGGTGCTCAGCCCGGCGGGAGGAGGGAGGAAGGGCGGGCCGGGCTGGCCGCTGCCCCCGGCCCCTCGCCCGCCGCGGGAGCCAGGTGTCCGCCCGCATGCCGCCCTCGCCGCAGCTCCCGCCGCGGGCAGTGCCGGGCCCGCCGCTGCCATCGGGTGCGGCAGGGCTGGCGGGCGAGGGGCGGGCGCGGCTCGCTCGGGCGGTGGGGCCGGGCAGGCCGAGCTCGACCCCCCGCGCTTCCCCCGGCCTTGGCGGAGCTTGCGGCACGCCGAGTTCGGTGTGAGTTCTGGCCCAGGCCACCCCGTGTTGGCCGGGACCAGCCGTCTTTTGTGGGTTCGTCTGTTGTAGCGTTGAAATTTACGCATTATAGGCACACAGGCGTGAAGAGCCGTTACACATCCGTACACCTCTACATACGTATAGCAACAGTAATTGTGGTGCTACAGTTGCTGTCTCCCACAAAGATGGCTCTGTGCATCTGTACGTGTGCAAATACATGTGGACGCACGCAGCTGCAGACACACGCACACTCTCCTGTTTTCCTGCATGTGATCTGTAAGTCTTTTGGAATTTTATTTTGGGGTAGGGTTGATTCATTCCTCTTAAAACACAGGGAAGCATCTTGCCTAAGATATCCATTGATGTAGCACTGCTATCCCGCTTACGAGCGTTAAATGCAGCCTGAGAAAGTGGATTGCGCTGAGAGCTAGAGCAAAAGGCTTTACTAGCATTAATGGAAAACAAAATGTATTAGCTCACAAATTTAATACATGTATTAATGCTCTGTTTAGAGGAAATTATTAAAGAATTATCTTTAAGCTCTCCTGAGCTGTGGAGTTTTCAGTTGCTAATAATTAGAAATCTAGAAAACTAGCATTTGGTGTGGAGCCACCGTTCAGCTGATACTTGCTTTTTTGTGTACATGTATGCAGGAGGAGGGAACTCAGCTCTTGTTCTGCGTAACTGCACTTACTCATTTTATGCATTGGGCTGCACCATTGGTCACAGGCTAGTATAGAGCCCACCAGTTTGTATGGGGAATAAGTATTGTGTCAGAGTGATCATTATAATAAAATCAGTGCTGCCTCACTGTAGGACCCATAAAAGATTCCTGCAGATTAGAGTGATCATGGTCTTCCTCCTCCATCAAACTGTATAGAGTGCATCTTCTATCTGTTTCCTCAACCGTACTGGTACCTTTCTTGTTTCATTAACCTCTGCTTGATTTAGGTACCAAAGAACTTCTTGCTTTTTGTCTTAATGGTAGCTACTGAAAAAAAATTATCACCTTTTTAATAGTGCAGAGAGTGGTTTATACAATTAATGTTCAAATTAATGTTAGCGAGCATCTCAATTTCAACAGTTTTCTTGAACTGCTGATATATAGGCAGGTTTTTAAGTCCTTTCCTTGTTTCTCCAGTCTGATATTTGTTATCATTTTCTTTGTACGGAATCAAATGTTTTACAGTGTCTTTCTTTCCTGTTGTGCAAGATGATCTACTGTACTTTTACAATATCTCTCTACCAATGCATGATCCAGAACTCTTTTTGGTGTGTTACATAAGTAGACACTTTACAAAGGGGCATTACTCTGCAAAATGAATTGGCAAATACTCTTAATTTCTTCAGTATGCACATCAAGGTAGATAATACCTAATTTTGATTTAATAATCAAAAGGGTAGAGGTTTATACATGTGGGTGGGTTTTTTTCTTTTTTAATGTCTGTTAGTGTTGTAAAGATAATACTGCTCAAAATTATCTTAAAGCTCTTCTTTCCCACAGGTTGCATAGACACAATTTGTTTTGAATAGTTGTACTTGCATATCTAGTCCAGTGCAGGGTCATTGCTAGTGAAAGACAGAGGAAGTACACTGCTGTATTAAGGCTGACGCTTATGAATGTCTTTTTTTTTCTTTTTTTTTCTTCATGTTTGATACAAAAATCACTAAAAGATGAACATGGGATTTGATAGTGCTGGAGAAATTAATCAGAGTTGAGGAGCCCTTCAATTGCTTTGCGTTCTTAGATATGATAAGTCTCTATTTTCTCCCATCAATGAATGTCAAGTAGTACTGATCATTTAAAGGTGTTACCAATTATCTTTCTAAACTGCAAGAACAAATGTAGCATTAGAGCTGAAGTAATGTTTACTTAGGCTTATTTTCACACTGGTATTCCTTAAATATTTTTCCATGCAAGATACTAGCTTCTTGTTTCCTTACAGATAAATACTTTAGTACTGACTCTCAAGGTTGTAACTTGTTCGCTGCATTTCACCAACTGCACACTCAAGCCATCCTTTTACCTGTGCACGTTTTAGGTAGCAGTGGTGGAGGTGTGCACTTCCTTTTGGAACTACTTTGTCAATGAATGTCTCTTAGGTAATCAATTTATAACCTGTTGAAAAACAAAAAAACCCTTTTTCTCACAATAGAAATGGATTTTAAATAATAAATAATTTAATCAGAATTCAACCCTCCTCTCAAATTTACGCTTCCAGGTGTTGCAGTATGGATTAAACAAGTCTGAGTGGAAAAGCCTGCTCCAATGTGTTTCCTCTACTGCATTGTTTTAAACATAACCATAGTTGCATATGCTGTGTCTTTGTAGTTATTCTCCCATACTCTTGCAGTTATGTCTGCTATTGCTGAAATTTTTTCCTGAACAATGGGATGTGACAGCATATATTTATTCAATCATTATAAATTTAGTTGATGTTGTCCTGTGAGTCTGATATTTCAGAAAAACTTTTGACTAACTTTCTAAAACATGTAAAATAATCGTGTCCCAATAGAGTCCTGAGCTTTCAAATCTCCTAAAATCCCAATAAAACGAGTGAGAATTGTCAGGACTAACAAAGCTGTTTCTTAGCTTTCAAAGTAAACTGGAAAACCTGCTACTGTTTTAAATTATAAGTTCATAAGTTCTAAATGATTCCTTGAATTGAAAATCTAGGAAAATCCATTTCTATGACTTGTGTACTGAACTGTGTTGTGCAGCTATTCAAATTAATAGTTTTGATATTTTGATCTGTTTTCAAATCTGAGTTGTCTCTCTGTTTGTCTTGTACTTTGTTTTCTGTACATTAACATTTTATGTCAGAATACTGTAGGACAGGGGACCTCCATATTCACAGGGCCAGTATCTCTCGCTGCTGCTTATGATTAGAAATAGTTTATGGACCAAGATGAAGTGAATTCACTGTTGCCCTTTCTCCTAGACTTCATCAAAACGTGTAAAATAAAGGTTTTTAAACAAACCTGTTTAGTTCTGTGGATTACTGAAGAGAAAGAATAATCAGTAAAGGTGTGGTCTCTGTCGAATCTGTAGCTCCTGAGGCAGTGCTAGAATACAGCCAGTTCAGAAGTTCAGGTGTGGCAGTGGCTGTGAGCCTGCAGCTGCACCAGCCTTTCTCCAGCACGGAGAACTGGTGAACTTCAAATGGTGTGAAATGCTGTCTTCACCCTAACTGGCTTCATGCTTCTAAAACACCAGGTGTAAAAATGTGAAGTGTGCTTTAGCAAGTGTGCTGCTGGAAGACCAGTTTTTTATCTAGCTCTTTTGCAGGCAGCAAATTCTGCAAATAGAAATGTTTTCTAGGTTGAATAATACTTGTCACAGCTCTTGTAGAGTTACCCATCAATAACCATAACTGGGGCATTTGAATAATTTGTGAGTTGATGATGATAAAATAGTGGGGGATTTTAAGAATAGCAATGTAAGTGTTACTACAGTGCAGCACTGACAGCTTTATAGGATTTTAAAATGTTGGAATAATTTATTTCTTTTGATATCTAAACACAGGGAGTTTATGTTGTCAACATTTAGTCCGAAGTTGAAGAAAGGAGTTTTTTGAAGGAGCAGGAGGTAATAAGCTGATTCCTGGCAACTCAGTCTTAAGCTGAGCACTGATTTAATGTTAGTATAATGAGTCAGCAGAGCTAATACTTTGTTCTACTAATACTAGTTCTTTTTGTTGTTGGGGGTTTTTTGTTTGCTGGTTTGGGTTTTTGTTTGTTTGTTTGTTTGCTTTTTTTACAAAGTGCAGTAAGGTGGTATGTTCAGAAGTATGAGTAGCTTGCTTGCCTTGCCCTAACTCACCATTAACGATAAAGCAATGTTTGTATTTCCGGAGAAGACAAGTTACTGAAGCTTTTAAAGCAATTTGTTTGTTTGTTTTTTCAAAAATTCAAGTATGCCTGTAACAACATAGCCTAGGTACTATAAGATATAGCTAAAAGGTTTGACTCTTATAAATACGTATCACAGTGAGAAGCAGGGGAAATGCATTATGCTGACAGAAGCTTGTGAGTTCTTGGAATGTCAGGGTGATTGCTGATGGAGATGAGGACAGATAACACCAGGGAGGAGGTTGTGTTTGAATTCCTTTCTGCTATTAGAGACATTCTTGCTAAAATTTGCAGTCATAGATCTTGAGTCCTGTAGTAACATGTTTAGTGATACCTTGTGGATGCACATTAATAGAATGGGTTTTTGTAACGTTGCTTTCATGGGTAGAACAGATCCAGCAGTGGCTATACCCAGACAATTGTGGGGAAAAAAATAACCATCCAGAGGTAGACTGTGGCAGTCTGGAGACTACTGAAACAATAAGCAAACACAGAGCTGCTTGGGAATCAATCTGCTAAGGATTTTGTTAAATGCTGGCTTGGATGACAAGGAAGTATGAACACTGGGGAGAAGAGATTCATTTTGAGGAAGAGAGACATAAGTTAGCTGATTCTGTCAGTCTGAACAGGTTCTTGATTCTGATTCTGGGCAATGAAATACTCTTTTTGATGTTTTAATCTTCCTTTGTTATGGGAACAGGATTTCTACACAAACAAATACCAAACTTTCCTGACTTTTATTTTTCCTACTAGCTGGAGCAGCTTACAAGATGCCTGTCTCTTTCCTAACTTTTTAATTATATTCATACTAGGTTTGCATATTGTTTTGTTACGTGCTTATTTTTTAGAGGATAGTGTGTACTTCTCATTTTCTAGTTTTAGTCCTTAAGTGCCTCTTCACCATACTTCTGAAGACGGGATGAGAAAGATAAACGTAGTCACTGCTGGCTACATCTGTGAGCTAGACAGAGGTAGTCAATTTTTGTGGCCATTGTAAAGCTGAGGCACTGATGGTACTCTTTTGCATGGATATATGGAGCCGCTTACAGCTGTTACTGTATTTGTGAGAATGGTCTCTCACATGGGATAGTAATTTGTAATTTCTCTTCATAACATGACTGGTCTCGGACTGAGACTCACTAATGACTCCTTATCCTGTCTGTGGCCCAAGCATATTGTCTAAAAGCCTTTGAACAATGTTTTTGATGTGCATGATAATCATGACATATGACTCTCACTTAACTTTCCTTTGAGAAAGGCAAAGTAAAATTCTTTCTAATTATCTGTGTTTCTAGTTCTTTTAGAGTGATCCCACACTGTTTTGGTAAATTCACAAACTACTTTGTGAATATGCCTGTGAAATTCATAATTGTTGTAGTTCATCATTTCTTGCGCAAAGCAGCTGAAAGAACTTGCTACAGTTGAACACTGAGCACAATCAGCAGGTTAAAATTCAGAATTTGCTCATATTAAACACTGTATTTTTAGCTATCTGTCATCATCTGAAGGTAATTGTAGTATCTTCAAGGTACTGGAGTTGGATCGAGAATTTGGAGATGGCTGCCCATTCTCTTTCTGGGAAAAATAGAAATTTTTAATCTGTGATGAGATTTAAATTTTCATTGCTCCAAATGTGTTGTATTTACTGTGGTACTGCATTCAGAATTCTGATCCTCAGGCTGTTGTAAATGGGCCATAGGGCCATATAGTGAGAGTCTGAAATATCTCAATTCTGGTGTGCTTTTTAGTTTGCAAGGAAGTTTTATGACTGGCTGGCAGGGATCTCTTGTTGCAGCCTGATTTATCTTCAATTTTCTGTCCAGAAACATCTCATGTTAATTCCTATTCCCCTTTCTACATTTTCATTTGAATCACCCACAAAACCAAGGCAGTTTCTGCTTTCTTATTTATATGCTGTTTTCCTAGTTGTAGGTTTCCTGCTGCAAATGACATTAAAAAGCAGGCAAAACCAGCAAAACCACCTACAGATAATTTAAACAAGGAAAAAAGAGATTGCATCCTGCTTAACTGTTGAATTTTCCTACAGTTTGTCTACTGAAAGCCACATTTCATGTGGCATTGTTGTAGTTCAGACAACTGTTTTATTAACTGTTTGGGTATGGAGACTGTGATTGCAAAGATTAATCACCTGCTCCTCATTGTTAGTAGCCATGGACACCATCACTTGAATTTCCATGTGGAATATTCTCAAAGCAGCCACAGAGAGAGTTGCTGTTCTTTGGCTGATGAGAAGTAACTCATTAGACTATGCTAACACAGATTTGTGATTGGCTGATCTAATCTGTGCAGCTTTGACGTCCACCCCAGTTGTGGGGATAGGAGATAGGACAGTACAATCAAACATTTAAAAATAGATGCAAATGCGTACATAGGTTTACTGCAACTCCAGTCTCACTGTGGTATTAGATTAGTTATGTAAGGCTTGATAGTCCACCAGTTGTCTACCCAGATTTAGTGGGTTTTGTTGTCCGTTTTATTTTTTTCTAAGTATGGCAAAAAAAAGAGTTTTGTTTTTTTGTTCTTATCTCTGAAACCACTAGATGTAGTTATAAGATGGCCCTTGCAAACCAGTGGGATAATGTTAGAGGAGGATATGAAGGTTTGAAAATGGAAGAAGTTGCTGAGAAATGTGGGTGCCAAGTGGGTGTAAGAGATGATTTTCTGATATCAAGAAGCAAATTAAGCTTCAGAGCATTGCCTTGTTAGATGCCTGGAGAAGCAGGAGGTAAACCTATGGAAATTATAGAAGACGAGCAGGGGTAAGAGTAATGTGTTTGTGTTTGTCCCAGGTGACCCATCAGCCACCTGTGAAGAGAAGCTGTGGGGGCTCTAAGTGCTGAGCTGTAGGAAGATCATTAAGGTCTTTAGGAGCAGATGGTGTAAAGAGGAGCAGAATTGGAGGGAGGAGCAGAATTGGAGGGTACTGAGGATGGAGCAGGGGAACTGCACACCAGCTGCTTCAAAATGCCAGGGGATGGAAGGGAGAAAGAGTGCTTACCAGACAGAAAAGGTGGGTCATTAGAGGTATCTGGGTGGGGTTTGGTGTCGTTTTCCTAGCCCCTAAACAGGTTTGTCATGCAGTGACGGGAAGTTAGAGGAAAGGGAAAAATTAGAAAGAAGAGTGAGTGCTGAACAGTGGAAAGACTAGATATACATCAGAGAGAGGCAGATTAATGAAGTAATAATCCTACCTGGCTGTATCTTTCTATCTTACACGTTAATTATTTTCAAACACAACTAGAATGGTTTTCATTTTATGTATAGATATAGTCACATTGAATCAGAGTAGTTGAAAAGGAAGGCATAAAAGATTTTTGTCAGGATTGTTATGGGTTTATATCTTCAAAAGAGCAGTTGTTAGTTGCTGTAAAGTTTATCATAAAGGCACATTAGTCTCAAAAGACAAAGAGTCCCAAGTGTTAAAGTCCATGTTAAAAATTTTCTGGCATAGAGTCCCAAATAGAAGCAGCTCCCTGGTATAAAGTCATGGGCAGAGGCAGAAGCTGCAGCCTGGTACAGAGGCAGAAGCTCCCTGGTCTTTCTTCTTCTGTTCCTCTCTTCTTGTTCTTCCTCTTCTTATCTCATGTGATGTTAATGATGGTGGAGGGAGAGAGTGAGAGAGCTCTCACTCCAATACATGGATTTTTATTCACAAATTACCCAATGAGCTAAAAACAAAACCTGAAGCATTTCTTCTAAACCTATTAGAATTCTAGTTTGTAATATGAAAGTTTAAACATAACTTGAGCATATAGCCTGTCTGTTCTATCTGAGGAATGTAAGCAATATTCTTGCTATGTTTTATTATGTCTAAAACTATGTTTTGGAGCTCTCACTGAAACTTGGTTTTTTTTTTTGAGCTCTCACTGGAGCTTGTTTTTTACACCAAATTCTAAGGATTTTGCTCTTTAAGGCACTTAAAACATTTTACTTACTTAAAACTAAGATTTATACTTGTATTTCATATCTTTGCAACTTAATAATATTTCTGCTTAAAACTAAAGCTTACACCTCTATTTCATGTCTGTGTGGCTTCATATATTTTAATTTCTCTAAAGGCTTTAATTAAAATCCTGCATTTTATTCTCTCTCTGAGGAACTTAGAGAGGCCTGTTTTTCACACTCCAAAAGATTTCTTTAAGAAAAACCAATTTTCCAAATTTATTAATTGTGTTTATTTTGATCAGTCTCAAAGATAGAACTTTAATTTAGTATATCTCTGGCACATTTTCATTGTAGGAAACACTTGTGCATATTAGTTTCCAAAACTCCCTACCGAAGGAAGTGCTCTTCAAAAAACCAGACAATAATCTCATTAAAAGTGCGACTGTAGGAAAATGTAAACAACATGTTAGTAGTTTGTATACCTAAGAACCTAGTCATTGGTTAAATAAGCTGTCTAATTTATAATATCTAATTTAAATCACTTGACTAAAATGCTAGTGATGTTACACAGGTGGCTAATTGGGCATATAAGTAAGAATCTTACCTGCCTCAGGTGGGTTTGAGAGAGAAGTTGCGTGTCTTCTCCTAATACTGCCCTGTCACCTTTAATGAAAGAAATCAGATGCCAGTACTTTTTTTTTTATGTGGGGGACTATTCCTCTTTCTGTCTTTGTCCATGTTTCATTTGATAAGAAAGTGCTCAAACCCAACATTTAGAACTTCTCACCATAATTCTTGTTGGGGAATAGAATCCTCTATATAGATTTCATAATTCTGTGCTGTACATGTAAGATACATTGTGTGTATCTTGATGAATGGAAAGGATTTGTTATTTTTGTTTGTTTATTTGTATTCAAATCAACAGCTTTGATTTGTGTGTCTGATAGAAAACCAGAGTTGCATAAGCTGCTTCAGGCAGATTACGGGTAGTGTGGCTGGCATATTAATCCAGAGATCTTAGTTGATGTTGACAGCAAATTCTGGACACTACTGTGTCTTTCCTTAACTTTCAATTTGTGATTTTGCAGGGTATGAATATGTGTTGTTTGGGGTTGATGTTGCTTTAAAAAAGAAGAAACCAAACAACAAACCTTATTTTTCCTTTTAAGAAAAAAATTAAAGAAACCGTAGTAAGTATATCTGAGCTGTCAAGATCTCAAAAAATGTGAAAAAAGCTATACTGCAGGGAAATATGCCTTAGTGCTAACGTGTTTGCATGGTTCGAAGATCTGTTGTTCAACCGACAAATTTGTAAC
>JAOTQP010001179.1:24526071-24537051 GCA_026413545.1 Cichladusa arquata
GCTGAGAATAATAAAATTTCTGACATCATTTCAGTGAGTAAATTTTAAATACTGAACATAAATTCACATGGTAAAAGAATACCCTTGAATAGATATCTCTGTAAATCTGGGGTGCCTGGGTTAATAACTGATGAACAGACTTTTACAAACAGAGTGTGGGCAGTTGTGGTACAACTAGCTATTCCAATAACCAGTACAGTCTTGAAAAATGGACACTGTCCTAACAGTGATTGCAGCAGTACTTTGAACCAAAGGACACATTTTATTTCTACAACAACTTCTTTGGCGTCAGTCTTTCTCCAGTAATGCAAAGTAGCAAAATCAAAATACTGAATTTAAGTAATAGTTTTTATTGCTGTACTGATTGTCCCGCTGGAACAGTAGTTCAGTACCTTATTAATTCTGTGACATTTATGTAAGGGAACATATTTGACAACTATATTGACTGGAGTGTTTTACCTTGGGGACTATTAACATCAAACTCTTAAACAATTTTAAAGATCCTATTGCACCAGCAATGAATGATTAAAACATCAACTTTATACAAGTTTGTACCAAATGTTATTACAACATGCTGTGGAACTATGTGTGTACAGTGAAAGCAGGCAGTATTATTTTTGAGCTTTATTTAGTCTAGAAATAGAGTTTAAAGAACATTAATTTGTGACTTCAGCCTTGCACTTAAATGGTAAATGGTTTTGTACTTGAATCTAGTATTTGTTCAAATGTCTGTCTTGTACTGCTTCTCCCATATTCTCTCTTGGTCATTTTTAATTTCATGCAGAATTCTTGTTTGCTGTTCTCCTGTTTCATAGTCCTTCGCATGAAAATGTATACATCTTATTTCGAAAGCGCTTTAACTTATTTCAAATTATTGCTGCTTTTTTGTACCATCTCATTTGTAAATGTCAGTAATTAAATTGATCCATGTACAATGTCATTGACACTATCAGCAACAAATTGGCCTAAGTTTCAGCTTCCTTCTTCTAAGTGACTGTTTTAAAATATTACTATGGGGATACACTTTAAATTTATTTCCACAAATGTGTTAGGTGTTTTCTAAACTAGTGATACCCATTTATAAATCTTATAAAAGATGTATTGCTATTGCATAGTATTGTACCTTAGTCTTGTTACTGTGTTAAGTTTACCTTTTTTTTTTTTTTCCCAGTACTGTCTTGGCTGCTTTTGAAATGTTTTGAAGTAGTAATAAACGTTTATTTTGTGATTATTTTTTGCTTGGTTTTTAATATTTGAGTCCTTTCTGCTATATCAGAAGCACATTTTAAAGTGGTTCAATTCACCAAAACTATCATTTTACAAAATGTATGCTACAAAGGAGTTTTTAAAAAATCAAAGATTATTAATTTTAAAAATCTTGTATCAATTAAAATAATTTTTTTTAGCTTATGCATCAGATTCAATTTTTAAAAAGCAGCAGAATAGGCTCTTCTGAATGTTATGGCATGCATTCTGCTGTTTATATCAGTTCTGCAAGATGACATAAACATATGAATGTAGTCTGCTATAGACAAGCCAACTAGAAATATTATAACATGCTCCCCTGCATTCAAATGTCTGAAGTGCAATTGTTATTCAGACAACAAGTTATGTATTTATAGCACTAAATGTAGTAAAGTTTTTCAAGACAGCTGTAGGAAATTATTCTCTTCATGCTGTTAATGTCCAGCAAAGAATAAAGCAACAAGGACTTTGCTTTATAAGAATGGAGGTGTTTATCTGTTCTGACAAATGTCAGAACAAATGTTCTGACAAAATGCCCTCTCTCCAAGCAAATAACTTCAGAGTTTGTGACCCTCTCTTGTTTTCAAATGACTTGTCACTAACACAAACTAAAACTTATAAATTAATAAATCTAGACTAGGGCAATGTATTAAACTTATGAAATAATTGTAACAGATTATGGTTACAGTTACTGTCTCTGTACTATGGTATAAAAGAAGTTATAAAGATTGTACAAAAGCAGCTAGTTTGACTTCCTGCCCCAGTTCCAGGTCTGAAACAGGATGGAGAAGCATCTGTGATAGAAGAGCTGGAGCTGCAATTGTTCTTCCTGGAGAAAAGAAAACTCAGGAGGTCTTAACCTTGTATACACATACTTGGTAGAAGGGGAGTACACCAGAGGTAGGCTGCTTAACGAATCACTGTCAAAGGTATTAGCAAAAGCAAGTTTAATATAAATTCACAAAAGCATGACTTCAAAAAGTCTGATGGCAGGATTCGCTCTATTACTCAATAGAGAGAGGAAGCATATAAAGGAAAATTGAATTAGGATGAATCTAAAATTGTTTACAGAGATGGAGAATGCAAAAGAGGGTGAGGGAAACCTCCTGAGTCATGAGGTTCAAAGAGGGCCCCAAACTTTTGTTGAAACATAGAAAAGGTTTGTTGATAATTAGACACTGAGCGAGCGCAGGACATGGGTTGAGATGGGGGCATACAAAGGTAGGGTGGCACTTCTCCAGAGCCAAACATCCTTGTTCCGGCTTCTGGAAATAAAGCATGGCACAATACAGAGCAGGCACAGGAATGGGGTTGAGGTGACTCCACGAAGGTCAGGTACACATGTGCCCCATGACCTGGACACCCCATCAGCTGGATCAACTTTTCCTTTTTCCCCTCTCTCATCTCTCTTCCTTTTCACCATACCCTTTATCCAAACTCCACTGATGTGTCTAGGAGATCAGGGACTAACACACCAATTTCCATATGGAAAGTATGGAATTTTGAAGATCTCTGATTCTTGCCATTCTGTTCAACCACAAGCAACTATGAATCTTGGATTCTTCCTTCTCTCTACAGACGGGATACCGCAGCTTTCCAAACTCCTGATAGAGCATGATTGAGTCCAGTCTTAGTTCTGGACTTCATCACTATATCTGTAAACCACTCAATCATTGGCAGCACTCAGTCATTGACTAGTTTAACATTTATTAAGAGATTGAATAGGATTTACTCAACAATAATTTAATTATTGATCTGAGATGGCAACGCTTATACTTGCTTCAGGGTGTTTAAATCAATTCACAGATATGTGGGTCTGTATACGTATAAATATAAAGATGCCTACTAATGTTCCCCTTGAGTTCAGTGAAATACTCATACTGAAGGCCTTTGCATTTTTGAGGGAGTGAGGGTTGAGCCTTAAGCAGTGTGAGGGGGAGCTATCAGCCCAAGACCGACATCAGGTTTTGGCACTGGTCCTCTGAGTATCACAAACTCTTGAGTTGGTGAGCTGTGGGAAGTGTTCCACTCAGAAAGCCCACTGAGGGCTTTAAGCCCAGCAGGGTTAAAAGGGCCTCTCTTAGGATCATTGTTTATAGGATTGCAAGTTGATTGACTTTAGATGTCAGTTAATCTTCATCCTGGCTCTAAGTAATTACTGGAATTCTTCCAAAGTCCAACAATAATAATACTGTTCCATGGACTGTGGTTCAGGGAAGTAATGTTTGAAGACTATTGGGGATGGCTGATTATCTCTTGTGCCCCTCCTCAGTTAGGCATCAGAAGTTCCTGTTTACGGATTGTTTCTGGTACGCTCAAGGAGAGTTTAACTGTGTAGGAATCATTAATCAGGGCAAATACCTAATGAGATCATAGAGCAGCCTGTGGATGAGGCAGAAGCCATGTATCACTGCAGGATATAAAGATAGATTAAGACTCAGTGGTGCCCAGTTGGGCAAAACCTGGAATATAGGAAATACTATTTTAACAAAAACCAGTTTAAACTAGAAGTAGTCAGATGCTGGATCAGGTTGCTCAGAGAGGTGGCGGAGTTGTCACACATAGATATACTCAAATCTGCTGTAGGTTACTGCTGCCTGCATAAACTGGAGGAAATGTATTAGGGCTTGGCTTGTAATTTGTGCTAAAAGCTCCTTGGCTGTAAGTGAAGTACTACTTAAGAATAAGAATATAAAGTGCTGAGTGAGGCTATTTACAGTGATAAAATACTTCCATTTACCACTAAATCCATGACTGAAGATTACCAATTCAGTTATATACAGCAGTGCTGAAAGCTTACAGTTTATAAGTAGCCTTTGATTCTTTTATTTCAAGAATGCAAACTAAATATAGATTGATCAACGGAGGCTTGTGACCTTTAGTTTCTCTTCAGTACTTCTTAAAGCCAAAACAGCTACAAATAGTTGTTTGGACTGTCAAGACCATTTTCAAAGTCCTCATCTTTAAGCCCTTTTAAATCCATACATTTAAACTTCTGAAACTGTTCTCTTGCTTGAAACTACAGTACTACACTTTTCTATATTCATTCATTCCAATAATGCAGTTGTGGAAACAAAGGGGAAGAAGGTATGAGCTAAGGGGGTAGGTGAAGAACAGCTGCCCTTCTGGTTATCTCTCATCCTGCTCTGTGGTGGAGCATCCCTACTCCTTTTCCAGGCAGCGCTGTGATCTGACAAGTGCTTGTTGAACTTCAGCTGTGACTGAACAGCACTGGGGCTCAGCCCCTCTTAGGCTGACCAGGAACTGTCCCCTCCCAGAAACAGCTGGTAACAAGCTCCTGTTTGGAGCTTGGTTTGGAAACGGTTTCTCTTGCCTGGCTGCTGTAACATCTTCCAAAGTGCTGACCCAAACTGTGGCCAGGATGAAGCATTCTTACAACTAAAGCCCCCTCTCTAGCGGCCCATAAGCAGAGGTCAAAAATTGAGACTTCCAGAGCTCTCCTGAGCTGCAGCAGGCTGCAGTCAGCAATCTCCGAGTGGGGCCTCTCAGAGCCAGCTAACTCCTGTTTGCTGTATTCACAGGATTGCTGAACAAGGATACCCTGCATCCAGAGCGAGCACTTNNNNACCTTTGAGGGGAATGTTTCACACGTACCTTGCACTGATTCTTTGTCTGTGTGCATGTATGTGCACATACGCTACAGCAAATCTGGCGGAAATGCTGCTTTCTTAGATGCTTAAGTATCTTAGATCTGGCCTAAATTAGGCCTGTCATGTAAAGACATAAGCTAAGTTAAATGTTGTCAAATGTTTTCTTTTGCTAAGTTGTGAAGTACTAAGATTAAGTCCTGTTAAGTACTATTCCTCTGCTAAATTGTTAAGGTAAAGTTGTAAGTTAAGTTATGAGTAAAGTTTAAGGTAGAAGTTAAGTATGATTAAGTTTGAGTGCTGCTGGGTTTTTAGGCTGTTTTCCTTTTTAACCTTGTCCTTTCTATCCTTTTTTCACATACACCCAAACACACACACACATAATTTCTGTTTCAATTTACTCGATTTTGTTTCTTGGTTTGTTGTGTTGCTTTTTCCTTAGTGTGCCTTAACCGTCTTGTAGAAGTAGAGTGAATCTTACCAATGAGCTTTGTTGTGCTGTTGCTTAATATTAAATCTGTTTTTTTTCTGGTGCCCTTGCCAGTGATTCTTTTAAGCGATTTCAAACACTCGTTCGTAAAACATACCCTTCATTGCTGCCTGTGTGTTCCTAAGCCCATGATTCTGCGGGGGCAAGTATCAGACTTGGTGCTTAATTTCTAATGTCAGTCTGCAGTAAGATTCCAACTGCAGCCTCCCAGCTCTTCTGCTTTTCCAGAAGTTGAATACAAATTAGCATGCTGTTCTGTACCTTCAGTTGTTACTGTAGGACATTGAGACAGTGGCTATATTTCCCATATGGGAAATTTCCCCTATGGGAATGTGACCTGAATTAGGTACAACATATCTAAGCAAGGAAACGGCTACTGTAAAACCAACAAGGTATAGACCAAATCCATACCACATAAGCAAAGCATAAAAATTAAATCTCTTTATTTGGACAATGTTCAGCTGAGAAAACATAAATATAAAAATGTGAGCAGTTGTTTCTGGCTTAAGTTCCTCATCAGCTTGCGGGGCCACCGTTGTGGAATGGCTGAAGGTTTCAGAGATTCTGTAAATTTGGGTAAAGTCCACTTATTTTGTAGGTGCCCATATCCAATGGTTGGTATCCAATTTAAACAAGTAGAATTGCATTAATACAGCCATCGTTTTCTGGATTGTTAGTTACTTGGGCATATTTCCCTAGAGAGAAAAGAGAATTACATGTGTATAAAACCTGGAAGTAATTAATATGGATTAGATGTTTCTATGTTTGCAAATTCAATCAAGTCTCTGAAGTATAGGAAATCAAATGCATTCTGAAATCTAAATCTACCTTCTACTGAGGTGTAAACTTATGTTCTCAAAACATTATATTCAAGCTCTTTTTTATAAATGGATCATTTAGAGTTCTGAGAGGATTTAAAAAAAAAAAAATCTTAGGTTTCCTACTGTCCAAGTGAACTCCTCTGTTAAATAAAGTCAGTCTGATCCTACAAGGATCACAGAATCACAGAATATGCCAAGTTGGAAGTTCAGGATCATTGACAGGACACCCCCAAGAGTCACACCAAGCACCTGAAAGCATTGCTCAAATGCCTCTTGAACTCTGCCAGGCTGGTGCTGTGACCACTTCCCTGGGGACCCTGTTCCAGTGTCCAACCACAGCCTAGGTGAAGAACCTTTTTCCTGATATCCAGACTAAACCTTCCCTGACTCAGCTTTCTGCTGTTACCTCAAATCCTGCCACTGGTCATGAGAGTGAGGAGATTAAGATCTGCCCCTCTGCTTCCCCTTGAGAGGATGTTAAAGACCACAGTGAGGTCTCCCCTCAGTGTCCTCCAGCCTGAACAAACCAAGTGATCTCAGCTGCTCCTCAGCTTCCCCTCCACCCCCAGCACTGGAGGTGAGGCTGCCCCAGTGCAGAGCAGAGCGGGACAATCCCCTCCCTTGCCTGGCTGGTGATGCTGTGCCTGATGCCCCCCAGGACACAGCTGGCCCTCCTGGCTGCCAGGGCACTGCTGACTCATGTGCCTCCAAGGGCCCCCAAGTTCCTTTCCATGGCGTTGCTTTCCAGCCTATTTCCACTCCACCCATACACACAACCATGGCTGCCCCACCCCAGGTGCAGAATCCATTGATGAGGTTCCTACATAGAACTTCCTCTGTTAACGTAATTCAATTGTTCATGATTCACATAGTTACAGACTTGTGGCATTGCTCAATGTGATACACAGGCAATCAAGCTCAGTCCTTGTTCTGAACTTCATCTAATTTGATTTCAGAAGTGTGAATGGAAAGCCTAACACTTAAAGCTAGTATTCTAAGAGTTGCTATTAGTTGCTTCTGCTACAGCCCAAACCAAACTTTTAACAATGGATCAATTATGACTAGAGGATGAGATCTTAACAATACATGATGCAATGAAAGACTAAAAAATTTAAAAAGTAGCTCTGCAGTATAACTAGTTAAACTTACTTACCCCAGATAACTTTGCCACCTTGTGTCACAAGGCCAAGCTCACTCACGTTCACCTCAATGACGGTACCCTTAGTAATTACTCCCAGTTGTGTATACAAAGGAGATGATGGATTCTTTTTCACACCAAGGATAGGTAGGCAAAAAGTAGCTTTAAGTTCAGGGTGTGTCACATGTGCCTTCTTGAAACGTAAGCCCTGTTGCATAAAGTGTTAAAATGAATTAATATTTGCTTTAAGCTCTCACAACTGATCTAGTTAAACGCTTTGATAATTATGTCCCCATCTTTATGTTTATAGAGACTGGGAAGAATGAATCAACTTTGAATACAGAATGCCATCTGCCTATTGTAGATTACCAGACTTATTTTAAACCTGATTAATAACAAGATAAAGCTTTCCATGTATGTTTTCAGGATGGCAATTTTTAGTAGTAGCCCAACACTTGTACTTGTTACCTCAGACAATTTCTGTTCCATGAAGAAAGTATGGCATAATATTAAATACCCATTTCCTATACTGCTTTTTATCTAGTGACTTGCACTTCATAGAGGGTACTTTACCATTATGTGCCATTAATTTTTCTGTGTCAAAAAAATCTTTTCTAGGCTGTTGTATAAGACCATCAAACTAGTAGTGAGGCACAATTCAACAGGCAGCCTGCACAGTGATTGTTAATTCCTGTAAGGGAACAGGAATGAGTATTTATATAAAAACAACACTATCTCACTGAATCCAGCTTTTCTGCCTGTGGGCTGCCAGGCTGACAGAGCCCAGGTACTGCTCCTGCAGCTGTGTAATTAAAGGTCAGACTGCAGGCACAGCTTTTCCCTTGCATACAGTCACAACTATGCTTCAAGCTTACTTAAGCCAAAAGGATGGAATTCTGAAGTCCAGAGTGGGCTTCTGCAGTTCAGAGAATCACAGCACCTTGAAAAAGACACCTCCATCCTTAAAAGCTATGCAAAGTACCCCTGACAAAGATTTCCCCATGCTAATTTGAGAGCTCGTAGCTTTAACTTACTGGCATCATCTGAGTTACAGGAGTATTTCACATAGACTGGGACTGCAGAGGCATCTCTGCACACCCCCTCCTATTGGAGATTTATATTTTTGCAAGGAAACTAACAAGAATATTCTACATGAGTAATGATCAAATGCATTATCATACAAGAAAGCTTCTTTACCACAGAAAATCAAAACAGTAAATCAAAAGAATTATTACTTAAATGTTCTTTAAGGCACTAAAACATTACCATTGGTCGAATGAATCGCTCGTACTTAGGAGGCTTCCTAGTAAAGCCATCTCCAACAAAACAAACTTTTGTAACCATCCTCTTCCATGCCTTCTTCTTTCTTTTTCCTGTACGAATCACCTTTAAAACTTCTGTTTCTCCTTGTGCACGAACCTTTGGCACAGGAACCTCCCACTTCCCCTGGGAGTAAAGAAGGGAAAAAAAAAAGATCATTATTTTTACATGTCACATAGTTAAACAAAAGGGGAAAAACCAAAGCATAAAATCAAATTTCTGTAGAGCACAGGGGTAGACCATAGTTGTTACAGAAGTCATAGCCCACTTATTTTAATTAGTACTTAAAAGTTCCAAAAATCAAGATACTGCATATGCTCACATTGTCCTAAACTGTTCAGTTAGTCAAGGTTTCATGTTTTAATTAGTCTTTGCTTGAAGGCTGTTAAGTAACCTGTGCATAAGCAATACAAAGTGGTCGTTGTAACACATAATTTTAGGTATTTGATACATTTACCTGCAGTTGTACATTTGGTACGTTTACTTACAGCTTTTTCTTTTCTTTTTTGTTTGATCATGTTAGAGAGGACTTTGGCCCGGGATTGGCCCTCTCTGTCCAGCAGGTATGCTGGTACAGCTCCTTTGGGTGTTTTTTCATCACTCTTCTGCTTTGTATTTCTCTTCTCATGCATTTTAATGCTGCAAAAAAAGAAAACCAATATTAACAGCACAAGAAAAAAGACTTATTTTTAGATGCACCATTTCAGCTTAGCCTATGCCTGCTCATATTTTTCTTTAAGAGATACTTGTGAAGTATTATTTATTCATATTTAAGGAATACTACTAAATCATTTTCAAGTTAGTAAACTACTAACTTGACTTAATCTTGTCACTTCCTACCAGGACAGGAACACAAGCAAGACAAGCACCTCTTTAAAGAATTTCTGAGTGACCTAAACAAGCAGCCAAGCACATTACGAGATGGCAGCCTTCCACTCTGCTGACAAAAAAACCCATTCTACTCCTCTTCTGAGATTTGATGGCAATGCTTACTGATGTGAGGAATATGTGTTTGTAAAAAGAGCCAAGTTTTGTTAATTTTGAGGTAATTTACTGGGGGGAAGAAAAGACCTACAAACTAATAAGGGGTTAATAAACCCATTATCTTTAAAAGTAGCAGAGGAAAACAGCTATCTACACTTTGAAACCAGCAAAAACAACACAGGGGACAAGTATGAAGTGCATTAACAATTAATGAGACTGTTAATGATGCCTAGGCAACACATGCTTGAGCTATGCAAAAAGCTGGAGCTATACAGAAACGAGTAGTTACTTTGTAACAGGATACGTGAATGAAGCACATTTTAGAAATCCGTAAATTTAGCAGAACAAGCTAACTGCAAAAGCTAACCACTGGCTATCTGAGCAGACAATCTTATAGTGCAGGAAGCAGGGATGAAAAGCCTGAGGAAGACTTATGAGCATTCAGTAAAAACAACCATCAGGATTGAGGTGCAGGACCACCTGGTGCAGAAACCATGCACATGTAACAAGGGCTTACATAATAATGTAATTAGAAAATATGTTGCAATTTGAAGGTTAAGAAAGTATAATGTGCACATTAAGTTAGAAAAGTACAAAAGCTAGCACTGTGCAAAGAATGGACAAGTGGGTTTGTGGTGCAGCTATCCCCCTCACTCCCAGCGTTGAATAAACAAATACCTGCTCTATAGGCCTTATACTATGGAGTATTGTATTCTTGCCTAGTTTTCAGGCATCATTGATTTCAAGTTCTGGAAAACAGACAAAATTTACAGAAAAATGTGGTTTTTTTTTGGTCTATGCTGCTGTTTATCTTTGAAGACAGGCCTTCTGCTTAAATACTGCGTATGCTACTGTAAATTTTCTATTAACCATTAAAAAATGTGTGCTGCCTCTTGCTACACTAACACAGCAGCTCATATAAAAGCTCCAAGAAAATGCATTCACTTTTTTTGTCATGATTACACTAGTCATGGTTACTGATCATCAACACTTCTCTTAGGGGGTACTTCTATCAGCAGAATTGCTGACATTCATTTAAAAGAGAGGGACGCTGAAATGTATTTGCTGCGGCAAAGCCCCCTTTTCCTTCCGCAGCCTGACCGCTATTTAAGACCATAACATGAGACCCAAGCAATGGTGAGCTCTTTGTAACAATATCAACGTCTCGTCTCACGCTTCAAGAGGCAGGATGACGGGACGGTATCAGAGAGGAGGCGGACACTCACGTCTTTTTCATCTGTATTTTCTCGGCATGCCGCTGTTTATGGTACAGCTTCGCCTTCAGCCCGATCATCTTCTTGGCCTTGCGGGACCGCTCGTGTGCCTCTCGGCCCTCCTTCTTCCTCCGCTTCTCGTGGTAGTCCAGCCGGTAGC
>JAOTQP010001179.1:24620664-24637433 GCA_026413545.1 Cichladusa arquata
CTGAAAGCTGTGACTTCTTCAGGCAGTGGCTTTTGCTTTCCTTTAGAAGAAGACTATTACAAGGATTATCAGTTGAAGCGACAAGGTGCTTATTCTGCTCTCATTTCCACCAGCCTGGATCAGGACTAATTCTATTGACTTCAAGGATTTAGTCGCTGTGAGGGAAGAATGTGGGTGAAAAGGTGCTCATAAAGCTGCAGCAGCATTTTGATGCCGATTAGCACTGTTAAGCACTAGCAATCTGCTGTTGCCAGCCAGTGGCTTTCTAGAATTAGCGAGAGTGCTCTGAGCACAGCAACAATCAAGAGTTCACTTGCATGAGGGCAGTGCTTTTAAAGGGATATTTGATAAAATGTGTAGCAGAGTCATTCCCTCATTTGTATTGCCTTTTGAAAATCCACTTCTTCTGTTCTGTTTTGTTTATATTTTGTTTCTCAAGCATTGATCTTTGCAGTGAAGTTTAACATTTCACTTCCTATCTTACTTCCATCCTGTCAAATAAAGTTTCAAATAACTGGAACCACTTGTCTTTCATGATCAAAGTGATAGAGAGATTTGTGTTCTCAAGCTTTCTTGGCAGCATGTCAAGAACAAACCCTTCTTGTGCATAATATATAATAATATGATTTGTTGCATGGATGTATTTGTTTGAAGAAGCGGTAGCTGCATAAAACCTGCATGGAAGACCATGAGAAATATAATTTAAGAAATACAAGAAAAACTAAAATGAAACATAGAGGGACATAGTTTTGCTGTAGGGAAACAATAGATTCATGGACTGTAAGGTCAGATAGGACCTTCTGATCTCTAGTTTGACTGGCTGCACAATTTAGGCTAAAGAATATTTTTAGTATTTCTTGCAGTGGGATTAGTTGTGCCCTTCATAAGCTTTTCCAGTTAGTGATATTGCTTAGTAATTAATTTAAACTCAATTGCAATAATATAAAATGCAGAGTAAATTTACCAGTTATTTTCCTGATTTCGTATGATGTAAGGTCAGTGACCCGCAAAACCTTTATGATCCCTGTGTTGTGAGAAGAACTCAAGGGCTGAAGTCATGGTGCCCTCTGAGTCTCAAGAAAATCTACAGGTCAATAACCTTTTATTTCTGACCTTTTAACTGGCTCTAGTGGGCCATGAAGACCGAAATGCCAGTTCTTTCAGATTCCTGGGAAGCTTCAAGCCTCTTGAATCTAATTCTCTCTGAGAGCTTTGCTCTCATATATTCAGGTCACTGGTATTGCAAAAGCAACTTGCAACCATGTGCAAGGGGGAAAATTTGGGGCATACAGGGTTGTGTAGCTAGTGCTACACAGCGAACTCAAGGTGGTTGTGTAGCTCAGAAACCACTCTTCTGCCTGAGAGAAACTCATGGCTTGGTGTCACCTAACCATGCCTTTCCAGGGAGAGCAGATGCCTCATGTGTTTTATCTGGACAAGGCCAGTCAATTCACTGGTCTCAGAGTAGCTCCTCTTCCACTCTGCTGTGCTTCCACTCTCTGCTCCACTCTAGACTCCACTACTTTTAGTCATTCTATCCTTTCCTTTCTTTCCTAAGAATGGCTTGTCTAGCTATTCGAAAATCAACTGTCTATTCTCCTAATTTTTCTGTTAATTTCTATTTTGCAGGCTTCCAAATGCTATAAATTGTGTCAGGACTCATCTGAAGAGGACTTCAAGACTTTGAGGGACTGAGGGGGTGAAACTAATTTTGTTCAACTCCATCAAGACACAGACATTCTACTAGAAAGGCTATTTCTCCACTCCCTTTTTTTTCCTCCCCACCTGAAAATCATCTGGAAATCTAATAGGACCCATGTTTTAAGATCTCTTCTACTCTACCTAAGAGAATGAAAATCAGGGGTTGTTGCAAAGGCTGAAACCTGGAGTTGACCTCTTTGAGACTTGTCTCTTGTTCACTTTTGGAACACATGCATGCAGATGCACGTACAGGTACATCCATGCTGAATGGGGAAATACTGTCACGTAGAGTCTTATTCTTTCATTCTGCTTTTCCTTCACTATTAGTTGCAGAAACCATTGTCATTTGCAGTGTAATGGTGTCCCTCCTCTCTTAGAGAGAAAGGAAGACCCCACAGAAATGACAATACCAGTCTATGTTAGTTGCTCCCAAGCAGAATTATGAAGGACTATAAAAGTCTCATCAAAGACGTATCTCAAAACCCAATCCTATCAGGTACTGAGGCTAAAACCTTTCTGGCACTGCAGATGAAGAATGTTCTGCAGAGCACAGAGGGCCAATTCACTTGTGTGCGCTCAGGTGGATCACAGGTACCTTGTAAGTGCCTGCAGCAGCATTAGTGTAGAGGGAATAACTTTCCAGAGTTATGGGTGTAATTTCAGGACAGATCAACTGCTGACCTACACCCCTTTGTTGGCTATTCTGTAAGGCCTTCTTCTTTCTCAATATAAATACATGGAAGCGACTATGTTGTCATACCTGTATCCATGAAGCTTTCCTTAAAACTGAGAGGTTGAATCCTATTTGTGATTTAAAATTTTGCTTCCCCTTCATCTTTGTACTTTGAGATAATCGGAACATGTATTAGGCTGAGTCTGGCCAGTCCTTTGAGGACTCTGTGCTCAATGCTGCTCCGGCAGGAGGTATTTTCAGTGCAGTTCCTGCCTACAGTACAGTCATTCCTGATGGCTTGTAAGGAAAAAGGCAGCTGGCTTTGCTAGAGCTGTCAGGAGCCTGAGATCAGAATGTCTCTGGCGCATCCTGCAAAACTGCCTGCTGTGGCTATCTGGAGACTTGCTAGTCACAAGGCTCAAGTAGACCAAGTTTCTACAGTTGCAGTTCTGGGTTGTGGGTCACTGGAGAATTTAGGAGTAGGAGTAATTAATTGATCTATTGAACTTTGGCTATCTGAGCTACTGAAAACCTGTTAATTCCTAGGGAGTGTTTTAGGGCCAAGGGATTCTAAACACCTGTGTCCCTTTTCTGATGCACTAAATGCCTGGAGGAGTCTCATCTATGACAGCTCAGCACTGTTTCCTTCCTTTTCTAAACTGTGGGCATGCTGGAACAGGCTGGTGTGGGCAGCAGTCTGTCCAGACTTATGGTTGCAGTTCCTGGGCCAACACCACAACTGAAGCACAGGACATTTTCCATCTCTATACACCACCTCCTTACAGGTATATGGAGCATGACATTTAGTTCCATTGAGGAACAAATCTGTTTTGTTTTCAGTGTTGTGTCAAGGACTGGATCTTCTTTGAAATGCTCTTGAAATAATCTGGATCTCTTCAAGAGAGCCATGCAACTGTCAAAGAAGGATAATCTTGAGGTACCACTTGGTTTTGAGTTCTAATATGGTGTGATTTTTTAAATGGATATTGGTATATCTTGTACTGGCCCAGCCTTCTGTTTATGCAGCTGGAGTCTAAACCAGAGCCTCCTGAGACATATCACAACTTTTCTGTGGACTTCAGTGGAATGCCAGGAACACTGCTGCCTGAGACAGACTGCTACTACATAGAAAAAGTCAGGGCTTAAACTTCAAGGACTTTCACACACAGCCAAGGAGAATTTATTTGCATGACAAGCTCAATGGTATCAGGACAAGCTTCTTCTTATATCCTTTGTAAGAGAAAATTTTTAAAAAGATCGAGTTGGAAAATGTTTCTGTAATGAGAAGCATTATTGCAAAATTCTGATTTATTGAAAGGAATCTTTCTTGAGAAATGCAGCAACTCTGTTGAAAGCATGGCTAGCAAAGGCTTCTCACAAAGGGTTGGAACTTCATGAGTGGGTGCCAGAGAAAAGAGAGAGGAAGAAATGGAGTAGCACATACATCTGACTCTACTGGATTAGATAAAAGATCTTATTTTTTGTCATGTTGTATGTAGATGCCTATGGAAAGAGTTTAAGAACATGGAATACATATGGTGAGCCTTCTCTGCATACTCTCCATTGAAAGGCAACGAGAAGAGAGAAAAGACAAGCACATTGAAGTCAGACAGCAGCTCTGGGGTAGGGGCTCTCACCATCAGTATAACAAAAGCTGCAGTCTGGGCTTCCCAGCAAGTGAGCACCATGAAGGGGGGTCACTGACAGTGTGTGTGTGCATGTTTAGCCTTTCATCAAACATTCATTCAGATTTAAAAAGAAAACATTTTCCAGAACTGCTCAGTTCCCCAGGATGCAGAATTTGCATGCTGTGGCCAGTTCTGGGCTTGTCCCACCACAATTCTCACATGCAGTAATGCTAGAGTCAGAAGTACTTTCCCCACTCTGGTGGAAGAGAGCTTTGTACAGGAGTGCTGTCTTGATCATCTCCTTTGCTCTTCCCATCAGAGAAGTCTCTTCCTCATGCTGTTGGGTGTGGTGGTACTATATCAAAGAAGACCATTAGCATTTTTGACACAAAGGCAGAGCAGAAGTGTGAGCTACCTGGCTAAGAGAACAGTACCCATTAAACCCATTAATAATGAGTAAATATTAAGCATGACATCTATCATAGTCTGGGCAAATGGTTTTCACAGCTCTTTAGTAAGTGGGAATGTACAAGGACCGGGAAATCTGGATTTCTCTTGCAAGCTCTGAGGCACATCTGTTTGTGGTGCTACCTATTTTCACTGCTGGACCACCACAATATTTCTCACCTCAGAGCTTGATCCCTTCCCCAGTGATTCAGATAAAACATTTCATTGGCCTGATGACATATGCGGAGTGTGACAGCAAGAAACCAAAGAATTTGAAACTAGGAATTCCTGTTAAATTATAGCAATATCATTTTGCTGTGGAGGCCTGCTTTTCTGATATCCTCAAGTATGTATTTTCCTCTATAATACTTTTTCTTTTCCTCCATAATACTTATGTGCTACATTTTATGTAAGTAAAGGACACAACAAGAAATTATGTATCACTTTTTCCACACCTCCCCATCCCCCCCATTTAGTTTTTTTTTTTTGTTTGGTTTTTTTTTGTTTGTTTGTTTTTTTTTTGTTTTTGTTTTTTTTTTCTGTTTTTGTGCTAACTTGCACTAAATCCTGATGTGTATTCAGCAGTAGAAAAACAGTTTGGAGTGCAAAATTGAAGAGTGATATGTTGCTAATTATGCAACAGCATGGATCTAAATGTCTTTAATGTCTAGCTGGCTTTAGAATTACATAGTGAACCACAATATTGTTGGGACTGCAGTTAATTTAGATAGTCTATAGTTAATACATATTGACTATAAGCAGTCCCCAAATGCAATGATTTTCCTGATTTCAAATAATATGATAGAGTACTCTAATGGGAAATGTTGAAGTCAAAAGTATCCTTGATATGTTTCTGTACATTTATCTTCTTGATAAAATACTTTTGGTACTGAGGAGACTTCTTCCTTGCAGCTGAAATGTAATACTCAGGTTTAACAGAAAGTGACAGGCAGAGTGTCATGATGAAAACACATCATCAGTATAAGAAAAGCCATAAGAAATGCACGTTTTTGTGTTAGAACTCTTACATGTGATATACATATTCATATTGCACGGATGACTTGTCAAAGCAATGCAGGCTTAGGGAAGGCAGAGGGGCAGAGGAGAGGTTAAAACAAGTTGGAGAGAGCTGCTGCTTGGGTATGGTGCTTTGGTGGTTTACCATGACAAGGTTAGGAATTTAATACTGACTTAAATCCCACAAATTATGTTTGCCACTTTAGGTCCAAATGAGACTGGGAAAATGGTATGCATGGAAGGAGGTGATGTCGAGTAGCAGAAAAGGAAATTACTTGCAAAGGTTTCTGAGCCATGGCTCCTGCCTGCTCTGGCTGCAGTGGCTAAGGAGATTACTGCTCTTACCTTTCCAGCCACCCTCATGCCAAGGGGTACCCCACTGCACAGCCCTGCCCACTAATTTAAATTACTATTGGACCACTTAGGTTCAACATGTAGGGCAGTCCTTTTTGTGATTTTCTGCCTCTTTAAAAGTGATAAAATTTGAGTGAAGGCTCATGGAGAATTGAAGTTTTAGTTCATCCCCACCATCGCCATTGAAACCAGCAGGAAATGCAAATAAAAGCCTGACACCCTGAAGCTATCAAAAAAATTAAAGCTTCCTCTTTTCTAATGGGAAAAAAAACCAGAATGGCATAATTTTCCTTATAGCATTGAGTAATCAACATTGGCACCCAGGAGGTCTACACATTTCTGAACTGTTTTATTCTGCATGGGTAAACTTGAGAAATTCAAGCCAAATTACTTACTGACAGACTCTCCTGCAAGACTTACACTGTAGAGTCAGCAGAAGTGACTTTGAATGAGCAATTATTTCTGTTGTTCTTGTGAGAAGCCTGTATTTTACACAGCCTGCCCTTCTTCCAAATTTCTTAGTATAGCTTAATGTTACTCTGAAAATTTACTTTTAGTGGCAAAGGTAGTACCTTGTTGTTATTGGTGGATTGCAGGACTGCAGTGACTAATCCTTTAGTCAGTTATTCCCCTGCACATTCTTCTGTAACAATTTCACATCATGTAATTCTTACTAGGACAAATATGGCTGAGAGATAAGCCTTGGGGAAGAAGGTAAAGTTGCTGAACAATTTTGAATTAATAGGTTAGTCCACACACATTGCCTCTTACTCACAGGTTTTCTGATTTGTATATTGCAATCTATTAATTAGATCCCATTTTCTTAAGGCATGAGAAATGAAAGAAATGAAAAAGTAATTTGTTTCATATGTTTGTGAGTTACATACTTTTAAGTGGATGCTTCTGCTCAGTGAAACCAGCTTTCTTTGACAGATTACTCTGCTACTGTATTTGATTTAATTTCCTATAGAATAGCACCAAGTGAAATATGTTATGGTTAAAGTTGTAACATGACTTTATACAGCACTGTCCTCATATCAATCATCTTGAGCCTTTTTTTTTTTTAACTAAATGTTTAAAAATAAAATGAATATAGGGTCAATATTTACACAGGCCAAACCCAGGCAAGTGCCCTTTTGCACTCCATAAGCAACAAGAGGAAATGGAAATTAAATGGAACTAATGGAAATTAACACAATTTCAGCATAGGGGCCCATTTTTTGTGTGTGTATGGTAGAGGTACCCTGCTCGCTCCCAGTGAAAAGTTAGTGAATCCTCTGACAGTAATTACTTCATTGTAACTGATGTCTTGAGGCCATCCTACATTTAAAGGAGAAACCTATTTCTAGAGGAACTTTTAGATTGCTGGACTTTTTGCTCATTCTCTTCCGACTTGTTTGTGCATCGTTTGGGAGAAAGTTCAGATAACTTTTTACTTGTAGGAAGTAGCAGGAAACTATCTCCATGTCTGAGAACCCAGCCTGCTAGTAAGGCTTGTTTTCTCTGAAATTCAGGGGTGCAGAAGTGAGGTTTGTCTTGGCTGATGTCTTGCTTTGTTCCCACTCAGAAATGGACAGGAAGGAGCTGTGATGTGAGCGTAGTGGAGCCACCCTTGCAGATTTCCTGAGTGCAGGATGAGAACAAAAGTAGGAGCAGACACATAAATATGTAGTCACCAGATGACACAGTGAGAAAATGTCAATCAAAATTTCAGAGTTAAGAGTATGATATTTTTCTGGGCTCAGATGAGCTCTTAATTGGTGCAGTTCATCAAGATAATCCTGTGAAGAAATATTCCACAACCCACACGATGTCTCTCTGCTTGTCCTCTGATTTCTGGTGACTCCAAGTATGCCCAGACAGGGCTTTCTTTTCTCCTGGGCTATGTAAAAAGTGCTTATGAATGTTCTCATGCTCATATTAGTAGACATCTGGCTTCCCTGAGAGAAGGAAATATCTCTCTAAATGGGTGTACAAATGCAGAGGGCACTAGAGGTAGGGTTTTCTCATATGCAGGGTCAATATTGTTGCAGTTGGACTAGTTGTTTGACATTTCATTGAACAGTATTTATGCTTCCAAAATTTGCCCCAAAGTAAGTTCACAAGCTTACTGAAGCAAATTTTTAAATATCTCTTGTTATTCGATAGCAATCACACTGATCATCTGTTTTTTCCTTGTGGCAGGACACTTTATGATTTCAAAGTATCTTAAAAATAGGGCAGAGCAAAAGAGCATTAGTGTTTGGGTTGTTGGTTTATTTTGGGTTTTTTAATGCATTTTGCTACTCATTTTTCCTCAACCTTTTCCAATGATGGATTTCGAAATTATGCGTCTATGGAACGTTTTAAAGCTACTACTGGGATCTTCTAAAATGTTTCACGTTTTACAGTGACTCCAAGTGACTTCTCTGCAGGCATTACTGTCAACCATGGCTTTTTTCTTTACTCTTTCCAATGCCATATATTTTAGTTTTACTGTATCTTGCCCATTCATTGTTGGTATAATGGTTGCTTACTTTGGAAAGGACTGCTGGCTATCTTGTACTTAGAATGAGTTAATATAAAACTTACGTTCCATAGTTTTTTTTTGTTCCTCTTCTGACTGTGTCTCTTCATTGCCATGTTTCTTTCCTGAATATTTGTTCTATCCACATGGTTTATTTCCCTGAAACTTTCTTGAAAGAACTTGTTTTGTCTGTTCTGTCTCCTGCTGTTTAATAATTTAAATGTGAGTACCTTCCTTTTTTGTATTGATCTAGTAAATGTCTTGAGATACTCGTCTTCTTACTTGTGCAGTTTGTGTACAAGCAGGCAGACTCATTCATTAATCCACAATAATCTTGGTTTTACAAAGAGCTAATAGAGAGCCAAAGGCTCAGTACAATTGTGCTCTCACAGTTTTATCACTGTGCTATCTCAGCTCCTTTTGATGTTTAACAGATCTGTTGAAATGTCCCCATCAATTCCTGCCACAATAAGAGGGTCTTACTGGGCATTTTCTACATTTTTAATAGTGGGGTTTTTTTGTTGTTATGGGTTTAGTTTTTGTTTTGGTTTTTCAATGCAGCCTTTTGTACTTACATATTATCTACCAGTAAACATGTGATTTGGCAGGATTATGGGTTATCTAAGTACAAGAAGGGTAAGTTTATCTTAATGATAATTTTGTTCTGTTTTTCTGATATACAAGTCTTTTCTGTATATAAATTCTGTAATCTATGGGTTGTGTGCACATAAGAACACTAAATCTTTGAGAGTTATTCAATTTAGAATGCTATTCTGTTTAATTGTGTTCTATCCTTAGATTGTTTGTCTCACCATATTTTGTATCACATAACTTTTGGTCAAAACAGAGTCTAAAGAAGTCCAAACTGGTTTTGATTACTGGATTACATTAGAATCAATAGGAGTTTTGCTACTGATTCCCTGGAATTAACTGAGCTATCTATTCAACAGTAATGTAACTGATCAAAATATAACTGTTCTCGTCTATCATTTCTGCCTGAAGGATGGCAAAATCCATTTTTTCTCTTCCTACATGTTTTGCTTTCTCTAGTAATCAGACCAAGAGATCACAGTACTCCAAAAACAATACTAATTCATGTAGATTCTGCAATTCCCACAGTCTCCTGTCCAAATGGACTTTCATGTGGGACTTTGGGGCATGGGCTGAGGAATGTGTAGTGATTCTGGTCAGAGGAACTGTACCTGTTTTTCAGCTTGGTTTAGGCAGCCACTAGCTGATTCTGAATTAATCTGGTGACAGCAGCTAAGTGGGTTTTGTTGTGTTGGTACAATTTCTTTGTGTAGAACACCACTGATGTATCATCTGAGTTTGAAAGTAGGTGTAAAATCTCTTTGTCTCAAAAAGTCAGTGTTTAAATTACATGCTTGGCAATGTTACTCTGGAGAAGCTGTATAATCTTTCATCTTACCAAAGAGATTTCCTAAGAACTGATCTGATCTAAGGCCTCTCACAGCAGCTAAACTGATTATTCTGTGATATCTTACATGTTTGTGTAGCTGTGCTGGCTCATGTTATGGATATGGGAGGGATGATAATTGGCAGGAGGGTAGATATGAAAAATCCTTTCCATCTGAGGATGTCATTCCATGTTTTCTTCAACAACAAAGTGGGAAATCTCTCTTTGCCCTCAGGTCTTCATTGTGTCATTCTTTCCCACCCTCCTTTGCAGCCACCACCCTTCCAGTGGTGGTGATAGAAGTGCTCCTGGAATATGCTGCAAACCAGGCTGCAGACAGGAGTGCACAGCATTACCATTATGCCACACAAGGCTGTGGCATAGCAAAGAAATAGGCAGTTCTTGGGATGGAGGAACTGGAGCTTCTAAAGCGTCTTTGCCAAGTAGAAAACGTGTTGTGAACTGCATCCTTCAACATGGCTAATATAGCCATTCTCATGTGTACATGACTGCATGAACCGTGGAAACTATTACCTGAGAAGTACACAGTATACAACAGAGATATTTTGAATGTACAACAGAAACAAAGCAGGATGCATAGAGCCTTGGAGAATGTGGCAAGGCAGAACATTGGTTAGTATACCTGTTTGTTTGGCATGGCTATGGCTTGGGATTTATGTGGAGGGAGAAAAGGAGGGCTTGGGAATAACTTGAATAATCAGAAAGCCATTTTTGTTGTCTTGCCTATACATAGGCACAAGGATAGAAAGGACTCACTGAATTGGCATGATAGAAGGGATAAGAGAGCTGTTGTGGTCAATCAGGCAGCATTAATCAGTACATGTGACTTGCTGTGAAACAGGTGCTGTACTGAAAACCATCATGATTCTAAAATATTTGCGTGATAAGATGCAAGATCCAATGCAGGTGTGGTGGGTTACAGACAGCCTCAAAGATAAAAAATTTGAAGAGAACTGTGCATTGATGGCTATCCTAGTAACAAAGTATTTACCATAGGGAATTAACTTTAAATACCTCCTCTTCAGAGCTCATATGCAAACCTCTGGGGTGTGTATTGCTTTCCTCTCAGCTGTTAGAGGTATGTTATTGGGCAATAGGCTCTCCAGCTTGCAGCTTGGCAGGTAATCTTCTCTCATGGGTACCTGAGCTGTTTTTAGGTAATGCAGCTGGCATCTTTCTAAAGGTCTGATAATGGCTTAGGATGCTGATCTCAAGCATGTGTATCCATTCCTTCTTCAAGGCAAGAAAACTGTCAGGGATCAACAAGGAGATTTATGAGCCTTGCTGGAAGCAGTAAGTTTTCCTGGCATTGTATTCAGCAGGAGCAGTGGGTGTAGAAAGGGACATGCTCTCTGCTTACATGAGCCCTGTGGGGAAAACTTTTGCAGATAGTGACTATGGGAACCAGTTCTTTAGTACTTGCTTGGCAATAAAATATTAAATATCCCCTCTGGAATCTGCCTGCAGACTGTTCCTGGGGAGTTAGAAGTGTGGAAAATGATAACTGGAAATAAAAAAAGTCACCTTATTTTGGCAAGAACAGCCTGAATTCACCTTTGTGAAGATGAAAGGGCTTCTCCACATACTCTGTTGGAAGCTTTGAATCAAGACTGTTTGCCAACATCTGGAAAAAGGGCTCGCTCCCCAGTGTCACCAAATGGCCTTTCTTCCCTGTATGCAATTCTCCCAGAGGAAGAATTTTCTATGATGTCAAAGCCTGTCCTTTCTAATTTCAGGCATTTTGTAAACAAACTTGTAAACAATGTGTCTGATAAGATTTTGCTGGATTGCTAATGACTCTCTGTTGGTGATTGTGATCCAGGGCAGGAGATCAGGATGTGTTTGATGCTGTACAGGAGCAGAATGAAAAGACAGTTGCTGTCCCCAAAAAGCTCATGGACTCTGGATGTTAGAGAGATAGCAGAGGCACGTAGATGAGCAAATGAGCACCAAGTCTTGTGGAAGCATATTCAGAATGACACGGGACTCAGCTCCTCTGCATCTCAACCCCCAGACTTTTGTTTACATCCTGGACAAGGAGGACTTCTCTAAAGACATTGAAGAAGGAGCTCTGTGGCTATGCTTGGCGCACCTTCCAAGGATAAGAGCACCAGAGTAGAGCTGGAAGGTCAGATTAGAAGCATGCTATGCAAAGGTAACATCGCAGGAGGGGGAGGCCCATTCTGCTCTTCAAGATCCAATCCCACTTTCCATGCAAACAGCCAGCAAAACTGGTGCACTGAATGGGACCTGTCAGAAACAGCAGAGGCCTGGCATGCCATCCCTGACCCATTTGTTGCATCTGCCAGGCATCTGGTAGGCAGCATGTCACACAGGCTTCCCAAGAGGCGTCAGATGCCAGGCTTGCTGGTGCACACCTTATTCTCTGAATTCCTGGGTCCCTGGGTGGTCTGGCCTGTTGCCATATGCATACCAGCAGGTGCCTGGGTGGCTTCAGCTGTGGAGCATGCAGACTGCTCCTTGGCAAATATCAGTGTGCAGCTGAGGCTGGGGCTGCAGGATAGTGTGGAGGGATGGTGAAGATGCTATAGGGAGCAGAAGAGAGAGAGGGGTAGCTGAGACTATCCCTGCAGGAGACTGGGGACATGGGGAAGAGCTGAGGGTGTTTGCTGTGGTCTGGCTAAGGAAACTGGGGGAGTCTGGAATCCTTAAGTGGAAATGCAGCTGAGGTAGATTAACTGCAGCCTGAATGTGACCTATATTTAAAATCTGTGGTGCTGTGTAGGAAAACTCAATAAAGCAAGGACATTGCAACAAAATGGGAATGGACATAGGCAATTTGTGTATAAAAAGGTGGGGGAGAGGTGATGAAGGATATGAGAACACTGTGGCATGTAGGAGGGAAGGAGGGAAAAGCATGTTTTATGGGAAGAATCACACGTTGGGAAATAATGCCCTTTGTGGCTTAATGTTTATCCCCAACTGTGGAATTCTTCAAGCATTGCCTATACAAACTGTATCCAGTCTTTCACTGGATGCTGCCTTTAAAATTAAATAGGGTTTCTTTCCTTACTCCAAAATAGCAATATGCAGACTAATAGCCGTGGCACAAGCCACAGGATTTCAGAGGCTGGATGAAGCATGCCAGTCAGAAGTAATCCAACTACAATTTAATTTTTAAAGATTTGTTTTAATTTACCGTGTAAATTACAGTGAGTTTACAGCTCTATCATTTTCACTTGTCTTTTGCCAGAAATGCTGAATTACCATGATGGTAGCTGGAAGTGCCAGGACACTTGAAAGGAGACAGCCTGTCCTTACAGATCCAGTTGCAGATTTCTGGGCATATCTCTCTGAAAACATCAACACTAGTTGATTATTTTTTAATATTTTGTAATTTTAATTATGTTAGTACTTTTTGAGGAAGAGTGGATTGAGAGACTGAGTTGCTTTGTCAGCTGAGGAATGGAACCGTGACTAGAAGATCAGAGGGATAGTTTCCTGAGATATCTGCCATGCCTGTCACTGTGGTGTCTAAGTGACAATACTGCAACAGCACTGGAAGGAATCTGAATGCATTATCAGTGGCTTTGCAACAGGTTATGCCTTTGTTTACTACTGGCTTTGATCAGAATTGTGCTCCAGATTGACTTAGGAAACATAAGCAATTGAAATTAAGGATTTTTTTTTTTTTTTTAACAAAGAAGCATCAGTGCTGGTTAAGACTGAAAGTCCTGCAAAGAAGGGTGAGAATAGGGTCTGGCTCAAGTGTATATTTGATTCTGAACAGACCACAAACAAGGATTGTTTTCTCAGAACCTTTGTGAGTGACACGAAACTACTGTTTACTCACTTTGAGCCTTTTTTCCTTGCCTCAGCCTCAAATTCCTACCTTTGTGTATGTCCTGGCAGGATGAGTTAACTGAGGGCTGCCAGCCATAAAACATATGCTTCCCTTGGATTGTTTTTATCAGTTAGGATAAATCAATCAAAGAAGCTGAGGATGAAGCCTTATTTCACTTACTTACCAGAAGCCCTTTTCCTCAGAAAGAAAACCATCTGACTCCAAGCCCTAAGGCAGCACTAAAATTCCTTTCTAACTTTGACTTTGACACAGTTAAAACAGCAAAAAACTTGTCTCAGTCCTTTTCATTCTACTCCAGGTAATCATATAGTTTTAATTCCTTTCCTTACATCTTTTTGCTGTAATATGAGCTGTGGGCTTCAAACACATACCATGAAGTACCCAGATGAGAAAAAAAAGTGCTGTGATAGACTTTTTGCAGACATGTAACTTGCAAGGGGATGTTTATCTAAGATACAGTAGAGGCCCATTTTGCCAGTGAAGAATTGCACTTTGAAAACAAAGGTATTAAACTTCAGCTGGTCACCTGTCATAGCAAGAATTTTACTCTTTTTTACCACCCAGACTGATTGCTAAACCTACGTAATCCTGAAATGTAACTTTTAAGTGTGATTTATGGTTATGATTAGATTTGTAGTATCAAGTTGCTCTTGTAAACCCCCTTGTTTTCCTGGGAAGGTGGGGCTATAAATATCCTGGGATTAGGACCACTAAGATGACATTGCCCAGTTTATTTTAAAAGCGTTGTTGTTGGAGGTTATTTTTCTTTTAAAAAACAACCAACCCAAAACAACCCTTGAAACAAAAAGAAACCCCAATCCAACAACTATCACATAATAAAATTGCATGTAATGATTTATTATCTAATGGGATTAGATTAAAAATTCACAAACAAAAAACCAAATAAAAACATAGAACAAGTAGTTGAGAACAAAGCAGCCTTAGGAACTAGAAAAAGAAGGCATAGATTCAAACTCTAACTGTGAGGACAAAAGCATGTTCAGAGTGACTGTCAGCTTCCCCAGGGGTAAAATGCAAGGGCTCTAAATTGTAACATTGCTGGGAAATCAGACAGATTTTCCCCCCTTCCCTCATTCACAGGGTCTTTGTGACAAAACAAGAATACTGCAGATATTTTGGAAAACAAATTTATCAGTTCCTCAGACTGCAGCTTACAGCTGCAAAGGGTCTGGATTGTATTTAGGAGATTCTAGAAAGTCACGCCAAACAAACATGAAAAAGAAAAACAAAGATTTTTCAACCCTTGTAGTGTTGTTTTCATTTCAGGGTGTTTCATTTCACTATACCCTGGGTTAGCTGTTTGCAACTGAGTGTGTGTGCATATGTGTAACAATGGCCTTTACTGGATTTATGGATATATTTGAATCATTGCTTGCAGAACAGTAAAATGAAGTATTTCCTTTCCTTCAGCCTGGATCCTGTGTATAGATCATCTTCTTCCCATCAAGCTTCCTGGACAGTGCTTCCTCTCTCACAACCAGTATTCCCTTTCTGAATTCCCATGGTTAAGAGGCAGTTTGAAGCACACCATGATGATAAAATTTTTCTGCTCATTCAGAGGCTTAGTGGGATTTTCCATACAGGTGAGCACTGTGGAGGCATTGCACAGCATGGGGCATCTACCAAGATAATTTGAGGAATTCTGGTGTATCTTGCTTCTATAGGGGAGAGAGAGGAAGGGCAGTTCTTGGGGACAGAACCTGCTCCACCTGGGCTGGGGACAGGCTCTCAGCAGGAAGGCTGCACAGGTCTTCGAATGCTCTTGCAGGGATGTACCTTGACAGCAAATATGCCACAGCAAATCTGCATCCCTGTGCACCAGGAGGAATTGAGAGTTCAGTCAGGGTTCAAGAGTTGTCCTCAGAGGGGTGGAGCTGGCTCTCCTGCTGTTTTCAGCAGGAATTTTGAAGTGTTTGACTGAAGTGCTGTAATCACAGGAAGAGGATGAAAGAAAAATTCACCTCGGGAGAGCTGGTCAGTGGGAAGACCGGCTGAACAGAAATAAATAAAAAATTTTTAATTGCCTGTGAGAATACCAAATGAAAAAGTGTTAGGAAGAGGCAGCAGTTTCCTCCTCATTGAGCCTGCTGAAATGTCCATAAGAAGTCAGAATAGCGAGATTGGATGCTAATGTCGTGCACCATTTCATGTTTATCTTATGGGTAACCTTTTTATGAACAGCAGACTTGTGTGCACTCCACAAATATGCAGTCTAAGCACTGAAGTTGCTCTTCTGTCTGGTTCTTTTGTCATTGCACTGAGAACACTGAAGAAACAGCCAGAGGGCTTGAAAAGATCACTTTCAGTGTCTTCATGCAGATATGTGTGCTTTTTTTTTTTTGAGAGAGACAGAAGTGATGTACCTGAATCTGACCAAAATTCAGTGGTTACGTTAAAAGTAAATGCCTTGTTTGTGTGAGACAAAAAGCAAAAAAAAGAAAAAGTTTTGAAAATCCATCAGTGCACTCCAGAATGATGAGCCACTTTCATTAATCTGAGTTATTTAAACATTTTCTTTTGCTGAGCAGGATGAGATACATTCCAAAATGAAGAAGAATAATGTTCCTCCTCAGATCTATGATTTCTCTATCAGGGCAAAAGGTTTGAAAGTATTATATGAAGAAACAGCTTTCATCTCATAGCCTTATTGTGCTTCAGGAGGAGTTTTGGAGTAATTTAAATTTTTACTTCTTCTGCTAGAGTAGGCAGTCTCCAATATCTGACTCTGAAGCTGTAGTGTCATCAGATTGGGTCAGAATTGCTCCTCTGACACCGAGAGGTACTTGAGTTTTGCTCTAAATCCTAAGTGAGAAACCATAAGCTCGCCTAAAATTTATCAGATCTAGTGCATTCTTAGCAGGATGAGGAGGAAGTACAGTGATGGTAAACAAATCTAAGAACCTATTTTGACTGCGGCTTAGAATCACCAGGAGACCAATTAACACCTTTTTGTTAGGATTAACTATTATGGTGTTTTCAGCAAGAGCCTTAAATTGGTACTTTCTTGTAGTTCAAAGTGTGACTACACTGCAGTTACAAGGGAAGTGGAGATCAAAGCTCCCAGAACAAATAATTACATGAAGGTAAATTCCATCTGATGTAGGAAAGAGCAGATGCCTCCGAAGAACAGCAAACAGCCTGGCCAGGGGCAGCCCATC
>JAOTQP010001179.1:24711754-24724777 GCA_026413545.1 Cichladusa arquata
TCTGAGGGACAAATATATTTGGAGTTTTGAGAGTATTTTTGTTAGTGATTTGTGGCTTTTGTTAGTGATCTGTGGCTCACAAAAAATCATATAACACTGAAATCTCATTTTGTGCAGTGAAATTTTTAATAAGAATTTAGCTGGGAAGTCAAAGTAGTAGCTGGAATTTGTTTGGTTGTTTTGGTTTTCGTTTGTTTTTTTTTTTTTTCCTGTAATCTGATGGCTCCCATTGTGAAACAAGGTACATTGTGAAACATTGTACAAAGATTTGAGAAGATGCTCATCTTTCAATTTTTACATTTTTGTCATCGGATGAATGAATCTGAATAATGTTGGAAGTGTTGAAGTAACACTTGAAAAAAACATTAGGTTGTTGATTATGAAGGCCTTATCTACACCCAGGAAATTAAAATTAAAATCCATCGCAATCACGTATCAAGCTCTGAAGTTGGTGGGGGTTTTTAGTGGTTAAAAGCTGTAGCAGGATTAGATCCTTCTTTGAGTTTACTTCCCAGTTTATTGCTCATGAGAATGGAAAATAATGACTTAATTGTGAAAGCTATTCTAATGGGTTTTCACTGTCTCTCAGCGGGGCTGGCTGATGAGCTCTGATTAACTGCAGCTGAAAAGGTGTAGGCTTGCTCCGTTGCAGTGCTACAGTAAAGCTTGGTTTGATCATACAGTGGACAGATTAGAGGGGAACTATCCATGCCTGAGCCGGTGTCATTGGGCAGGGTGAGATAGGAATGATTTCAGCTCTCCATTGTAGAATTGTGTGGGATGCCAAACTTACTTGGGTGAGACAGCTTGGTCCTACAAATAACTACAGCATCCACTGTATTTTGTGAGGGATGGACAGAAAAAGGTTGTAATTTGGACATCTCATGCAAAAGTTTAATTTGGCATCTAAATCAACTGTAGTAGCAGGTCTGTTGCTTGGAGGATCCATATGATCTGGCAGAGGGAATCAGAATGCCTACTAAAGCTCAGTGCTAACCAGGTGACCTCAGTCGTGACCAATTGCCGTGGTGAAAGCTGTGAAGCAAGTGTGAAGGAAAAGGCCTCCTAGTAAAGATGGGGTACAAGTGCAAATAGCTGAAAATCCAACCAAAGTTGATAGACCATCCTGCAAACCATGGTCTGCTGAGGCTGTGAATTTCAGCTCAGAAAAATCCTTTTACATGGAGGCAAGATTTGCCTTTTTTTTAATCACTTTTGCCTGAGCATGACAAAGTACTTGGAAACTGTATAGACAGGACACTTTGGGAAACCTTTCTGTTTCAAGAAGAGTATTTTTTAAGGGTATTTTTTAAGCTAAATGTCAAGCTACTCTTTCTGCACCCTGCACACACACACATTTTGCAGGATGAACCATACCTACTGTTTTGCCAGCAAAACAAGAAGTGAGACTATAGTTTATTTGATTTCAAGGCCACGTTCTGTATGAATGGAAAGTGGAGTGTTGGCCACTCAGCCTTGTGTGAGGTAATCCATGAAGTGACACCACGCAGGTGACATCTAAGTCTACTGTGTGGATCAAGCCAATTTTTTTTTCTAAGAGCTACCTGCCTATTGGGCCAGGTATTGGGGAGAGTATGCGTGCTTACCTGTTTTACATAGGTCTGTCTTTCTCTTGATATTCTGTTCATTCTGAAATTAATAAAAATATATTTTAGCTTCCAAGCACTGTTACAAGGAGAATACTATATATATGGTACACCCAGGCATGCTGTTGGGAAAATATCAGGTAGTAGAAGTGTGTCTAAGGTGTCTGCAGCTGATGCAACATGGGATGAGAACTGGGGGGTGGCTGATGAGGAGTGGCACAGAAGAGCACAAGTGTCTTCACTAGAATGGTAGTGTCACCCTACAGAGACTAATTTGCTGATATATTTGTTGAGTTTTCACTATTCTCAGTGCAATGTTTCCTCAGGCAGAGAGTTCCATTTTTGGGGGGGAAAAGCCTGGGGCTCAGGCAATCTTCATTCAGTTGACAGTGGGCAGTGCTTTTATACTGTCTGCTGTTCTTACTCCTACCTGCTACTTATGACTTGCACTGATTTAGGTTGTTAGTTGTTACTCGGGAAAGTTTCTGCATGGGAACTTAGAAACTGGGTGTCTGATGGTAGCTATTTGTGGGTCTAGCAGAGAGGATAAAATGCCCAGTACCACCAGGAGAATGCACTGACCTAAGATGTCCTGAAATATTTAAGTCCACTGTGTACGGAAATGTGTGTTTCACCTGCTAGGTACCTGCATTAAACCAGATAAAAAGTTCTGCAACAGTTCTTTGGACTTTAAAAACAGCAACAATGGCCACAGACACAGAGGAAAAACCTCTACAATGCCTTCTTCAATGGCAATGGAAATTCTTTTATGGTAAGAGAGGCAGTGAGAATCTATGGGGTGGCATCCACCTCTCCCATTCCCAACACTGAAAGTAAGTGTCGAGCTGTCATATATCTTCACCTTTTCCTTCTTGACCTTCTGTGCTGCAAGCAGGGGGTGTGACCTTTTCCTTCACATGGTTCATTGATTTCTATGCTTGATAATGCAGGTCTTTCCTCTCCCCTTAGACACCAAATTAAACTTTAATTCCAGTGAGGGTGGAAGGACTGCTAGGTGGGGGTTCTGCTGAACACTCAGTGAGATCTTCTGGGACTTAATTATGCCTCAGGTCTCTTGTCCTTTCATCTCATTAAATCCCATCCCCCTCCCTGCCTGATATTTTCTTCAAAAGGCAGCTCCTTTCTCCCAAGTGGCTTCTATCTTTCCTAGGTAATAACTGCAGCTTGCCTGCTTCCTTTTCTTTTTATACACAGAATGCCTTTTGCTGATAGCTGCTTGGTTTGGATACTGTCAGAAAACCTTATCAGCATTGCCATGGATGACAGTAAAACAAACTGGTCAATTAGTCATGTACAGCTCATTTTGATTCTTTTGATTAGTTATTAACATAAGTAAACAGAAATTCACTTCCAACTTAGTACTTTGAGAAGGCAGAATTAACATCCTGCAAGTACTTTGGGACAAATAAGGAGATCAATGGCAGGCAAGAAATTCATCACAGTAATTAAATGAGTTTAAATACTATCCTAATCCCAAAACTGCTCAGGAAGTTCCTCTGGTGTTTTCAATATCATAGGGTAAAAAGCAGTCAGAGATAGTCTTTCCATCTCCAGAAGGTGAAAGTGAAACTGTTTCTTAAGCCCATTTTCTCCACAATGTTTTTATTACATGCTCGTCTCACCCCACTCACCTACCTACTGAAGCACTCTGTGCTAGGAGCAAAATTACCCTAAGTCAGCATCTTCTGACTGCGCTGCTAAAGCAAACACTGCCTGAAGGGCCCTTGCTCTTACAAGCAGAGGACAATGATTCTTGCTCTATTTCCAGCCTCATTAAATCTCAAGTGCGTCACATCAGCAACTTTGATGCCAGCACGGGGCTCCTAAATATTGGAGGTGAGCCTGCATTTATTGATTCCCTTCTGGACCTTGCATTAGACTTTAGTCCTCACAGCTTGTGGAGTTTGTTCCCTCGTGCTCTTGAGATGGAAGAACTCCAGCAACACATTTCCAAAATAAATTTTGTCCAACTGTATTCTGTCTACAGTATTACAGTATTACTGATCATAGGCACCGCACAACCACAAGTCAGGCTTTGAAAATAAATGAGACTCACTTGAAAATCTTGACACTCCTCCTGGTTTTAAAATATTCTAAGTCTCTATTCGTCTTCTGGAAAATCAGTTGTCTTTCATGGCGACATTTACCAGAGTGTTCTTCCGCAACCTTTCGTTGTAAACAAAACCTGAAATTTCTCCCGAGATCACTTCAGGAAACTTTAAAAAAGGTCTTACCCATGAGGAAAGGCTTGGTGAGGAGGAAATAAAATGCAGTGCTTTATGAGTAATCCTCTAATGAAGTCATTGCAAACCGGCATTTATAAATACAGTATGCTACTTATTTTAAAGAAGATCCTAAAGAGGACAGTTGATGCCATGGATGCCATTCCATTTAGCCCTTTCTACCAAACTAACAGGATCCGTCTTCTTTCAGCTTTTAATAGTACCAAAAAACCCCTTACCCCAAACCTTCTAGATGCTCAGTAGTTGCTCTCCAGATGCTGCCATTTTATACATGTCATGGAATACTCTGGGTAGAAAGTGATATCAGGACCTCTCTGGTCTCCCTGTTGAAGTCACATCAGACGGCAGTGTTATATGAACCTACTTAGGGTGTCTTCCTGTCAAATTTTGAAAATGTCCAGGGATGGAGAATAGGGATCCCATGATGTGACACAGCCTGTCACAGTTCTTAATCACTGTTGCAGAGAAGAACTTTCCTTAAATTTTAAATTTGTTTCCTGCAAACTGTGATCACTATCCATTCTCCTTTGACTGTGCATATCTCAGAAGAGGCAAGATTTGTGCTCTCTACAGCTCTCTTCTCTATAGCCCTGACTATATGGCTCAAGAGAGTTATTAGAGTTTTTTTATTTCCTCCCCACTTCCCTTATCTTCTTAAAGGTGATATGCTGCAGCTCCTCACCATCTTACTGGCCTCCTCTGGACTTACTCCCAGAACTGAAGACTACTCCAGATGCAGCCTCACAAGTGCCAAATAGAAATGAATCATCATTTCCTTTGACCTACTTTTGATACTTTTGCATTCCTACAAGAGCTTTCTGCTGATTCAAATTGACTTCTTTCCTACTAGGATCCTAAGATCCTTTTCTGCAGAGTCTCAAGCCTGTACCAGTGCATAAACTTCACTTCCATGTGTAGCATTTCACATTTCTTAAACTAAGTCCATAGTAACCCTCTCATCCCGTTCAGACATTTTGAAAGGTAGACCGGCCCCTCCTGCATTTTGGCTCCTCATACAGTTTTTCATGTCTGCTGAGAATGGAAAATTCTGGTAGCAAAACTATTATTTCTTGCAAAGATACCTAATATTTCATGTCTTACTGATACCTTCTTGCAATGTACGGATCCCCAGATCCGCTACCATTGTCGTCCTCTGCAGAGCACAGCAGCTGAGGAAAGAGTACATATACCACTCTCTTGTACAAAGAAGGAACATCCTTCTCTTGGTCTCTCAGCATATTTTGTGATACCATTCTTCGCTCCCCAAATGTAGCTTGCCATAGCTCCTCTGTGCTGTTCAAGTGGCAAAGACTGAGTTTTAATGCCTGACTTTGTGCACATGTTAAAGGCACACACTGTTGACTCAGAAAGCAGTCAAAGAGCAGGCAGTGATTTCACATTAAAGGGTAGGGAGGGGAGGGCCACCTGCACACCTCTTTAGCAGTTTTAACAAAACCAGTGGTTTTAATTAAGTGTCTTTTTACATGGAAACGGAATCAAATGTCCTTTCCTATGGTTTTCTGTCACTGAAAAGTGTTCATTACAGATAGCTGTGAGAACTGCTAAAACTGCAAAACCAAAAATACCCCTATACTTTTCATTAAGAGTCCACTGCTAACTCACAGTGTCTGCTTTGTTCTGTAGGTAGTAATAAGGTGTTGAAGAGCAGGTTCCTGGGAGGAGTGGACAAAAGAATTGATGTTTGTAACAGATACCGTTCCCTTCCTGCCCTAATTTTATCTCTGGAGCTGAATCTGGGCTGCTGTGCCTTAGGCTGAAATTCTGTAGACCCCTCTGCTCAGGGGAAGTCTAGCATCATTCTTGATTTATGTTCATGTGGGTGACTCCTCTCCCTTTGGAGTGGGGTGAAGTCCAAATCAAAATTGAACCTTAGAAAGGAGCAACTTCAAATTATAGAGATGTTACAGTTTGGATCATGATAAGTACACAGTACTCCCGAATAAGAAGACAGGTAACTGCCAATCAGTAGCTCCTTTTCCTTTCCCCTTGACTGGCAAAGTCAGCTGGTGAGGGAGAATTCAGAAGCAGATACCTTTCTATGCTGAGATTTTTTAACTTAATTTTTGGCCTTTAGCTTTAAAGTCCAGGGGAAGGCTACAATACATAGGAAGCTGTATCATAGTAAGGAGAGGAGTAATAGATCCTACAAAAACAAATGATAGTTTTTAATCCCTTGGGTTTTTCCTCATTGACACTAGACTATTTCTTGCCTTTTACCCTATAGCTAGGAGGAAAGACAGAAGTTGCTTGTTTAACTGTTAGAATATTGCTCCTTGGCTAGGCAGAGAGAGTTGATCATGTATGGAAATCGCTGTCGTCATCCAGGGTGTTATCAAAGGCAAACTGATTTAGGCCCCTGGATCCACATCCCATCATTGTTTGCCTTAATCTTCCACAAACACCACCACACAGCAGCAGCTGCAAGGAAATCATTAAAAGAGCTAAACTGAAAAGAATTATATAAAAAGCATGTTAGAGATTCCTCTTTTCAATAAAGATTAGATTCCTTTTGGCTTCACTAATAATTAAGCAGGGCCATCTGTGACTGGCTATATAAATTATTATGGTCTGCATTCAGACTGCTTCATACACCATCTCCATGGTCCCATAAAGGAAGAAGTAGAGATAGGCTTGAGGACCATCTGTTCTGAGGTCTGGTTACCCCTGTAGCAGCAAGGCTTCAGCTGGGCTAGTAGCTACAAGAGCTGTAGCAGGATAAGCAAGAATCGCTTGTTTCACACCAGTACAGTTGAGCAGTGGGAATAGTAGGATGGTAGAGAACAACTCTGCTGTGCCATGAAATATTCATCATGCAGTTCAGGAGGACATCAGCAGTGTTAGGAGGACAATGAGCTCTGGGTCTCCAGTTGGCTGACACTAGGCAGAACTTGCCTTTCCTGTACCATCCAAGTCAGAGCTGAGATGTGGGAAGAAAGCCTGTTTCTCCGTAGTATGGTCAGGCATGTCTCTGACTAACAGAGGGACAAACATTCAAAAAGGAGTGAAAGCACTACAAGTAGGGATGTAGCAAGGCAGAGGGCTTATCTGCATAGTACAGTGCTCATGAAGCAGGATTACTGTGAAATAAGAGTATCCAAATGAGTCATCAAGCAGCTTGATACAACATCAAGGCTAGCCCTGGTTCGTAAAGCCCCTTGCAATGTCCTTTGATTCTTGGTAAATCCTCAGTATCTGGTCAGGGAAAAAAAATAGAAGCTGAGTGAGCCATCTGAGCACATGGTCCCAAGAGCCATACAGATTATTCAAATAAACCACAGTACAAAGTGTTGTGCACACAGCAGGAGCCCGGGGGTCTGGGTCTCTGGGCTGTTGAAGGATGTGGAGGAAGCTCTCAAGGCACCTTCAATTAACTTTCCAAGGCACTTTCAACTAACTGTCTTGTTCAGCTGGTGAGTTTTGAGGTGAAGAGTTACTCTGGGCTCCTTGCCATGACTGACATGAAGCCTTTTTCCTTTTGTAGTCTGCCAAGGTGGCTGAAGAAGCATTACAACATTAGTACTGAAACAGAACCTTTACAGAGTGAGGTGGTCGAGAAAGAAAGCAAAGAGGAGGGGAAAGGGATTTGGAAAGAAATAGAGAAGATGGAGAAGTGGAAAAAGGTACAGAAAGGATATTTGAAATTGAGAAGATTGTGAATCTTGGAAAACACAGCTGAAAAAGCAGGGAAAGGGTAAGAAAGGTCACAATAATAGAAATGAGAGAAAGGAGAATCTGAGGCACCTATGGAAAGAGAAGAAGACAATAGGAGAAACAAGGTCAAAATAAGAGAAATAAAAATGGAAGGCAACTGGCAAACAGTGAGGGAAAATATTTGGAGTGGAAAAGTATGGGAAGATGCAGAGAAAAGCACTGGTAGGAGAGAAAACTGTAGCTGGGTTGTGGCTGGAAATATTGAGGGAAGAAGGAAAAAGAAGAGAGTGGTACAAGAAGAATGCAAGGCTCTGGTTCTGGAGAGGATGAAAAGTTACTCAGATGGCAAGAGAGCTGAAGAGAACATTGTGTAGGAAGCAAAGGGATGGCAGGGGAAGAGATAGTAAAAAAATCCTGAGAGGTGGAATTATAGAGCGACAGGAGAAGAGAAACTGGGAAGAGAAAAAACACCAGTTATGAGGTAAATGCTTATCAGCTTTTGTCTTGTTTCCACTGTCCTTGTAGTCTGTGCTTAGACAGAGCTCTCAAGAGTGGGTTCATATATTTTAAATCCTTAATGGTCTTTTCCAACACTATTTTCTTTTTCTCTTTGGTTTATTATGATGAGAACATAGTGTGCTTCTGGTCGCTTCTGGGCTTTTCTCTAGATTTTCTTTAGAAGAAGTCTAAATTTTTCAAGTCACAGAGGAATATGTTCAATTAAAAAACCTAAATATATTTTCAAGAAGAATGCAGTCATTAGTACTCATTATTTAATTGCATTACTTAGAGGGGAGGAAATGCTGATTGTATTATCTACACTCACAGGTGGCAAAAAAATCTGCATGTGACTTATGGAAACAATACAAATATTGGCTTTCTAATTTGTTCAGGGATTAAATCTGACACTTTAAACAGAAAAGACTGAGGTTGGAATGTAATTTACTTGTATAATTACATCACTTGAAATGTACTTTTCTATTGTACTGACTAAAGCCTTGGTGGAAATGGAGCTACTTTTCAGTTTCTGACAAGTTTATACTGGAAAAGACTAATCTGATCAAATTTGACACTCTTACAAAAAAGGAATTAAATTTAAGGCAAATAGTAAAATTGAAACTCAGCTGGGCTCCAGACAACCATTAGCCAAGTGCTTAAGTTCAGGTTGTGACAATCAATCTTCCTGAGAATTGCCCAGTTCTAAGATGAAAGTTGCAAATCCATGGTAAAGTTCAAAGTGGAGCTATCAGTTGTGCCACTACACCTGGTAGTAAATCCACAGACAATTATGAAGACAGCCCAGCTGAGAAAGCCTACAGGGTAGAATCCAGTGTGATACACACCAAAGTGAACCTGCAGAGAAAAGGGCCCAAATAACCCAGCCATTTGTGATTTCAAGGGAGTGTTTGAAACATTTTAGTTCCTAATATCTTATGGAACCTAACCTTGTATTTTTTCTGGATGAAAACCGTGTGCAACATTCATAGACTTTATCTCATGTGCTTTCCAGGTAGAGACTGCTGCTAGTTCAAGAGCCTGCTGTGTCCTTCTGTTGCTTAGAGTAGATGCCCTAAAATTGACTGCCTTAGGGAAATACATCCCTGTGAATACCTCCTGTCTACTAAGAGGATGTTATGACTATAGCTAATCATCTTCAAGTCAATGTTAAGAGGGCTTTTTAAATTGCATGCTAATTGAGACAGTTCTCCCAAGATGGGTGAATCTTTGATAAATACCATGAAAGAGAATTAGGGTACTAATTCTTTCTAAAAATAGTTTCATAATTCTCTGATTCAGCTATGATTACTTTCTATCTTCTTTGCATCCTAGGAAACTCGTGAGTCAGCTATTTAATATCAAATCAGATCAAATTCTGCTCAGAATTAATAGCTGGCTGCCTTTTGGCAGCTTGCCCTCTGCATCTGATTGACTCCTTCCTTTTGCAAATGTATTTTCAGACCTGCTATTGATGACAAGTGGATTGAATTATAAATCAAAGCCATGCTTCTGAATTGTCAGTAATCTAATCAAAGAGACAAAATGTGCAATAAAGATGACTTTGGATGAGGGAAGATATTGATTTTGAAATTTGCTGTTGAGGTATTTGAGATTACTTTTAACTGAAATATTTCTTGCTTTCTTAGTGGCTTGTAATCCTTGCACTTTCTTGCAGTTCAATGTGCTTTGGGATTTCTGCATCCAGACATTTCTGTGGCAGCATGGGAAGAGACTCCCAGTTCTTCTTGCTGTCTGAAGCTGTCTCATCTTGTGAGAGTCTCATCTTTGAACAGTGTGTGTGAGCTGCCACAGACTGGCAGATCAGAAAATCTCAGCAACAAAGCAGGGTGCTGGGAAGATTCAGACCTACTTCTGTGAAAGTCAGTGGCAAAACCCCTGTTCATCAAAGGCCCATCCAGTAAATGATGCTGGGTCACCACTTATGTGCAGACACATCTATCATGTAATCAGAGTTGATTGCAAAGGATGAGTAAATACCATCTAGGAGTTCTTTTGTTAGTCAATTGCTATATAAAATCAGGAGTGGTTAATTTAATAGTGGTCGGTGGCTCAACATCCAGATCAATGATGAGTGGTGTCCCTCAGGGGTCTCTGCTGGGACTGGTCATTAATGTGACACAGACAGTGGGATTAAGTGCACTCTCAGCAAGTTTGCAGGTAGACACAAAGCAGTGATAGGGTTGGCACCCCGGAGGAACAGGAGTACTCCAGAGGGCCCTGGACAAGTTCAAGGAGGGATCTTACAGAGATCTCACGGGATTCCACAAGGCCAAATGCCAACTCAACCTGCGGTGAAGCAACTCCAGTATCAACAAAGGCTGGGGCATGAAGGCTACAGAAAGTAGCCCTGCCAAGAAGTACTTGGACATATTGGTGAATGAAAAGATAGGCATGACCCAGCAATTTGCCCTTGCAGCCAGCTGCGCCCTGGGCTGGATCTGAAAATGTATGGCCAGCAGGGCAAGCGAGGTGGTTCTGCCCCTGAGCTCTGTAATAGTGTGACCACCTGGAGTACTGCATCCAGCTCTGGAGTCCTCAGTACAGAAACACATGGACCTGCTTGAACAGGTCCAGAGGAGGTCTGCAAAAATGATTGAAGAGTTTGTACACCTCTTCTATGAGGACAGACTGAGAGATCTGGGCTAGTTTGCCTGTACTGATAGCACAAGGGTAATGGTCTTAAACTAAAGAGGGTAGATTCAGACCAGGTACAGGAAAAGAAATTTTTTATGCTGACTGTGGTAGAACACTGGGACAAGTCACCCAGAGAGGTGGTATGTTCCCCATCGCAGGAAACATTCAAGGTCAAATTTGACAGGGCTCTGAGAAACCTGATTAGCTGAAAATGTTCCTGCTCATTGCAGGGGCTTGGGCTAGATTTACCAGTCTCCTCCACCCAAGCTATTCTATGATTTTGTGAACTTGCTGATTTCTGACTATCTTTGCAGGTGTGGTATTACTGGATCCTGCACAGAGATCCTTAGGGATCCTGACAGATGCTTTGTGTAACAATAACGAGCAGTTTGGTGATTGGAAAATATTTCCTATAGACACGTGCATATCAAAGTTGCTCAGGTGTGAGAATTTAAAAAGGCTATGTTGAGATGTTCCAGTCCCAAATCTCCAGTGTAATAACACTTGTGATAAAAGAGACACATTTTTTCTCCTGCTCTTACAGTGGTGGAGCCTGGAGGAGAAAAGGTAAGTCCTTCAGTTGCTTTGCTCCATTAGATAGATGTTCTTCTTTCAGCCATTTCTTCACCTGAGCTCATCCACTCACAGAGACTGGGTTTGCACTTGAGCATAGTTCAGTGAAAGGTAATGTCACTTCCTTCATCCTTGGGTGATCTAACAGTATTACATGACTTTTTCTGGTTTTGCACCTGAAGGGATTCCCAGAGGTTCAACACAGCAGCTGTGAAAGAATAATTTGGCTTTCAGTCCCTCCCTCCAAACAAATATTCTCTACCTGCCTTCCAGGAAACCACACAGAAATAAACTTGCTTGTTCCTGAGTCCTTTAGGTTCTGCAAAACCATGTCAAGCATTTCAAACTGTGGCATTTATTAAGATTTCCAGTGTGTGCTGGGCTATTCTCAATCCTGGATTTCACACCTTGTCTGTGTGGCTGCAGATGTTACAATCTTAGGCCTGACCACAACCAAATCCATGTAGAGAAGTCTAGTGCTTAATCCACAGAGATGTCTGCCAATAAATTCAATGCATATGTCTATGAATTTTTGAATAATTATTTCGGCAGACTTCTGTCCAACAGTGGCATTTCTCCCATGTAACAATATTGCATGTGCTCAGCAGCACTTTCTAGGGTAGGCTAAGATGCATAAGCAGTGATAGTAAAGACAAAGAGCTTGATGGAGAACAGAAGACTAAACAGGCTGAGTACAAGACCAACTGCTGAATTTGGGTTACTAATTCTATAAAGGAAACAACCTGATTAAGGTTTCTCAGTGAGGAAAGCTTCTTGAAGAAACAAATATGTATTGCAAAGGGTTTTCAGTTGTATTTTTAGTAAAATGAGAAATGAAACTTCAAAGACATGTGAGTGACAATTATATTCTTTTCACTCCTGTGCTGGGAAGTAACACTAGATCCGCTTCTTTGCGCCCCTGTCAGCGCTGTCTTCTCCAACAGCAGGGACAACTGTGCTGTATAGAATGGACTATTCTGGCCTTCACCAGATTCAAGAAACCTTCCTACAGACTCTGATAGTTGTTGTTTATACTGGGACCACAGTTGAGACAAGCAATAGGCACTTTAAGGGCTTAGAATTAAATAAAGGGATTAATTTACACACATTTAGCCTATGCTGTCCAAATACTCTTTGAACTAAAAAAACTACTGTCTTTATCCCTAAATGCTATTTTTCTCATCTGATTTGTTTGCAATTTTTTTTCCCCCTAAAACAGAGCCTCTTGTTATTGCTCACTTGGACAAGTAAATTAAGTTTAAGATTTGGTCACATTCAAAACTGTAGCAATACAAATGGATGTCAGCAGGATGGCTGGGATTGCCTGAAATTAGAATCTGAGCCTCAGACAGTTAAAAATCACCAAATAGGAGTGAATCCAAGCCAGATTATGTTTTTACACTGTTCCTGTCACCTTGGTGTCACTCTCTACCACACAGCAGCCAATTATTCAGTGAGTATTGAGGTTGAAATACTTTTCAACCCTTGGAGAGAGTAATCCTATCAGGTCAGGAGGATGTGAATGGTTTAATATCTAGCTTCACAACCTGGATGTTAATACTATTTATCACAAGTTCTGTCTCACACTTCTCATATATATGTTATATATGTTTCTCTTTTTTTTTTTTTTTTGGTCGGGGGGGGGCCTTGTGGTGGTACTTTACTGATAAGAAAAGGGAGAACTGACAGGAATTCCAGGGTGTCCCTGGGGGCAGCACAGCAGCTGCCAGGGCATCAGCTCCCTGGGGAGGGAG
>JAOTQP010001179.1:24746246-24757801 GCA_026413545.1 Cichladusa arquata
AGAGAAGAAGATCCCCTTACTCCAAACCCTGCCCAGAAAGACGTTCCTCAGCACATGCTTCTGTCTCTCCAGAGAGGGTGAGACAGCATCACCACATGAGAGTTTAGCTCGTGGTGCTCAGGGACTCAGACACTACTTCAACAGCCCTGGTGTGAGAGAGCCTGCCCAGGAAGAAAAGAACAGAACTCCACAATTCAAAAACACACAGAGCTGGCAGGACAAAGACAAGTGTTTTTTTTCTGAAAGTTAGAAATTTCTTCAACTTCCACATTGTCAGAAGTATCAAAAGGTCACTAGCATATCTCATGTTACTGGGGAGGGGTAGATGGGGACTGATCAGCTCTGGGGTGGTATGTTTATAAAATCTGACCTTCAGTTTCAAAAATCAAAGGCATTCCTCCCAGTCCATGCATCAGAGAGAGATTTCCTTGGAGTCAAAAGTTTCATCGTATGCCAAGAGGACCTGTGAGGGACTGTTTTATTGCCAGGAGGACAGGGAGAAAAAGCAGGTGATTTATTTAAGTATGAGGCAGCCAGTCTCCCAGAAGAGAGAGAGCCTATCTTAGCCACCACATTCTCAGCTAATGAATGAGCCTGGGAAACTGGAGCAAGATCAAAGTTTCTTTACGGCAAAATTGCTGACATTCCTGAAATAGCTGAGTTCCTCTATTCACACTAAGTATGAATCAAGTTCACTGACACACAAAGCACCTACAATGGGACCGTCAGCTGCATTGTTACCTTGACTCTCAGCTTATTGCCCTGCCTGACCTCTGCCTAAAGCAGTTAAGAAATTACTGCTTCTTCACCCATTGTTCTCTTCCACATGAAGATGTCAAAGTTCAAGACTTGTAGCCACAAAAAAAGCGGAAACAGTCAAAATGGCAGTTTAAGAATATGGGGTACAGTGTTTAGGTTGATGTAGCATGACAGGGTAAATTATCTTAAAAGAAAAAAATAGCTACGATGGACTTGCAAATCTAATGTGTTCTCCAGCACAGGTATGTCAGAAAAGTGACGTTAATTTCTGAAATGGATTTATATTATTCTTAAGTCTATTTCATGTAAGACGCTGCAAGGTGATACGTGACCTTGTTTGAAAGAGGAAACTGCCCTGGGTCCCAGCCAGTGGTCCTGTAGTCTGAATGCTAAAGCAGTTCAACCTAAGATCTAGGTGAATCAGACTAAGGCTTTAAAACATCATGCATGGAAAAGAGTAAAAGAGATATTGCCAATGACATGATATTTGAATAATTCCTTCTATTGCTTTTTGAAAGTAATTTTGAAAAACGTATTCCATTTAAAAGTAATTGAAGTATAATTTTGATGGTTGAAAATAAACATTTGAATTCCCTCATGTTTAAGTATTATAAAAGCCTTACAAAAGAGAACTAGAGAAAAATTGCACTTAACTGTAGAGCTTTCCAGTGTGCTAATAGTCTGGGAACATGATTCTGTCCCAGGCCAGCAAGGCCTGCTGGATAGCAAGCACACTTGGTTGATATTAGGACTGTATCCAACAATGACGCATTCCTTAATGACTCAGAAAATTAGCAATTAATTTTAATAGATCTCTTGAGAATGGTAGCAGCAACATGACTGGCCGTATTCTCTTCTGGATCTCAGAGGCAGTATATGTGGGCAGGACACACCTTTCTTCCCCTTTTCCTCCCCAGCACACCTGATTTTTCCTCAACAGAGAGAATAAAACTTTGCAAATTCAGTCTGAGCAAATTTACCTTCATCTTGCAGCTGACTTACTATCTACATGTAAAAACGACTATTTTAGATAAATAAGTGCTAAAGTGCTTAGTATTTTCAAGGAGTTGTTTTCATTAGGAAAAATTCCACACTGCTTCAGGAGCAGTGAATTTGCACCTCGGAAGGTGTGATTAGTCTCACAAGTGCTCTCTCAATCCTCCTCCCATTTACCTTTCTCTTTAAAATTGGAAACAAAGAAAGTTAAACTGTATTAAAAGCATCTTGCTATGTCACTTTGTCAGTCCAAATCCAATTGAGCAAAGAGATGACTTTCATTCCCAGACATTGCTTACAGACAATTTCTTGCAAGACCTTTGCTGAGCATTGTGGACAGACCTTTTTTACACTTCAGTCATGCTCTATGCAGTGTGCAACTACTTCAAAAGTTCTGTTGAGTTTGTAACTCATTAAACCTCCAGAGGTTAATGGAATGGCTTTCAGTGTGTGGTGCTCTGCGTTTGTACAGGCATAAATAACACTCTTATCACTAACACCCTGTACCTGGCCTCAGATTCATTGTTAGGAAGTTTTACTTATCTGCTGCACTCCAGGGTCTGGTGAATGTAACCCACGTTGTTTGTTCCGCATCCTGGCAGGTTTCTTAACGCTGAGACAGAGTGCTGTGGAAAATCTGTTGTGTTACAGTTTCTACTGTGTTCCCGTAATAGCCCTTTGAGGCACAAGTAGTATCGATAATGGTGGTGCTAGCTTTCATCCTTGTGTCATTGTCCTAGATGATTTTACATATATCCTATCACCACGGGCAGCAAGGCATATCCCAGGATAGTTGAAAAATTATTAATTAGTGCCTTAAGGGACTTGAAGATGGCTGTGAGGTATACCTTTGAGAGACTGAAATCTCACTCACCAATAGACCCACAAGAGGTACTCTGACCTTGCTTTGGCAGAAAGTTACCTGCTATGTGCTGCACAGCATCTGCATGAGCCATGGGTAAGGTCCTGAGCTCTGCCTGGCAAGGGTGCAGACACTGGCAGGGCAGATCATGCACTAGGTGGATTACTCACTTCTACATAGCATATCCATGAGCAATGGTGCAGAGGTACTGGCCTCCTTGTTGGCTGTGAACCTGCTGTATCAGCCTCCTGAGATTAATCTTTTTAGAGGAAATGCCTCAGTCTTGGCACTGATAGAGGTGGCCTCAAGGGGAGTGAAATGACAGGCAGTTACTGCTCACTGATCTGTTGTCATAGCAGTGAAACTAATACAATGCCCCTTTTTTCTCTACTCCTTGCACTTTTGATCACTAAGCTGTGCAGCCTAGGAGGTTTTAGGGGTGATAAATCCTTTCCTGCCATGTGCCTTGCCACACTAATGCATAGAAACAGGGATGCCTCAGAGGTAGTAGTCAGTAGTGCCAACATTTGCTGTGTCACATTAAATTTCTCACTTTGGGAAGAGTTTTGGTGCTGAGCTGTATTTAACATCTGAGATGAGGAGGAAGATGGGGTTATTGATGGCAGGATCCTACAGAAGGTATCAAAAATACAAACTGTGAAAAGATTTCCTGTTTGCTGTGTCTTTTCTGTGAGTACCCTCTTAAGGAATGGGGTCCTCATACTTTTCTCTCTACAGTAGCCAGTCCAAAGATGTCTTAATCATGTCTGAGACCTCTGTGTGTGCCTCTCCTGCAAATATAGGAGCAAAAGGACAAGAGTTTGGAAATAAGGGGAAGGTGACATTTCTATATCATGCATGCTGCTTTCTAGGTAGGTGCCAACATTTTTACATGCCCAGAGTGTAACAATAGTGATTTCATAAGTAATCATCTTGAAGACCTGATGTATGAATAGTAAAAAGAAATTTGTTATCAGAGCAGCAAGACTTTCAAAATCTTTGGTGCTAGAAGGAAATTCCCAGCCTGTGAAATCCGAACAGGATAGGCAGCAATTTCCGTTTTAGAGAACTAGATGACACTAATTGCTTCAGCAAAGGATAATTTTCTTTCCAGCTATTGATACAAGTTAGAAAGATGCATTCTGTAGTAGCTATGGTATGTTACTTCATTATCACAGGAATTTCCTACTGTGAAATATGTAGTGGTGGAATGCAGGCAAGTCTATTTGGGAGTAGTCTTTAGGAGAAGACTTGTGTTCAGATCCCAGTCCAAACAGCCCCAATGCCTGGGAGAGCCTCTCAGTGCACTGCTGAATGGCACCTTGCAGTACACAGGGTATAAGCAAATGCTTTGTGTGCTTCAGCTAGACATATTTGTTGGAGAAGAGTAATCTGCGATTCATAATACGCTGTGTATGGGGTGTCATGCTGATCCTGCATATAATGGCCTTCAGGACTTTTGTGAGAGACTCCTTACAAGTGTCTTTTCTTATAATGGAAGCATATGCTTTTGAAATGACAGCTATTTCCATAGAGTAACCCTCTAGTGAGTCCTTCCCAAAGCCTCCCCAGCTGTGCAGTGCAAACACTGGCGTTCAGCTGCATTGCTGGCCCCTGATGCCCCACTAGGCCTCCAAGTGAAGCGTACTGTGATCACTCTCCCATGGCAAGATACAGCATGGGATTTCAAGGGCTCCTCTATGGAAGAAAACATTTTTCAAGTGTTGAAAGACACTTGAGAGGATATGCAAAACAATCCTAGCACTGTCTTGAAATTCATATCCCGCTGCATTGCGTCAGTCTTTCAAAGAATAGTAACATTTTTACTTTTTCGGGTTGAAATTAATCAGTGGTGTAATTCAGAGTCTGAGCTAAAGCTCACTGAGGTGAAGACTGTGTTACTTTTTTATAACCTCGGTAGGCTTTTCACTCCTACTCAGATGCAATTTTCTCCATGTAGTGGCTCTGTATGTGTCTTAGTGCCAATTCACCTTCCCAGCCCTTTGCATCAATCCATCTTTTGTCACAAATATGGCCATAGGATTACCTCTATATTCTGATTCCATTTTTAAACTTCTGTTTCAATCCCACGATTAGCTTCATTCAGGCAGACTTTTGCATCACTAATTCTACTGATGAAAAGAAAGGGATTTGCATTCTAGGAGAACTATCAAGGCTTTGCCTACACTTTCTATACTTAGCTAGAGCAAGCAGTGTGGACTTTCATACTGCAAACAATTTTGCATGTGGGTAATTCCACCTATATCAAAAGTTTAGCCGATTTTAATGGTTCAACTGCTAGGTAAAGCCATTGTACAAATATTCCTCATGGACGGAAAAACATGGGTCTTAATGTGTGCTATGGAAAATTATGTGAGTCTTCCATTAGGGACAATTATGCAGAACTGCATCATTTGTGCTTTTGTGTTTGCAGAGACTAGGGCCATGCTGAAATATAATTTTGGTGTCTTTTAATGAGGATTAACTTACTGATGTCCAGAGTAAAAATTTAGCAAATGTAATTTAGATGAAAATGTGAACATTTTACATATGAACATCAGGGATAAACTGCTGCTTGTTCAGTACTATTGAGCTTTCAGAGATGCAAGGAGATGGAGCAACCAAGGATGGAGCCCAGCCTGCCAAGAAGAGGGTGGTATTCCCCACCTGGACTTGCATTGGATTCAGCAGTAGTGTCTCCCTGGTGCTCTGCTTCAAGAACAGTGCACATCCAAGCACGGGATTATTGATCCGTGGAGATGACGTTACTTTTCTGTTCTGATGTAACAGAAGGCTGTGTCAAACCCAGTAGCTTCATTTCAGGACAGCACTGGAAATTTAGGAGTGGACCACAAAAGAACAAGATGCTTTAAGGTCTGGCAGGCTTACCTTGTGGAGAAAAATGTAGGAAGGTCTACTTAGTATATCAAGCCAAGGGAAAAGATTAAGAAGTGACTTATTGCAGTTGATACAAACCTACACACACACACAAAAAACCAGTTTTCAGATAAGAGAGAGAGAGAACAACATAACAAATCTAGTTGACAACGACATAACAAAATGTGATGGCAGGTGGCTGCTGCTGGACAAATTCACCAATACCCATGAGAACAGTTGACTACTGGATCTGTTTATCTGCGAATATGAGCTACTTCAAAGCTGTTAATTGGAGAACGTGTTGCATTGCAGAAATTATGTTGTATTTCAGCCACAAGACATGGACTTGACAGAGGAATTATTCTTGAAAAGAAAGGATTCTTGAACTACACTGCACAGACCAAGCGGGATAATCTTGTCTTTTGCTGGGCTGAAATCCTCTAAATCTGTGAAAATGGCTAAGGAGTATAATAACGGCAATTTTTTTTCCCTTTCAATTTGGCAGATCTTCCAATGTGATACAGAGCACCAGATTCCATTGTGCTCAATGGCAAATATTTTCTATTCTACCAGCTTCAGTAAGGACTTACTGAAACAAAACACAGCCCCTTGAACATGAAAACTGCTGACATTTTCTATTAGCTCACGGTATGGAACTAGCACAGCATTTTGCCTGCGGCTTTTTCCCACTTTGCCTACTTATTAGAAGGAGACACTGACACTTCTTACAGCCTTTCTCTCAATTATCATTTGGCTTGAGGCAAAGCTCTGTGCTCCTGTAGGACAGATGCAAAATTGGGTACTATGGTGCAAGTTATTTTTAGATACTGTATAATACATCTGCATAAAGAGGGCAGAAAATCCACAAATTAAAAATGCCTTTAGATTAGTTCTGAAGCAACCGACTGAGAGGTGACCTAAGTGCTGAGGCAAGAATTTTAATGGTAGTTATATTGCATTTGTTACTTCACTATTGATCATGTCTGAGTCTGCCAAAATGCTTCAGAGACATCTGCTGCTGCCTGTTACGGCTGCTTGGGTCATCTCAGTTAGCTTGCTCTGTAGGTAAAGGATGTGCCTGTGATCTAGCTCAATGAAATGTTTCTATTTTAGAGGGATTTTTTTTTCATGCTGCTTTTTACCAGGTATAGGAAATCAATTGTGGGGAAAGAACTGTGTGATTTTTGATTTTTGAAGGTCTACGCATTGATCCATCTTTCCTTCTGCACTTCTGTTGCTATACAGAAAAGGCAGGAAATATATATTGCTTATAGGACACTTTAAGGGAGGAGAAACAGAAAGGAAATTTGTTCTGCTCTGTCCTGTCGGAATGCAAAACTGCTAAAGGAGAGTGAGGGTGAGCAGAGACTTAAACTGGTGTGTCTGAAATAGTATTTCACAGCATGTGCATTCAGCTGTGAGACACCTGCCTCTGTAGGAGTGTCTGTAGAATGTGGCATTTTTGTATGTCTTAGTGAAAGGTAGGAGAATACATGCTTTTATTTGCAGGGAAATGGCATGTTGCTCTCTTGTCATCTTTAATATTTATCACTAGGATGAATTATTGAGAGAGTTCTGGCAGTGTTTTAAGTGTTGTAATGAATAGGGGAAAAAGTATTGTTACTGAAACAAGAAATAAGCAGTTACAAATACATAGCAGGCTTTGCCCACAAGCACAGAAATATGCAATATACTGGGTGTGAGGTCACCATGTGCTTGTAGCACACAGATTGCCCACTACAGTACAGTAGAGGAAAAACATTGTCCTCTAAAATTAGTTTTCTTCCTGATACACCTCTAGGGTTAAACATTTTCATGTTGAGTGGCTATGTATTGTGATGGGATAGCTTCTCTGGAGCACTGAGTATGTGCAACCTCTCCTTACGGTGAAGCTCAAATAACCATTTTCAAAATGAGGAGATGAGTGGGGAGGGACAGAGGTATCTCAGCAGAAGCCTCTGCTGTCTGATTCCAGTTAAGAGGAACATGATTAAAGTAAGTGTGGGAGGCCTGGGTCTCCTTGGCTGTGGCGAAACTGTGAACAAACTTGCCAGAAGTAAAATAAACAATGGAAATCCCCTGAATAGAGAACAATGCTCTTAACAAATAGAGCAGACTTGCTGGAAATTTCGAGGCAAGCTGGCTAGGGTCGCTTTACTCTATGCTTGCAATAAAGACAACAGAAAGAAGAATCTAGTAGGGCATAAGGAAGTATGAGGCCTTGATGTCATAAAGAAAATATACTTGCTGAATAGTAGGGATCAAAACGCCAGGGGAAGAATGTGAGAGTATTTTCAGAAAAATATTTTATGATTCGTGCACTTCTCATTCTTAAGCAAAGCTGGAAATTCTCATTATTGTATTGTATTGTATTGCATACTTTTATTGTATTTTCAGTATTACACTCCATAACTGGATATATTTTTTTTAAGAATGTGATGCTTTTTCAGCAAGGTTTTGCCAAGCGATGACAGCCTCAGTAGATTTACAGAAAATAAAAATTGGAAATAATTCTGATAATTATTGCCATTTTTATGAGCTCTGAAATACAACAACTTGCAAGAAATTTGAAGACAGAATCAAACTATTTTGTATATCTGGTTTTTGCAAGCCTACTTTTCCTTACATTTCCTTGAAACAATAATATGAAAACACACTGTGAAGATTATCTGAGAGGAATTCTTCACATTCGAGTTGCTCAAAATGTCCTTATATTTATATAGCTTCCTTTTGCAATGCCCCTTGTATCCAATAAAAGTAGTTTCAAAACTACCTATCAGTAGAGCAAAACTTAAGCAAGCATGTACACTTTAAGAATGAAGTAGAAATCCAATTCCAGATTAGGAGTACAGGAAGAAGAAAGCTCATTGGAAAAGTTCTGTTTATCTTTTCAGAGCACAGAAACAAACAATGTGGCTTAGAAAACTGAGTCCTTAATATTTCAGTGTTTGTGTCAAGCAGCTTGCTTACCCTATAGGGTGACATTTGTCTTACAGAATCGTTCTGAAAATATTTTCAAGCAGAGTCTAAATTCTATAATTCCATGATCAAAAGAGACTTTTTAAATCACAATATTGCAATTATTTACTTGTCCAGCTCAGGAAATAGCAAGATCCCTGATCTTGAATAATGCAAAATGAATATCCTATGTTCCTTGTTGTTTCAATTGGCTCTATAACACTCAGGTTTAAAGAAATAGTATCTGTAATCTTCCACTACATCTGTCCTGGGATCATGAATTTCTAATCTTAGCTGGTATCACTGAGATTGTCCCTTTTCCAGGTCTCTGGGAATATGTCCTTAGTATTCACGTATAGGATCTACAGTTAATTTGTTAGAACTACCAATTGAAAGCAAAGGTAACCACCTATTAGTGTTTTGAAAGTCATTTTAATATAAATAAGTTGGAAGTGGTAGAAAAATGTTTCCCTAGGCCATTCAAATGGAAGAAATCTGTGCAAATCCAGAGGAGGAGCAGATTTGTTATTGATAGAGGCAGCATTAGGCATTGGCTATGTGTGTGGTCATCTGGAATATCACACAACAGAAGTATATCAGTATTAAAAGGCATGTGTTTACTCAGTAAGGGCCCTGACAAGTCACTGTTCTTTGCTCTTAGTCACTGTTCTTTCATTATGCAGTATAATAGAAGTTTGAAAAATCTGTCTAAAAGTGGAAGTGGAATAGAGAGGAAACTGAATGGCTGAGCAAAGTCTGAGGCAAGGCATTATTAATTAGGATCTTAAATAACCCCTTAAATTCATTCTACACATGGATGACTTCTAAATCAAAAGACCAAAACCCTCATATGTTTTGAATTAATTTAATTTCTCTGGGATAGAGGTCTTTTAGTGTGCAACCCAGCTACATCTTGCTCTACCAGCCAGATGCCAGCTTCTTTTCCCATGGATTTCTCTGCCAGGATGAAACCCCTCTATTGTGAAGTCCTGCTGCTCCCAGGGACTGCTTCCTCAGGCTGTGTATCCCTGCTTAAGGACCAGGAGAGCCAGTGTCCCAGGCATTGCTGAAAACTGATTGCAATTTGCTCTAAACAAACTCTTTCCAGGCTGGATCAAAATAATGAAATGCTTATAAGCAAGGCAGTCAGTTATGAGAGGTAGTGCATTTTGGTCACAGAAAACAGATAAGCTTGGAGGCACGTTAACTTTTCTGCATATTTACCTTCTTCTGGCACCACCTGTTTTCCATATGGAGATCTAGGTAGGTGAGGGATACCCGAGGTCAGCCCACAAAGCCTATTTTGTTTCTCACAGTCTCATGCTTCCCAGCTGTTGACAGCTCTTCTTTTTTTCTCTTTCCATAAACACATGCACACAAGACCCGTGTCTCATTAAACCTTTGGAACGAGGCAAAACCTGACTCTCTGAGTCTTGCCAGAGGGTGAAACTTCAAAAAGGTTGTTATTTGCTTGATTTTGTTATTGGAAACTGAAATTAAGTACCTATGGTGCCTTCAGTTCCTAGGGGAAGCTTTATTATATACCAGGAATAAAAGAAAGAACAAACTTATATTGATAAATAGAGTGATACTGTTGTCTTGGATTATTCTCATGATTATTTAGTGCATTGGTGCAACTTTATCATAGAAAGTGTGAATAACTTAAACAAAATTAACCGCTCAGAAGTGAATGCAAAATAACCCAGGAACGACAAAATGTGGTTTCAATAGGAGGCAAAGGGTGGGTTTTAACTACAGACTTGCAGACTAGGAGATGAAAGCTGGAGCTGTGAAAAACTACATCAGCATGGTCTTGGCTGCCCCACACTCTTTTGAGCCCCTTCTAGAAATCACAATGCTGTTTTGCAGGGGATGTCCAAAGCCAGCATGATACCCAGCAAAGTAAGGGAGTCATCAGATAGACCTGGTGAAAACCTGCTGTTTGTGTTTTGATAGTCCTAAGCATGTTCAATGAGTTTCCCACTCTCTTACTTTGTTGTGGCTGGTTGCTGCCCAGTGGGAGCAGGGACAGCTGTATCTTCATGGCACTTACCATCTGTACTTTATGCCCAGCTTTGAGTAGCATCTTGAGGGGGACTTGGGGTGAGGGAGGGCAGACGGCAACATTTGAAACAGCTATTGATAATACCAGCAGCAGCAGCAGCAGCAAAGTGTTACATGCCCAGATGTGTTACTATGGGTTAAATTTCTGCTTTATTCCCTTGCACTGACTTCATAAACTCTTGAAGTGTTTTTGTAGTTACTGTTACACATTAGTATCAGCACAGAAAACATAGGCTATAGCCAATACAGTGCAAGGCCTGAATGTCCCTCACTGTGCCAGAGAGAGGTGCATTATAGGTAACTGGAGAAAAACCGACTGTAGATAATTATGAAGTGCTATGAAGCAAATCCAAAAATTATGGCATTGCACAGATTGATTAGCATTCCCAAACCAGACCTGGAGTCAGCCAAAAACAAGTATGTCTTGTTATTGTGCAGGTGTGTGCAGGTTCATGAGTGTAAGTTTTGCTGTTGAAATGGATCTTATTTTTCATCTAGACCATGATCCTGTAATTGAATATCTGTTAATAACTTTGAATAACAATTTCACTTGTCTGAGCTTCTAGGTAGGAATGGTAGCCAAAGCACAAAGATTCTGGTTTCTCATACTTCAGCTTGTCCTCTGGGACACCTGCACAAAAAAAAGAGCTTTTGCAGCAAACCCTAAGACAGTAAAACATCCTGGGTCCACTTCTTAACGTCTGCAAGGTCAAGAAATGAAGTGACTGGAAAGTGAACTGAGTGTTTTTTAAAAAGACTGGGTAGTTTCAAAGATGAGCTATAAAGGAGCTCTTCAGAAAAGCCCTTCAGAAAAGTTTTGGGGTTTTTTGCTTTGAATTTTCTGCAGGAACTAAGCTGGAGTTTGAGAAATTATGTTTGTATTAGAAGAGGAGCATAATCAGTCACACAGCCTTCTTGCCATATTGCCCTGCAGAGTAAATGGGAGAATATCTGGGTGTATTAATAGGCACTGGGAGCCTAGCATTTGCTTTTCTTCTTAGTAAATAAGACAGTATGTTTAGATTTACACGACAAGATG
>JAOTQP010001179.1:24860392-24875260 GCA_026413545.1 Cichladusa arquata
CCAAAGGCAGGGCCTCCTGGGACACTGGTGGTGGCAGTGACTGTAGCTGGAGGTGGCTTCCCAAACTGGAACACAGGAAACAGTTACTAATTTCTCACTGTGTCAAATAACTCATCATCTCCTCTTTGCTATGGTTTGCTAATCTGTAGAATTCATTCCTAAAGCCTATCCTTAAGCCATCAGCTAAGAAGAGTGCAGTACCCAAATGCTGGAGTCTTTGCTAACATGCCCTGAGCTTCAGCAGGATCTCCTAATGCTACATGCTGTACTCCAGTGTAGAAGGTGCACTCTGTGGCAGGAGGAGTCTGAAAGTTTTCTCCCAATGCTTAGCATGCGGGGTTAGACATTCCTTTTGCTGGTGCTAGGTCCAGCTGTTAAGATCTGTCTTTCTGAACTGGCCCCAGCAGAAGTGGCCAAATTCTTTAACCTCCTTGAAAAATCATTTCCTCACACACTGGCCAGCTGGTCATTAAATAACATGACTTCATCCCCTTCCAGCAGCTCCATATGGGAGCTAGGCATCTCTATGCTGCTCCTGGGAGGCAGAAGCTCACCCCTGAGCTGTGGCTGCAGCCAGCAGGTCCCAGACAGCCCCACTGAGGTCGATGGAAGAAGGACCAAATGCCCCTACTGTCTTTGTCACCCCTATGTGTGGTCTGGCAATGGCTTTTGCACCACTAGTGCTTCTGTCCCTGGTCATTAAAGTGACACCTGTGTACGTGGCTGACACTTTCCCAAAAGCTCACAAGGGTATTTGTACTAGGCCCATTGAAGCCAGTGTGACTCTTCCCTGTGTTTCATTAGATTTCTTAAAAAGCTTAAAGAAAACCCTACATAACCTCAAACTACATGTTGGTGCAAGTGAAAGAACTCGAAATTCAACATTCTGTTTTGAAAATAATTAGTAGGATTTAAATTATAAAAAGGAGACACAAATTGCTTTGAGTATATACTACAGCTGTTATGCAAAAATACCTATTAAGATCACAGGTTTTCAGCAGCAAAGCCTATGTTAGCTAAGATTTTATTCTGTGAAAAAATGTTGACTGATGTTTATCATGTTACAGATCCTTGGTTGCCTTAGGTATTATTTCTAGATAGCAAGTGAAGTCAAGGCTTGATTTCTTGAGTCCAAAAAGGATATCTTAAGAGAAAATATTCCAGTCCATCTCCCAAATCTACTGCCCTCAGAAGACCAGCAAAATTAAAGGTGAAACTAAATAAATCATCCAGAGAAGCAAATCTCCATTTTGGCATTATATTTAAGGTAAAAAGAGTTACATATTGTCCCCTTCAGAGACCAGTGTGTGCATAATAAAATCCAGGGTGAAGAATGGTGACCACTAGAATTATATTGATAGAAAATAATTCTATGTGATTGCTGAGGATGTAATTTGAAATGAGAGTAAAAGCTTATTTGTTCACTCTAGTAAATGTAAGTTAAATGCCTTCTAAATCAGAATCAGAGTTAGGGAGGTGGTAAAACTCTAAAATGGAACCTTAAGGCTGTAATGCAGCAATACAGACAATAAAATTTTGATATGATTGTTCATGGGATGGGACAGATTAAATTTAATAGCAATTCCCACAAAATCAGAGCGTAATCTTAGTGGAAGGAGTTCTCTAGAAGCAGAGATCCAATCTCCCTCTCAAAGTATGGCTAACTCCAGGTTAAGTCCTGCTACAGGATCTTGGCTACAGACATTTTGAAAATGTCTAGGGGTAGAGATGGCACCACCTCTCTGTATAACTGTTTCAGCACGAGTTCTCCACCTTGGGGAAGTTTCCCTTTTGAACGCAGTAGGAATTTCCCTTGCTGCTATTCCCATCTGCTGCCTCCCGTGCTTCCACTGGGCAGCTCTGAGAGACATTCAGCTCCCCCTCCTCTCTACTCCCCATTAGGCAGGTGAAGACAGCAGTAAGATCCCAATCCAGTTCTGTTGTTCATGGACCAAGCCATTGGGGTTACCCTAGACTCTTCTTGTACAGCACCCACTGCATCCTTCCCTGGACTCCTGAGCTCCAGTTTCCAGTAACCTTCTTGTGCTGAGTCCCCTAGCTGGACATAGTATCTTAAAATAGCCTCACAAGTATCAAATGGAGCAAAATAATTGCTCTGTTTGACTTATTGGCTACTCCACTGGGGCCCACCGATATTTTTACGGGTCTCCAGGTCCCTTGTGTCTGGATCTCAGATTTTTGCTGCTGTTCAGCATTATTCCATCACAGATGCAGGGCTTTGAATTTTTCTTTATTGACAAATACCCCATTCATTTTGATTTTAGGAGTAACATGAGAAGTCATGTCAAAAGCCTTGATAAGTAAGTCCAGTCATAAATTTAGTAATAAATGCCAGGGAAAGAAATCAAAGCACAAATACAGAACATGAATGCCTGCCCCTGCCCTATTTAACAGTTTGAGCACCAAACAATTCCTGAGACATCCCTGGGCTTTTTTTACATGTAAGATGTAAAATTCCTGGCCAATATTCAAGCCCTTTTTCAGCCAGTTAGTTTGGACACCCCAAACAATGCAGACAGAGCTGTATGGCACTCACTACAGGTCATTCTCCCTGCCAGGGCACATAGGGCTCTTGAGATTGTCACAGCTACAATTCATTTGGTTTCCCTATTTACAATTAATTGGTTATACCTAGCTGAAGGCTTCTAATACTTTTAAAGGTGTTGGTTGGTGCAGGTATATTCCAAGGACCTTCAGTTACAGATAATTTCAAGAGTCATCATTCAGTTACTGTTTCATTAAGGAAGACAGACAAATAAGGACGTCAGGGAAAATACAGACTATCTGATGGCCAAGAAGGAAGAATAGTATGTGAGGGTGATCTAATGATGAATTCTAGGAAATATTATAAATACAGAAAATATTATAAAAACATACCAGCATCCCACTGTGCATTACTAATGGGAGGGAAAGATAATTCTTTACTGAAAATATGGCAAGTATCTGTAAGATCAGCCAACAACATACAAAATCCCAGAGTCAAGGAGCAGGGACCAGGGCAAAATTTTATTTGGACATTTACCTAAAACTGAGAAAACATCTAAATTGTCATTGAAATCAAGTATGTGGTAACTAAATACGTGTGTTCAGAAACTATTCACACAAGGAAAGCCTGGAGCAGGCAAACACACTCTGGATAGAACTGTTCTATGCGTCGAGACAAGTCTATGTGTACTTATAGAGAGGATACAGATTTCATTTGCTTCAAGGTTCAGAGCTGGGGCAGAGACAAGTGTAAATTTACTTGAACTAAATTCACTTGGATTTCATCCCAAATCTGGGGATATTCTTCCTAGATGGTTCATTTATCTTCTTACTTTCCTAGTAACATGGTAACTGAATCAACACCTCCAGTCTATTCCAGTCCTTTCTGTTTAAAAGGATGTCTATGTTTAACTTAAACATGTTCATGTGATCAAAAACATCCAGCCATTTCTGTGGATTTTTCAACTTTCAAACATTTATTTTTTCATATTGTGGATTAGAGTATACTTTTCTTTCTGGGAAAAAAAAAGAAAAGTTTTCTAAATCAAAGCAAGAACAAGCAAGCCTCTTATTAGCAAAAAGAAAAACAGAAATAAATCCAGACTCATTCAAAAAGCAGGCTGCAATCTTTTCTAATTACTTCCATAACCCTAAGCAAGCCACATTTCCCAAGAGAGCATATGAGATAATCCTTAAACATTAAGAAACGAGAGGAAAATGCCGCAGATTTAGCAGGCAAATTAGAGAGAGAGAGAGGATTGAGCACCTGGGAAAGAAACATGCTTCAGCATTCATTAGACTGACTATTCTTTCTCACAATCTGGAGAAAAACATCCATCACTTTTCATTCCACAGGCACAGGTAATTCAGAGAGTTTTACACTACAAATAATTTTATTTTTTTAAAAAAAGTATTTCAAGACCCTGATTGCTGTATAAGTAGCAGGCTCAGGTACAGAAGTTTGCCAAGAGTGCCTACAAAATTATTTTCTTTCTGGAATCAGAAATATTTAATTTAATAGCACTTAACAAGTTAATATCCTTGCTTTTTCCCCCTATGTATTTAGATGAAAATGCTTAATTTTGTCTTACTACTGGGAATGGTAGGGACCCATCTTCTAACCATTAAAGGCTGGAAACTTTTCCTCCTAAAACAGAGAGCTGTTGAGCTTCTGCAAAATTTCACCTGGAATCACTGTGATGGCTTTTATTCCATTGTACAAAATGTGTGCAGTTTTGAGAGGTTTATTTCTTTTCGATTGAATACTCGTAGAAAACAGTGTGGGCACTTTTTGCATTTCTTTTTCTAGCAGCTGTGGTTCTAGTGCCACCAGGTAGTCACACAACAACTGTGGCTCCTCTGAGGTAATGCATTCCCACTTCTAAAAGTTCAAAAGTAAAAGTCCATATGGTATTTTTTCATGGGATAAGTTATGATTTTTTTCCTCTCTCTTGTTTTTGAATGAAGCTTTGAAAAATTTGGAACCTCCATGTGCCCATGTGAAGGTGGACAGAGAACAGGAATGGCCTGGAAGAGTAGGTGCCCATCACCATATCCACCACCCTCTTTGGAAGGTGTTGCTCCTATGTGTGATCCCTTACACCCCCAAAACATTCTCTGTGAAGCTCAGGGCATGTGCTGAAGCACTTGTAAAGAACTGGGCATTACTCTCTCATCATCAGGCAGAGCAGAGAAGATTTAACATTTCTTAAAGATTTCAAGCCCTGCTGTAACAGCAAATGCTTATTGAGCACAGAGAAAGTGATTTGAAATTTTATTTCACTGCTTCCTTTGAGCTCAGCAGCTCAAACAGACTCCAGAAAACCAGAAAAAATGCCTAACTTTGCATACACACTCCTAGAATAAATTATCCCCTCTCTCTTTGCATGCATAAAATTGTGTATGCATAAAAATGCCCCTCAAAGCTATGATATATTTTATCTTTATAGGATAGCATTAAAAGATACTCTTAATCTATTTCAGAGATGAAGTGGTTGTTTTGAATTCCTAAATCTTGTAGTAACAAAGAGGGAAGTTCGTATCATTGATTCTGGCATTCTCATACTAAACATAGTGATTCAGCTAGATGCTGGTTTTGATTATCCCTTTTTTCCTTTTTTTTTTTAATCTGCATTTTTAGAGGTATCACTTTTCATATACCAATAATTCATTCTACCTGCCACACACAAATTAAGGTGGGTATCTCTCTCTTTGCTTGTTTCTCACCCTGCACACATGCATGTTAATTACAAGCAGAAAGCACAAATGACACCACATACTCCAGAGCATCTGCTCAGGCCTTAATTAATCCAACCTTCACGCAGTCCCCATGGCAACAATGCTCAACAGACTACCCTGATTTGGAATATTCAGTAGAGCATTTTACATTCCATATTTTATTCAAATGGTGGCTGGAGAACTACTCCTGTGCCAGCAAAGTAGTGTCAGTGCTGTTGTGAACAGAATGAGTCCTTGCTCTACTTGACCCCTCCTCATACATTACCTCATTAAAATGTATAATTGCACTTGAGCTAAATCACATTAAAGCAGACACACTCTTTTTCAAAGTGTAGAAAGGAGTCCATTACCACATATTTATGTTTTAAAAAAATTTCAAGCTTCATAAAATGAATAGGAATATTTTGCAGCGCTGCACCTGCAACTCATATCATAAAGGTGATTATGAAAACATTAGCAGCAAATAAGAATTTCTTTGGTGTATTTCTTAACTCACTAGTCCTCTTCTCTTGTCAGCTTAGGCTACAAACACATGTTTGTACAAACACATCATTTAGAGGTTAATAGAGGCTGGAGTAAGAGAGGTTGTAGCTAATGGAAGAGCTGCTTATTTCAGTTATTCTGCAGGAAAGGGGCCCCCATTCTTGGTTTTCTTTTGTACCCAGCTATGAGGAGGGAGGCACTGGATTGTATTTCTCCACCATGACAGTGCCAGGACTCCCTGCCAGGAACTAAAATCTTGTCTCAGCCCTGCCTAGGGAAGTCCTGATGGCCAAAGGTCATTTCCAAGCCATTTCCCACAAGCCATCTTTTCCCATAGCCAGCACAGCCCTGCAAGGCTGTTGAGATAAATCCTCTCTGGCCAGCCTCTAAGCAGGAGGCACTGATATCTCAGCTGTTTTCCACTTCATGCATGCCCAGCTAGCCCTTTCCTCAGGGACAGCTGTGGGAAGGGGCCAGCATAAGACCCCTGTGCCTGTAGGCCAGGCTGCCTTGGTGGGGCCAGAGCAGGGCATTAAAAAAAAGCCCAAAAAACCCACTAAAAAAGCACAACCTGGAAACCAAACAAAAAAACAAACAGCAAAAACCTCCAAAAAAGGCCTCATGACAATTGACCCAAGTAGGGATTTTGATAAAACAGTGGATGGGAAGGAGGAAGGAACAGGCAGCTTTAGTCTGTGACTGTGCATGGGTGACAAGTGGATGGAGGGAATGTTGGCTTGAAAAAACCTCTGAGTGTTTGCATCTCTTACACTGCCGTATCTTTCCTCTAGGTATTAAATTACAACTTTAAACACTGACAGCATACAGAGTTAAAAAGAATTATTTTGCTATTGTATGCAGACAACTATGTTGGTCTGAAACTATGCACAAATTAAATGTTAATCTGAGTCCAGGCATAATCTAATTATTGCTTCCTTTTGAAGTAAGAGGAACAATATTTACTGAGTAAATTATGGACATCTAAAGGTAAAGCTTGCTTTGAAGATTAAACAACACACATGTTATTAATTATTATAACCATACTTGACCCTTGTTACCTTGCAAAAATTTGAACACATTTTGAATTTTCACAGAGATGTTGCTTTTTAGAAGGCAGTACTTCACATCCTTGTCAATTGCCTTTTATTACATGGCAACATGAAAGAGAGCACCAAATATATGAGAGGCTGAGTGTGTGATATGTGCAGTGCACGGTTTCTCTGCAATACAGGGTAAAACCCCTCCTTTAGTGTAGAGGGGCTGCTGGCAGCATGGGGAAGCCATCCTCACCAGCATAGGGCACATCTGTGGGCTCCCCACACCCTAACATCTCCGGGGAGACAATCCCAGGCCAGATGCCTGCTGCAAAGGACCCAGAGCATCCTGATTATGTGCTGGGGGGGGGCAATCATGACACAGCAGTAGACAGAGAAAGGCAAGACTATCTCCAGGAGATAAAACAATGTAATCTCATTCTCCTTCTCTGCCCACGGTGGTTTTTTGATCCATGAAAATACTTCCTGCTACCTGGCCATAAAATTTTGGTATGCCAATTCATCTTACTCAGCTTTACTTTCATCATTAGAGCTACCCAGTAGTTTAATTATACACTTAACACACATTAACAAAATTCCTAATGATATAATAAGGCAATATTGTTATAAAAATGAAATTTCACAGAATACCAATACAGGTGTTTTTGTCAGTGACTCCCTGAATGCTGTACAAGAGAAGAAGTTTCCACTATTGCTAGTGCTGCTTATTTCTAGTCACTTATTTTTGAGTCCCTACCACTTTGTCTGACAGTTCATAATGTAACTTTGTGTGGAAGTGAAGCACTCTCTCTGAGTCTGTCAAGCTGGGATCCAGGTCTACACCTCTTTTGTGTTCAGGCCCAGTTCTATAATTATGCCAGAACTGTTGATGGTAGTGGCAGAAATAATAGGTTGGAAACATCTGACCAATTTTTAGGGAAATGTTTCTGCTTATCAGAAGGCAACTGTGAAATTAAGTGGTGAGCATAGTTGACTTCCATTAATTGAAATTATAGATGGAAAGACTGCATTCTGCTGAATTTCAGTAGCCCAGGTGTTCTGAACTTCAAGTTTCCCAGAAAGAAGAATATTTTGAGTTTGGTGTCTGCAAACCATGCTGTTACACATGATCAGTGTCCTTGAGAAATATGTTGGAAGTATGCCATTTCATGGGGTTTTTAGTTCATGAGACTCCAGCACAGTCCTGCTTGTAGGGCAAGAAGAAGTAAACAACTATTTACAAATAAACTAAAGTTTCTTCCTCACCTTTTAGTGGTTCCATATCCTGTCCTTGAAAATTGTTATCCTGATCCCTTTGAAGGATTATGCTGTAAATTAAATGAGAACATCTGGAGTCAGGATTAGAAATTGAACTTCTGCTGTGCAAATTGTGATTTCCAGTAGAACAGCTGATGCACCCTACCTTCTGTCAACAATTACTTTCTGTGAAATATCCTTCAGTGCTCAGCATTTATTTTATATGCCAAGAGAGGTTTCCCAAGGCTGCAGGCCATGTCTCACAGCCTGCACACAGCCATCCAGCTCCAGGAGAGGCACTGAAGAGATGAGAGCCAGGCAGGAGGGTGACATGAGGGATGCAAAGGTTGGCCCAGGGCCCCACCACTCTGCTGAAAAGCAGGATTGAACATGCAGCCCTGCTCCCAGGCATCAGCTTCAGTGACACCAAATGGCTTGGTCCCATAGCCAGGTCTGCTTTCCTGGATTGCCAAACTGCCAGCACCATTGGACTGATGATATCCACGTACAAACTCTGGAGCTGGAACTCTCAGCACCCATCGTTCCTCTTAGGGGCCATCCAGAGGAATATCCTTGTAGCTTACCCAGAACACTAACAGGCATCTGTAGTTTCTGAGGGAACCACCCACTCACCATCCATGGATCTGCCACAAGCACACTTTGCCTCCTATACCCTTGAGTTTCACTTCATGGTAACAAGTTCTGCACTGCCAGACATGGAAAAATACCAACCACACCCTCTAGTCTGGAGCTGTAGATGTTTACTGAGAACATTAAGGAAAATTATCATGATAAATCTTCCTACAGAAAGCCCTGGCATCGGCTGGAAGGAAGTCTAATGTATTTAAGACATCTTCCACAGCAATAGGATTTCCTACAGGCTCATGAATTAGAGTCCAGACATTTTGCATAGCTGTAGTCTAAATATCAAATGAAGGTCAGCTGAGATAAGGACATCATTTCCATGGTAGGATAGCATTTTCAAGCCATCTGGAAGAAGGAAGGGAATCTTACAGATACAGCTCTGTGCCAGCTTTTTCTGTTCATAGGACATCTATGGAGTACTGCCAGATCTCAGAAAAAATAATTAATTTGATGTGTGCTTCAAAGGAGGTCACACCTTAGCTTTGTATCCGCCAAGTCCTTCCTTTACCTGCAGCATTGTCACTGTCCTGAGTTCACTGTCTGAACTCAGACACAAGCTGTTTTGACAAACATCAGGCACTTGGAGATAATTTTACAGAGTCTGGGGCGCCTTGTCAGTTTACCTGGTGTCTGGACACTGGTTTGAAATCAGACCAGTCGTGTGGGACTTTGTGAAGGAAAGCAACATCAGCAGAGAGACTATTTAATTCTTAATGTTTTCCTTTTCATTGACAATTTGACTATGCCACTGTGAAAACTTGCTCCTTAATCAAAAGCTGGAGAGAACCCCCAGAGGATAAGGATAGTTACCTCCACTGACTGAAAGCAGGAGATGCTCAGTCAGTGCCATTAAAGTTACTTTTGTCCACTTGGCTGCTTTGTTCTGGAACTGACCTCTAATGGCTTGTTTAAGCATTCACTCAGCAATGCTAGGACAGCTGTGTGCTGTAGGAAATGGGGACAGTTTTCATTTCAGATGAGACAGTACTTACTTTAACCAGGAGCAACCAATTTCCTGCACTACTCAAAAGGAGCACGAGCGGATTCACAGCTTGGCCTGAGCATCTTCAATGAGCTGTAGGCAGGGAATGCAGACATCCTGTTTGTCCACTTGCATGGGAAGGCTCACATTGATCTTCACCAGCTGTCTTCAGTTCATGCTGTTGTTTATCCATGTCAGTCTTTGTTATTAGCAGTGGCAACCTGGGAGAGTGGAAGGCTCATGCCTCTGCATACCTCTTGTAGTATGGCTTGGCAGTTTTACAGAAATCCGATAAGAAATTTCCCTTGGGTCTGTTAAGCCTGCACAGGAGAAATTCTTTGTTTGAACTTACACCCTTCACTGTTCCTTTCATACATACAGGGTACTTGCTCTCTCTGGCACTGGAATTAAAAAATGTGGCATCTAACTGTTCTCAAATTGTCAGTCAAACAATAAGTAGTGTGATAAATACACCTTTTTTCTCTAAATAAAAAAAAGCTCATTCCATGCAGGATCTTTGAAACATCTAATTAGAGTGGACACTCCTTGTGCCTTTTCTACACTCAAAGCAGCTTTTTCATGCTTCTTTTCCTGGTCTCCACCCAGGGAATTTCAAGACTTAAACTCAGAATTTGGTGGGTACTGCAGACCTCCCTGTGACAGAACATTTCCATTTAAGAGGTGGCAACATCCTGATTTGGGCCTGAGATGGCGTGAGGAGAAGAGGAAGAAACTTCAGCACAGATGATCCATGGAATAAGAAACAGCCCTCTGGGAATTTGGGAGCCACCCACTGACCTGATGAGAGCCACTTCCAACATGCTCTGCATGTCAGGGAAAAATATTGACATTCCCAGGTGAGATACCTGGGTCATTTCTCCTCCACAGCCCACAAAACCCTTGCAAGTTCTTCCGCAATCCGTGTAGCCTTTGATGAGCTCCTCATGGCAGCCTAGTAGATTATTGTCTGATGCACTTTTTCAGAGCAAAGGGCTGGATTGATGAGGAGACTTTAGAACAATGCTAGCCTCACTTCAGAATAACCCCTCAAAGGTTACCCTTTGAGGGTTTTCCTTTGTATTGAAGAAATGAAACACTTTTGACATCAGCCTGCCAAAGGGAACCTTTATACAAAATTCGAGCCATTGAATTCAGGCTGTCCCACAGACTTATCTCACTATTTTGCAGCAAGACAGAAAAATCTTTTTGGGGGCCAACATGTAGCTGTCCTTATGACTAAGCTTATGACTAAGAATACTCATAGCTACATCTGCAGTGCTTCTACATACAAATCTTCACTAGGGATGAGAAAACAACAAATATATTAGTTTGCCTTGGAAAAATGGAAGAAATCAACTGTAGTTCCACAATTCTGTAAAAGCAGACATCCAACCTGTTTCAATAATGCTCCATAACCTGCCCTGTTTCTAATTCTGTAATAGAAAGGGCACAATGCAGGTTTTGGATAGGAAGGATTTGGGGTTAGAATTCTTGTCAAACAGAATATTCATTAGAAGGTGTCCAAACAATCACACTATTTCCCCATTTTGTCATCAAATGCACAAGGAAAACTGCCTCATCACTTTCAAAACTCAGCCTGAGCAAGTTGCACATGTTACTTACCATAGCACAATCTCTTTTTCTTTGAATGAACATCATCACATTGCAAAGATGTTTTTAGCAGCAATATGGCACTTTATAAAATTGGCACCTACTTAATTAAGATGCAGCAAAAAAATCTTACTGACTTTTTTGAACTAAGTGGGTGGCCTATAAATTAATGCAGCCAACAGGGCTCTCTAAGTAAAATGATTTGTGTTCTTTACATGGAACATTAACATACTTTTTTTCAATCATTTCAGTAAACAAACTTCAGGGAGTTTTGCTGATAGCCTAATCTGTATTTAATTTAGTAATTTGAAAATGACATGGATGATCTTTGTGAAGAATCTCTTAGAAATTCAGCTAAGTGTGTTGTTTAACTTAATACTCAAACAGCATCCAAGTGAAGAATTTTCTCCATTTTGGCCTCATTCTACAAATGACCAAATGCACAAATCCAAGGGTCTGGATCCAGTACACTGTAAGCTCAAGCTCTTCATTAATTTCTTCTCTACCATTACTATAGATTTGCTGAAGAAAAGATTTGTTGCGAGTTTCCCTTAGAAATCTTTTAAAGTTGCTTGATATGACAACTTTACCAGCATAAAACATTAAGGAGAAAAGGCTGGAAAAGTCAAGGCATTACCACAAGGAAATCCGTTCTTTGTTAAAATATGGAGAAAAAAATTGAAAATAAGGAAAAGCAAACAGAGAGCTCATCCTGGTGCCATGGATATTTGTAGTATAGCAACTGCTCCTTTAATTTAAACACTGAAATTAATGACTAATTAGATTCTGAGCTTTCAGAGGCAAGATGCTTTGAGAAGCACAGAAAAAAAGAAAACACAATATATGGGATGAGTGAAAAACAACAGGTTTTGTGAACAAGCCAGCTTCAAAATAATGTAAAAAAGGTGAAGAGAATTTCTGAATATATTTTTCTAATTAAAGAAGAAGATGCAGCATTAACACATGCCTGACAATAACTGAAAACACAGACTGCTAAAAGAGCTGAGTCTCACTGGGGCTGTGTTTAAATTCTGCTAAGTATTAAGAAATGCTTAAATAATGGACAGAGTTCAGGGGTGCATAATACATCTTGCTATAAAGAGCACCTGCAGAGACTATACTGGCCTATACTTTAAACATGTTCTGCAATTAAAATACCTAAATCTAGAGGCCACCTGTTTCCTGCCTTTGCCTTTCTGAAATGCCATAAGTTTTACTGTAAACACAGGTGACCAAAATAAGATGCTGCCTGATTTAAGAGACTTAAAGCATTTACACAACAGCTGAAGTCTGGGCCAGCCGATTTTCAGCTCCCAGCCCCTCGATTAAAACTGATGAGAGAAGCAGTATCGGCTCTTCCCCTCCCGGTGGCAAGATGCTTACGTGGGAATTCCCACACCAAGCTGGGACAGCAGCTATCCATCCAACAGCTTGGATTTGACAGTAACCACTACCAGATGTTTCAGCCAAGCCATAATAAAACGCAGAGAGAGTAACTGTGGAGAAAACAGCTCATTTTTTCCCAATTTCCCATGGGTCTCTGGGCAAAGCAAATATGCACATATCTTAGCATACCAAGAAATTTGTCTGGCTCATATTTGACAAATACTTAGAAATTTGTCAAAAAGCTGTTCAGGCAGCAACCCTGAATTCACCACTGACTCTCTGTCCTTACTGCAGAGTCCTTAAGAGAAGATGGATCCACATTTTAATTTTAGTCTAATCGTGAAAAGTAAAACAGGTAAAACAATTATAGAAGTTCTAAAAGGGTTTTCTTCTCTCCTATAAAGAGACATATTTTTCAAGTGCTGTTAGGTTAGCAGGAGTCTGGAAGGCTGGACATAGACACTGGAAGCCACATCTGCATGCCCAATTTTTCCTGATGACATTTGCACATCAGTTAATACAGCTGAGAATCACATCCTGCATATCACACCAGGTGCTCAGTTCCTTGCCCACTATACCAGCTGAACAACTACTCTGGAGTCCAGCAACATGCAGCTCAGAAAGCTCTGCTTTAGGCTATTCCCTGTAGCACCCAAGTCCCTGGAAGAGAATCCTTCTCAGTCAGGAAATCCTTGCTGACAAGTGCACACATCTAAAACTCAGCGCCCTGCAAAAGATATTGCACAACACAAAGCTTAGAGTGAAATGGAAACCATTGTCACCTGGGGCTTACCGAGACAAATGGATGGGAGTAATCCTGTGCTCCTCTGCTCCTTGAGCTGGGCAGATGTGAGGCAGTCCTGATTCAGAAGCTGTGCAGCTGCATTCCTACTGCACCTCTGCCGATGCCATCAGCCATCATGCTAAGCAGCAATAGGCACACCCTTGGTTTTCCCAGCTGAAATACACAGCTTTGGCTACACTGGACCAGGAATACATATCTGTAGCAGAGCTCAGTGCAAACAAGGTCTGGACACTTTTTTTTCCCCTCCTGTTTTCTGATGTCTTTGGAGGATCTCACAATGAATGAAAGCTACAATTTTGCAGAAATGCACAGAACATTTATTCAGTTTGATAGAAGTGTACAAATTTTTCAGAAAGAGAAAAAGGCACAAAAAGGCACAAAGCAGGTTTCTTACTGCCTAACACACAGAGAAACCCATGAATCTGAAAGCAGAAAGCTATCTGACTTCTATACAGGAAAGCAGTGCAGTTTCAGAAGAGTTCTGTTAACTGAAGCCTACTATCTATCCCCCTTTTTTCCTTTTGACCACTGAGATGGTTTCATCTGGTAAATTTTAATGTGTAAGGACACTTACTGAAATGAGAAACAGTTATAATACAATAACTGATTTAGTGCATCTCTGCACAGAAACTGGCAGTAGTATAAAAATTATAATAGCCTTTGGGACATGAAAAAACACTTAAAATTATGCAATTATGCTCAGATCATTTAAAAAAAAAAAATCCCCTTCTGAGCAGTTCCTGAGCTAGTAGATAAGGAAAATGACCCAACAGCTAAGGGTATATAGCACATTTCACCAAAGACTAGAGCCATCATTCTTACATTGCTGTCTTCTCATGTTATATCACAACTGTTAGAAGGTTACTGATACACCCTCTGAAATCTCAGGTAGCAGACCCATCTTTCTTAGCTCATCCTTGTAAAAACAGGACTCAAGAAAATCAACACTAGCTTTCACAGTTCTTGGTGGCATCTTTACAATTTCAAAATGCTGTTTCCTCTGCTACTCATTGCTTCTTGCAAAGCATTTGAAATCATGTTATAAATTAAAGATTATACAGGAAGGACTTCAAAATAACTTATTTGCTATATTTGTCACGGGGAAAATTTTGCATTTACTATTAAATACTACCCTTAAAGCCAGATGGTCATAGAGAGAACGACTACAGAAATTTAGAAAAGCAAACAGAGTTATCTTTCCAAAGTGCTACTGAGATTAGAAAACAAGTTATCAGAGGTAAACAATCTTTTCCTCTACTCTGGCTCCATTTTCTGCATTCTGCAGGCTCTCAGTCTGGTGGTTCAGCAGCAGTTCATCTACCTGTGGTGACTGGATGGATCCCTGGTTTGGAATGCTTTTCTGGGGACCCTGGGTCTGTGATGCATTCAGATCTGTAACACACAAGAGAAGGACATGTGAC
>JAOTQP010001179.1:24900284-24910956 GCA_026413545.1 Cichladusa arquata
ATTTTGAAACACAATAACCAGACTTCTGTATAGCACAGTAGGATGAAACAGCAAAAGACTCTTCAAAAATAAAGATAATAATGTTCTAAGAAACTGGAAAGAAGTCATGCTAATGAATCACAAAAAATACCTTAGGTGTCCTGTGAGATGCTGTGCCCAGTACACTCTATAAGAGGCACCAGCATGGTCACTACTGTCCTCTGCAGCAAGGTACAGCCACTTCACACATTCCATCCTGCTCCCTTTTCCTGAGAAGCTGTCTAAATTTACAGGGTGAAGGTACCCATAACCCCTGCAGCATGAAGAACAGTTCCTCTGAGAAAGATAAGGTGAAATGGTGGGGACTGTTTCAAACACAATCCCGTCTGAGACTATGCTGAAAAGACTTCTGTATGATTTTTCTCTTTTTCTTTTCCAAAGAAGCAAAGGAGAGTTTGGGGAATATTTGTTTTCTCTCTGATTCTTTTAAGTTCTCCACTGAGTCTCATTTTCCACCACAGAGAGCAAAGCATCTGCTACATTTAGATGCAATAACTGAAAATGAAAATGAGAAAGACCAGCCCACTAAGCATAACCCAACTCAGACACCCATGGGGCAAAAGGAGTACCAGCTGCATCATTTCCTCTGCTACTCTTTCTCTCATTATCTTTCTTCATTATTTCCTTCCATTGCCCCTCCTCCTCACTGCATCCACAAGCCATAGAAAATCTCAGCTCTGCTGTAAAAACAGTGGATTTTGCACGGATGTCTCTGTGCGGCGCAAGGATGGAATCAAGATAGCTCTGCTTTTCCTTAGCTGGATGGTGAGCAGCTGGTAAGGGGCCAAGAGGGAGAGAAAGAAGGTAATGCTGGAAGGGTGAGGAAGAGCATACAAAGGAGAACCTGCGCACTGAACAAGAGCAGGGTTTCTTTCATGTTTTTAAGTCCTTTCTAATTTGAAAACAGATTTGCACAGGGGGAAGGTTTATCTGGCATTGGCTTGACCAAGGAGTTGCAAGTGGCCAGTCCCAGCGCCCATGGTGCCCTCACTGCAGCACCACTTGAGTACAAGGACATGGGCTGAGGCAGGTTTAGCTGAGCTGGCACGAGCCCTGCAAGTCCAGCTAGGAGTGAAGCAGTAACTTCAGGAGTTTAAGTGTGCTGAAGGCCACCACCACGTCTCTACCACTGCTCCTGAACCTTGGTTCAGAGAGATGAGGACAGTCAGATTCCAGGGCAGGCTGCAATGTGCTTTGGACAATGAGATACACCTATAAGGCAGGGGCAGAAGAGTCAAGCTGTCTCACAGCTGTCACTCATGTTGCAGGGACAATGCTCTTCCTTCCAGTATCTAACCTCCAGGCTGGGAGCTCTTGCCACCCTGTCCATCTCTTTTTTTCCCAAGCTACTTGGGCTGAGTCCAGAGCTGGCACCCCTCAACCCTGGGACTGCACGCTCACCTCCCTGGAAAGCCTTTGCCTCGCCTCTTTTCTTTGCTCACTCTGCCACCTCCTGGTAAGTCTGATTCTGACATGGTATCAGAATGTGCCTTGCCTAAGTAATAGGCCATAAATAATAGGATAATGACTTAGGGTGGAAGAGTTGCTGAGGGACAAGAGGATGCTGGTCCCTCCAGCTTAATGAGTAAGCATAGCTTCAAAGTTAGAGGAGGTTGCCAAAGGCCTTCTCCAGTCAAATTCAGTGAAATCCAGGAAATCTCCAAGGGTAGAGACCCCCACAACCTCTTTGGACAAACATTGCTCCTTGATCATCCTCGCACTCAATTTTTTTCCTCATATACAGTCAGAATTTCCCTTGCTGCAACTTGTAATCTTCAATACTCATCCTTATGTTGCGCACCTATGAGAAAAGCCCAGTTCTACCTTCTCTGTAACCCCAATAGCAAAGTTTTTATGTGGAACTTCTGTAATTTTTAATGGGCTATATCTGAGCTCCTCTACCCTCTCTAGGTTCTATTTCTCTTCACCTAGCTTCTCTGCTCCCTCACTTGGACTTTTGTTCTCAATTTTTTCCACTCACATTCTTCCTCCTGCTCCCTTCTATCAGCAGTCGGATAAATAGAGGTAAGTATCAGGTGGGTTATAGAGCTATTAGTGTATTAGCAATATAGAAAACAAGCAAACAAACAAAAGGTTTCAGGCACACAAGCCCTCTTTCAGACCTGATGCAAAGACAATATGTAAATGCTAAACTTTCAAGCAAAGTTTTCTTTCCATTACAAGTTCTGTATCTCATATTCTCTCTCCCCTTTATTCCTCTTGTGGTTCTTATTCTCCACCTAAGAACTATGCTATTACTCCACACAGTAATCCACGTTGCTTACTCCAACACTCTGTTTCTACATAAAATTTGTCATTCCTGGTTTTGTCCAGAACTGATTTTTGGTTCTGCTTTTCTCAGCAGATTTGCTTATCAGCTATAGGACTTTGCAAAATGAGCATTTTCTCTTCTATTCTCTGATATCTCCATTTTGTTTTGATTCAAAATTCTGAAGCGAGCTAGTATAAAAATATCCGTCCTATCTTATATGCTTGTTCTCAGGACGAAGTTCTTCTTATGCACAAGTCTTCCTTGCATTAGCTGAGGGCTCTGTCACTGCAGAAGACTTTCATCCTGTTCACAGGAGGAGGGAGTAGAGGGAATACCACTCCAGCTCCATAGATAGGCATCTATTGAATGATGACAGCAGAGACCCATGCTTGTAAGCAGCCCATACAAGTGGTTTGAAAACACTGCCTGTTATTGCGACTCACTGATCTTAAGCCTTGCAGGAAAATCATTCTGTGCTTGGATTATTTATGACTGCTTTTAAAAATTTAATTATTAATTGCAGTGACCTCTATTAGACTGAATTACCTGGATCTGAGTGAAATTCCCAATAAAAATTTGAATAGCATATACATGCACCGTGCTCAGACTGCTGTGTACAAGGCAGGAAGAAAAGTTGATTACCATACCTTATCCTCAGAATTGGCACCTGCCATTTCCTTTTCAACACTGAGATCGATTTCTGGTGATTCTTCAGTTTCTTTTCTTTCTGCATCTAACAAATAAAGCCCCAAGAAAATGCCAAAGAAAGGTATCAAAGCATATCCTGACTAGAAAAACAAAAAGTATACCTTTTTTCAGCTACTCAGGATGATGACAAAGTGATTTTTATAGTCTATAGTTACATAATGGATCCTAGGCTGGGGAAAAACAAATTTCAAGCCAGGATGGCACATGTGGCACAATCCAGTTTTTCTACCTTACAAATTAGCACTATGTCATTTATGAAAGGTTGGAGATAAGTGTAACCATAACACTAAAAATGCTCTGTAGCAATGTTTTTTACATAACTTTATTCACAATTTTGTTGTGAGAAATTAACGCTACTTTTTGCAGCTGAAATTATCGGAATATCAATCCCAGGTTTCAAGCCTCCTCACAAAAAGGGAAATGGCCTATACTGCAATATAGACTTGATGCAGAGCTGAACAACAATAACAAGAAAGTGTACTTTCAATGATGTTATATAACAATTTACACTACCTGAGCTCAAAGACAACTTTCATTACATTAGTTTCTGTTGATTCTGTCCTAGACCATGGAGGCCTTCCAAAAACCAATCCAGTGTCAATTATTTTAGTGCTCTGAAGATGTAACAGCATCAAATTTCACTCACCAGCCGGAACAGATTCCACTATTTCATTGGCAGTGAATCCGTGCTTCACACTTAATTCCTCAGTACTTTCCCCTGGTGATCTGTCTGTTTCGCTCACTTGTGATGTTACAGCAACATGGAGACCTTCAACTAAAGAGGAAAACATGCAGAATTACAGAGGCCCCTTAAATAGTTCCTTAATGCGTGAATCAATGGCATAGAATTGATTGACTATGGAATAATTTAGCTTGTGAGGGACTTTCAGAGGTCACCTAGTCCTACACTTACCTCAAACCTGGTCAGTCTTGACCAAGGTCACACTGTGTTGCTCAGAGCTTTGCACACACAAGCCTTTAACACATCCAAAGATGGAAACTTCAGTTAACTGGAATTGCCTGTGTTTCACTACAGGGTTATTGTCTTTTGTCCATGTGTTCCTTTATCGTCATGTGCCTCTGCAAAAAATCTGGCTCCTATGTATCCTCCCATTAAGCTGTTGTGGACAGTAATGAGATTCCTCCAGCTACAAGCCAGCTACCTCAGCTTCTCTTCTGATGTCGTGTCCTCCAGCCCTCTAGTCATTCTGGTGCCCTTCACTGGCTTTGCTCTACTTTGTCAATATCTGTCTTGCCCAGGAGAAGTACTGCATTCGTCATGGTAGTCCAGATAGGACTCACCAGGGTTAAGTAGAGGAAGAATCTCCTCCCTCAACTTGCTGGCAACTCTCCTCCTTATGCAGCAGCCCAGGAAGCAGTTGGCCATCTTTGCCACAAGGGCAACTGCTGCCTCATGGTCAACTTGCTGTCGAGTAGGACTCCCAGGTCCATTTCTGCAAAGGTATTTTCTCCCTAATCAGTGTCCAGCCTGTACCAACACATGCGATTGCATCACCCGAGATGCAGGACTTTGCATTTGCCTTTGTTGAATGTCTAGGTGGTCCTCTTGGCCCATTTTCCCAATCTGTAGAGGTGTCTCCAGCTCACAGAATGCTCCACCTCATTCAATGAAAGTCATGAGCTTGCTAAGAGTGTACTCAATCGTGAGGTTAACTGCCTTAATAAATATATTGAACACTACTGGTCTCAGTAAACACCCCTAAGAGAATCCCCTAATAACATGATACTGACTGGACTTCCTATGACTGATGCTTTCAGCCCAGCAGTCCAGCCTGCCTTCCAGTTAAGCAGTTTACATCAATTCACATTTAAGGACGTGTTGAAGGTCTGAGAGATGTCAAGGTAACCAACATGCACTCTTCTCTTACCATAAAACCTGTCAGGTTAGTCAGATACAACTTGTCCTAATTAATCCGTGACAGCTGTTCCAAATCATCTTCCTGTCTTTGAGATTCTTGGAAATGCCTTCCAGGTGGATTATCTCAGAGATGCTGGTGAGACTGACTGTTTTTTCGTTCTCTATATATTCCTTCTTGGAGTGTGAGGTTTGCTCTCTTCAAGTCATCAGGAACCTCTCCTGATCACTGTGACTTTCAAAGTTGACAGAAAACAGCCTCACAGTGGCCAGCTTGCTGAGCAGCCTTGGATTTATGCCATCTCATCTCATGGATTTATGTAGATCTAATTTGCTTAAGCACTTTGTAATTCTGTCCTTCTCTACTCTGAGCAATGCTTTATTCCCATAGAGTTTGCTATTAGCTCAGCGACTTAGTATCCTGGAAAATGATCCCCACAAATTGTCTACAATGTAAACAACGTAAGCTCCCACAGAGTGCTGTAGAGTCCTGAAATCCAGGACATCATCAACATCAACAACAGCATGAGAGAAAGTGAAAAATAAGGAAGTGGGCAGAAGAAGGTGTGTAATAACTATAGGCTTCCATGTTAAGTATTTTCTGTTTTATCACTGACTTACAGTATCCTACATAAGTTTAATCAATTTTTAGCAATAAAATGCTCTTTCATTTTATAATGATGATGAAAACCAAGTGTCCTGGGGTGATTTATGATGCTGAATTGTCTCCCCATTCATCTGTTTACCCCAGAAACAAGATTTGCCTCTCTAAAACTAGATCTGAAGGTGAAGGGGGGAGAAGGAGAAGTGGTGGAAAGTCTGAGGTAGATATATTCAAAGCAGAGATAAAAGCTTTAGCTTTTCTTCTCACAGACTGTGCTGTCTGCAGCACAGACAGCATGAGAGAGCTCTTTTGCTTTTAGTGTTCTAGCTAGCTGAGGCAGAGAAGTTCCCCAGACTGTAGTTGTTCTTCTTCTTCTTGGAACTGTTCAAACTTGCTCTAGACTGAAAACACAGAAAAACACCGAAAAACACTGAAAAACACCAGGAGCTCACACCTGTGTGCCACCAGGCCGGAGACATGGCATTTTCCAGTGAAGGACTGATAAGAGACTAAGCAAGCCAAGCAATAAGGATTTTCTGAATTTGTCATCTCTTTAGAACAGCGAGAGGTTTTACTGTTTAATATTACTCATTTTTTAATGCTTGTAATACTTTGTTTGTTAAATAAACACTTTTCCACTTTTCTCCAAGGAAAGCTTTTCCCAAACCAGTAGGCAGAGGGGCCTGAATCTGCTTTCTAGAGGGACCCCTTTTGGAGTTTCCTCCCAAACATGCCCTAAATCAGGACACAAAAGCTTTGTAGGTTGAAATGTTCTTAGTAGCATTTCTCAATTTAGGTGATGCTAAAATCAGGACTCTGATTTTCACCAGGGCTCTTTTCCACTGCATTTAGGAGAAGTTTAGTTGAAGTTCCAGCTGGGCAAGGTATCTACAATACCATTCCCTTCCTTCCTTTGTAGGACAGTACTGTAGATGGTGCAGCCATCTATCAACTTCCTGCTAGATAGCAGGCAGAAAAAACAGGGCTCCTACAACAATTCTGGAAGGTGTTTCTCGGCAGAAATTTTATTTGTTCTGTATGTGATCATACAGGATCCTGATCTGTCATCAAAATCAGCCAAAGTAGGTGAAAGTCTGGGACTAGGTGCAATATATACTGCAACCCCTGCTGTGCTTCACAGGGCTGTACTGTAGGGACAGGTAACAACCTAACACCACTTCCCTGCCTGCTTATATTTGATGCTGTGCCCTAAACATATCCATTATTTTACAATCTGGCAGGTACCTTCTCCTGTATCTGACAAAAATGAACACGACAGATTTTTCTTCTATTCGCTTCGGCAATTTTTGACACTGCCACTTCTTGACACTTCACAGAATTGCAACACAAGGCCACATGGCCACACTTGGTTGTCTTAAAATATCTTCCCACATAAAGAGCCACCAACCCACTCTTCCCATGTAAACTCACCCTCTCTGAGTGCTGCTGCCAGCAGTGGAGCAGCCTGTGGAGTTTCTCCAGAATCAGGTTTGATAAGTAGGTGAGGTTCTACATGGACATCGTCAAACCCACTCAGATCTCCCAGTTCTGCATAGATGCACAACTTTTCTTCTAAATAATTGCAGATTTGCTGGTCATGATTACTCAGCGATTCTGTCAACCAAAATTGAACAGTGTGAAATTGAAAATTGCATCATCATTTTTTAATGCAGGGAAAGCATGCTCCCCATTCACCTCTTTATGCTCTGTAGAAAGTGGTAATTCAAGTTAAGCTTCTTTTAAGTGGCCAGGACCCAAATTCATCGAAGTTCATCCCACAGTCTGTCCAAATGAAAGCTAAAACACACACCCTGGCAGAGCCTAGGCCAAAGCCCTACCCTGATGAGGTGGCTTTGGCTGCCCTCTCTGGCCCTTGTTACTCCTCATGCACTCACAATGACATATCAATTCTACCTCCTGGAAAAGCACTTGGCTCACGTGTGCTAACAATTCAGAGTCTCAACATCAAAGAATACCTACTTTCAGCAGAGGATGCCCTTCCCTGTGGCTCTCAATAGGGCAGACATTGCTGCAATTTCTCTCCTCACAGCAGTATAAAGATGTGAAATTTAGATGCAGGGACACCAAGGAAATAGAATTTATCCTTATTAGCTATATTTGCAGACAAAAATAATAGCAGCAAAGAACAAAGTGTCATAATAAGCACAAAGCCACACAGCTTTGAAGATTCAAGGTATTTTCACAGACTCGGAACTACTTGGTCCTGATGCTAATCTGTGAAATTCAGTACTTGTTTTGAAAACATGCATTTTTATTTTTCTTTTTTAGCTATAGTAATGTAGTAAAAACATTAAAATGTTTGCAAAAAAATATGCTTCTCTTTCACGACACTGACATTATACCATCAGATCGCCCTATCTGTGTCTGCTGTGACTCTGCCTCTTGAGCCACTTGGAATGCACCAGCTAGTATGGGTGCATGACTAATTCATCCTGAATTCTGAGGATGCCAGAGCTCTCAGAGTGACAGGAAAGGTACCACACCTTGATATTTCTGAATTCTGTATGCCTTGGCCTCAGCAATACGTCTGTCCTCATCAGATTCATTCATTTTTATTTCTTCTTCTTCCTCTGGACAACTTCAAAGATAAAAGATAAAGGTGGATATAACAAAATCTGCACATCATCTATTCATCTTCAAAACAATGTTATGTTCACATAAAACAGAACACAACACCAGCACCTTTTGCAACAATCCAGAAGCATGCCACTTGTCTGCCTCTTTAAGAAGCAGTAAGTGGACATCAGGCAGACTGAAGGACTCCTTTTTACTCTGGTAAGGCTGCACTGTGCACACAGTGCACAGGTCTGCTGTCCCAAGCATAAACTTGGGCCCATCAGAAGCAATGTTTTCCCTACCATTCTTAATGAGCTGATGCCAAGATGACAGGCATGATTTGTGATTTCCTCAAAACGGTTGCATGGACACCAGGGGACTCTGGTGGCAGCCAGTTCCAAAGGCAAAGGTGAGGGGAGGCTGGTACAATGGCTGGTAAGGATGTCTCATGAGGAATAGAAAGGGTCTGCTAATCCAGTGGGAAAGCAGGAGGAGTATGAGAAGTGTGGCAAGAGTGATGAAGAGGTTTTGGCACCTTAAGCTCAACCGAAACTCAAGATGGACCCAATGCAATGCAGAACAAAGAACATGAATATCCAATCAACCTCCCATCTGCTTTGGACTACCAGCATGAAAACCAAATCCCTTTTTCCCTACCTTTCCACTGCCTCTTGAATATGCCTCATCCAGTTGTTACGTTCTTCTTTGGAGCTGGTATGAACCTCATACATCTCAGGCCCTGCAGATGAGGCACTGATCAGAAACATCCCCCTTTCTTCGTTGGCTACTTCTCTTACTATGAGCTTCTGAAGGGAGATAACTGAAGGCTTCTGGTCCTGGAGGAAACAGTCAAAACAGATGCATAATAAATCACTTTCTTATAAAACATCACACTCTTGGAAGAACATGATTTTTCAATCCATTTGACTAACACTAATCCTGATATGGTCAGATTATTGAAAGTTTTGAGTAATCAGACATCCTTTTAAACTATCCTTTAAAATATGTTACAGTGTTAACAAACAAATTAAGCACTAGATATGTGCTAAAAAGAAAATCTCAGAGGCTCAATGATACTGCGACACAATATTCATATAATGCTTGTATTTATATAGTTTGGGGACCATACCCTTTCCCATCTTTTATACGTGTTGACTACTATATTTTCAGTAATGATTGTTCTTCTCTTTGTTTTATGGAACAAGAAATTTAAATTTATATTAGACAACTGAAAGAGCCTACATTACTTCCCACCTTCACAGTCATATAAGGTACAACATTGAAGACACAATTCTGTTATTTTCATCCTCCTTCCTTAAAAATTATTTACTTTTGGAAACAAACTTTATTTTCTATATACTGACATATTACAGTTCTGAACACAATACCAGGATTTCAGAAAAAAAATGTTATGTGGGAATGAGCTAGATAAGGAGCTAGTTTTTGAGAAATATACAAACAAATGTGCAGTGAATGTGTTCAAATATTTGATAATATACTCACAACAGCTGCAAAGATGTATTTTTGATCCTTTTCTTGTAAGAACAGTAGTACATCAGTTAGAAGCAGAGCTAAGGTGTCTTAAAATGAGAAAAGGAAAATAATGGCTTTTTATTAAAATCAGTGCAATCAGTGTTAAATTCTTACTTTATAAAGGGATAAGCCCTGATGAAAAAATATCTCATAGAATCTTACAGTGAACTAAACAGGAAATATCTGAATTAGCCTATGGTCTGCATGAAGCACTTGCACATACTTGCTTTGTATCTCCCAGGAGAGTGCACCATGCTGGAGCACGGGCCCAGGGAAAGAAGAAATCCTTGCACCAATGACAGTACAACTTCCTTAAGCCACTCACATGGCAAAAACTATCTCACATAACCTTTCTTTGTCTGTGCTGTAACATATACTCACAGCACAGTATTACACTGGTAAAAGCATTTCTAGAATAAACACCAATAGACAGCTTTATAAAGTTGAACAGCAAATACTAGTAGGCTCAAATTAAAAAAAAACAAAAAAACAAAAAAACCCCACCACCACCAAAAACCCCAACCCCTAATACATGCTTAACACCAAAAATCAAAATCTGAGGTTGCATGTAAAATTTGTGCTCCAGCCAAAAGTGGCTTCAGAATTTCTTTTCTACTACGGATGTCTCATTACCACTGAATTGTTAATGAGCTATTTTCAATGGCAAATACTGTGAACCATAAAAATATTGAAGCCAAAACACTATATTATGAAATGAAATTGAAAAACGAGAAGGAGGGGACTGGAAGGAGAAATGCAGATGGCACTGCATGTGAACTTGTGTTCTCACACAGATTACTCTCAAACCATGGCAACTTCTGGAACTGATCATCCAGAAATTAGTAGGACATTTGCAATACCATTACCTCAGACATACTTATTTGCAGTATAGCACAAGAAAATGTTTTCATTCTTTAACCACTCTTTGAATGTTATTTGCAAACGAAGAGTTAAAGGACTTTACTGCTCAGATGAGATACCTTTGAACCGACCAGTTGCTGTCTTCCAGTACACTAAACCTTCATGAAGAAGTATCCTCTCTTTTCTCATCAAGTCTTGCTTC
>JAOTQP010001179.1:24926809-24951577 GCA_026413545.1 Cichladusa arquata
GCTGCAAAGCTGCCACAGGAAAAGGACCTGGGGGTGCTGCTGACAGCAGCTGAACATGAGCCAGCAGTGCCCAGGTGACCAAGAAGGCCAATGGCATCCTGGCCATTCCAGCAATAGTGTGGCCAGTAGGAGCAGGGCGAGGATTGTCCCCCTGGACTGGGCACTGGTGAGGCCACACCTCAAATCCTGTGTTCGTTTTAGGCCCCTCACTCCAAGGACACTGGAGTGCTGGAGCATACCCAGAGAATGGCAACAGGGCTGGGGAAGGGTCTAGAGAGCAAGTCCTATGAGGAGCAGCTGAGGAACCTGGGGCTGTTTAGCCTGGAGATAAGGAAGCTCAAGGGGACTGAAAGGAGTGTGCAGCCATGTGGGGTCAGTCTCTTCTCCAAGTCAACAAGTACAAGTGAAAGCAGCCTCAAACTACGCCAAGGGAGGTTCAGGTTGGACGTCAGGGAGAATTTCCTCATTGAATGGGTAGCCAAGCATTGGAATGGGCCCCCCAGGTTGGTGGTAGAGTCACCTGAAGTGTTCAAGAAACAGCCGGATCTATTTAGTGTTGTGGTTTAGCTGACATGATGGTATTCAATCAAAGGCTGGCCTCAATGACCTTGGAGCCATTTCCAACCTTAATTCCATTATTCTATCTAGTTCTACACCCCCTGCCAAAGGCAGAGATTCCACCAGTAGACAAGGTTGCTCAAAGCCCCGTTCACTCTGGCTTTGAGCACTTCCAATGATTCAGCAGCCACGACTTCTCTTAGGTGCCCAATTCATCTTTTTCACTGTGGCTTACATGTCCTGTCTCTTGCTACGGGCTAGTGAAAAACTGAAGGCATACTGGAGTGAGAAACAAGCTGGAAGTATGGCAATGGACAGAGACAGAGGTCAAGTCACTTGAAATGCAGGTGTTTTTTAAGTGATGTGAGCTGTATGGAAAGTGTAGTGTATGTATTTCACTTCGCATGGTTTTCAAATATAACTTATACCCTCACTGAGAAAAGTGTGTGTTGTCTTCTAAATATTAAACTATGTGTCTGGAAATAAAGCATGTTGGAGACAAGTCATTAAAAATTACAAGCTTCTTGCAGAGACATCTGACTCCACTTGATGAAGTGGGTGGGTTTTTCTTCCCAGCCTGTAAAGATCCCACAGCCCATCTGTGTTTCTGAGATTACCTAGGATCTGTGGGAACCATTGGTCCACTTTGATGCCTCTTCTGTGTCATCCTGAGCTTCCACCTGGCCTCTCCCAGACACTTAGCAGGAGGCTAGGAGTTGGATCTTCCAAAAAGAGGATTACTGCCCTTGCCTGCATTCTTTTTCGTGGCTATTGCCCTCTCAAGATCAGTGGCTGTATCACAGGCACGATGGAGGCCTGATGGGGCTGTAGATGGGACAAAATTGAGGGATGAAGGTAGGGCTACCTGAAGGCTACCAAACATACACAGTGGTGAGCTCTGTAAAGTAATGTCGTTAGCACTGGGCCTGAAGCAAGCAGGAATTGAATAATGCAAATAATACAGAAAACTGACCTCCATTTGAATCCTTTGAAACTGCAAAGTCCCGAGGAATGCGAGGTCTTTCTACCAAACCTTTGGGTGAGGAGCAGGAATAGGAGCGCGACCGAATCCCAAATACTGTGCATTCCTTGGAGAAATTGCAGCAAATGAAACCTTGTGTCACTTTGAAATGCATCAGGAACAGAAACAAAATAAATCAGGAACAGCTGATGACTCACATAAATTTTCTTGGCTTCAAGTTGACTTTTTGACAGCTTAATGTGAACTCTTAGGAAGTCTCTTATACTTCCACCATGATAAATTTTTATATACTACAGGAAATAAGTTGTGGGTGCAAGTTAGACTAAGAGACTAAAAGAAAGCTTACATACTTCTCCACTTTGGCAACAGCAACATCCACACAGTATTGTTGGCAATTATTTCTGATGACCAAGCAATCTTCTTTTACCAAGGAAGGCAATAATTTTAGTAGTTTAATACTTCTAGAACATTCCGTGGAGACTTTGGCCATGCCTTGGTAATTACTGATATCAGAGTTTATATCAGAGTTTCCAAAGAAAGGAGTTGACGTCTTTCTCTTTTCTCTATGTTGTTTTTTGATTTTCATCATTATTGTATTTGAAAACATTTTCCAGCTGCCAAATATCTCAACAGTAAGACTTGAAAGGCAATGCCCTAATTTTTGAAACATCATTTACACTTCACTGGAGCCTGTTCCTAAAACTCCTGTAAAGTGCTTATCTTATTTTTTTTTTAAAGTAGCCCTACCAGAACTCATGTTTGTGCTGAACACTTTTTCTCCCTTCATGTAATCATTTGGTGAAGATCAGATAAAGTTCTACAGTGGCAACAAGTGCATCTAAAAAATCATTAAAAATCTCTGCAAATGAGATAACTCTATGTATATGTCTGAATATCTCAGAAATGGCACCACGGTCTAATGAAAATTAATGTAGACAGGATACTTTAGAAAACCATAACAAAGAGATTTACATGGATCAATGGACACCTCAACTGAATTTTTCCCTGAGTTTTTATTTAAAACAATTTAGAAATTGTTTCAAAACAGGTAGCAGGCCAGTTTTATACTTTACAAAACATTACTCTTTCACATAACTAGAGCTGGTTAAACATCTTCTCACTAAATATATTTTGGTTTAAAAATGCTGGTTCACTGAACCTGAACTATTTCCTTTGAAACACTTCTGATAAATGGTGTGTTTTTTAAAGCTGAGGCAAATCTCTGATGGACGTTTTCTTTCCATGGTTGCTGCCCAGCCCTGCCACAACCAGGCAGTTCCAGCCTTACAATGCAATGTGAGTGGTCTCCAGAAAGACCAGCACTGCCAACTGGGAACTCATCTTTTCTCTTCAGATTCAGATGTTTCTCGCAGAGTTTGTGATTTACTTAAAAGGAAAACAATTCAAACCAAGGCAGGATCAAATACCTTGGGCTGCAGACTGGTAGGTAGGTCCAATCCATCTCTGCTGGAAGCCGTGGCCTCTGAAGAGCTGAGGGGAGGGTAGTGAACATGGGATCTGTCCGACACACCTCCATTTCCGTTGTCTACTTCAAGGTCATCGAGGCTCGAACTGGAGAAGACAGCAAAGTCTTTCACTTCCCTGAATTCCTCATAGCAATTTACCTTAACCTTAATGCAGCAAGCAAAGATATAGCTGAGTCCTCTGAAAAATGACAGCCCAAACCACCATGATTATGTCAGGTAAACGTGCACTGGGGCCTCTCTCAGGTCTCAGTCACTTGGTCAAGGTACTCAGTTTCTCTGTCCAGGACCCCTCTGACACAGTCTCATGGATCTGCAGGGCAGATATCTGCGTCATCCATGATCTGCACACTCCCACCACAGCCAGCCACCCCTGGATCATGACTTTTAAACATATGTTCAGCATCTCCCGAAAAATGAGATTTTTTTTTGTTCCATGCATAAACCTGTCTCACTCCAAAGAAGATAAGGAGAACTGAGACAATAAGCAGAACTGAGTGAAGCACCTGAGATATCAGTATCAAGGTACGTGGATATAGATGGATATTATGTGCATGTGTGTCTTTGGAAGATATGTTATAGCTGTTCCCAGACATGTTTTCATCTACATCTGTGACTTCATGACAGAAGATGGAAGAAAAAAACAATAAGAAGAGATTAAAAAGGGTCTTGAGATAGTTTATGGGATTCAATTCAAAAGATAAACATTTAAAAACATAGAGAGCAACAAGCAAACTGAAAAATCTGTGTCTAAATCAATATGTCAAACGCGTAGAGACTATTTTATTGGCAAGGGTTCCTGAATAGGAGAGCGTACTAAGGTTGCTCAGCAGTATCAGAGTTTCCCAGGATGAGTTCCTGTTACCTGCAAGAGCAAGGTTGTAGTCTCTTTATCAGAGTGACTGGAAGGAATGGTTGACTGCTTGCAATAACATTCCAGCCTTACAACATAAAACTTTAAATTATGTGTGGTATTTCTAAATAGCCAGAGTTCCTACCAGGCATAATAGCACAAAAATTCCTTCACACACCACTACTTTTTACAAGCACAAATCTATCACTACTGTCTGAAACTACTTCCTTATTACAATTCTAGAGACAATATTTTGCAATGTTTCTGGATAAAGCCCAAATGACATCTCAGAAACAAGTAGATAAATGCATTGTCAGTTACTGTCACATGTTAAAATTGAAAAAGCAATGCATGCCTATGTAAACAAACAAGTATCCATGACTTACTGTGGTAACTTCTCCAGGGAACTTTTCTGACATAAAAATCTAGTTTAAAAATAGAATTACATACTACTGGTCTTATTTTATGTGTAGTATTTGAATCACTTACATATGTCATATGATATATTAAGGCAAATCACATATCTCTGAAAATTTATATAGACTACCAAAGTTCTCATTTGAGTATCTAACTAAGATCTTAAAAATGACAGGACTATCTAAAATATATATAGGATAAAAATGTTTCTGACTAGAGGTACAGTATTCTACATGACATCCCTATATTTAGCAAGAAAACAAACAAAACAAAACAAAACAAAACACCAAAAACCAAAAACCAAAAACAACAACACAAAACACCAAAAAAAAAGTTGTGAAAGAAAAACTTTGTCTGACATTCATTATATTATCTGTGTTAAAGATTCCTCCTAGTGGGACTTTACCTTTGCATAAGAAATTCAAAATTAAGGTAGAGAAAATTTTATTGCCCACCTTAAATAATAATTGGTTGGCCCTTCTCTTCCTTAGTGTTTTTACACAGATCTGATGTTCTACCTCCAACTAATCTTAATACCCTTCAAAGGTGGGAGCAAGATTCAGATTTCCTCCTCTGTAAGAAGGAGTCTCATCTATTCAAAGAACCAATAAAACATTTTCATCAAGAAAATTTGTTACATTAATTTTTAAATAATTTGTCAAAAATCTAATTTTAACAAGCAAAATTATAGTTCTATCTTCAAAGCTTTCTGCATTTCTGAAACTATTTGGAAGAGGGTGTTCAGACAAATGGCAGCAAACCATGTGTACCAGCACTGGAGAAGAAAACAGTCTGAACCTGACATAAACAGCAGCTAAGCTCTTCATTGCATCTTTTGAGATAAATACCTACACAATCAGGAATAACATGGTCCTTCTACAGGCCTATTTAAAGACTTGAAAGATTCCCAGAGACTTCAACAGATTTTTGACTATTTTCTTAATGGAAAATATAACTGAGGACAGCCACAGTGAAATTCTGCTGTCAAAAATACCACAATGACAGTGACACTGAAGAGCTGATACTTTTTTTCTTATTTTGTAGAGTATTTGCATACAAGAAATAAAGGTATAAAAGTATCCATTTAATAAGAAGACACTTTAATGTGTTAAAAATGCATTCATAGCTGTTTTATGAAAACAGATTCTTAGGGCAATAAATACTAGTGATGAAAAACAGAGATTTCACCCCAATAATACTATTTATTATTTCAATAATTTAAAATAATTTAAAACAAAAGGTGGTTATAAATAATTCTTATTATGGCCTTAGCATCAAGTCAATTTCATACCTTCTTCTTTTCATGTCAGCGTAAAGTTGGCCCCGATCTTTAAAAAATCCATGGGTCTTGAATGGAAGATATGAATCTGCTACGTACAGATGAGAAGGTGAAATACTATGTATTAATCCTGCATTTTCTTCTTTATTTACTGGCCTTTGACTTTCTTCATTTGGGAGATACATAAATTGATCATTCTCCTCAAGGGAGGGAGATGAAGAGCTCTTAGCCATCAAGATTGAGTTGGTGGGATTCAGACACATTTCACTGCTGACACCATCTCCATGAATGTAGTTAGTCTTCAAGTCTCCGGCCTGCTGGTAAAAAATGAGTGCTAGTAAGAGGCAACAACAAGACATATTGTCAGGAAACAAGGACCTGAGGAGTTCGCCATTTTATTTATGGTTACATATTTTGTGGGGTTTTTCCCTATTACCTTCTACTCCACGTGAATATAAGGCAATTTACAAGACTAAGAGATTCTAGACTTTGCATTACTTTTTCCCCTAATTATAGCAGCAATGAATTGGTATTTCCAAGTCTACCGAATTTCTCACTCATATTTATAGCTTTTATTAAATTTACTGATACATATATTTATAGATTTTACTAAAAACTACCTTTGAGTTGAGCAAAAAATATGCATAATACATTAGTGTGGGAGACATAGGGAAGAGAATTCAAACCTTGTGCAAATAAATTTGGAAAAATCAGCCTATACATCATGTACTTTTAATTTTTCAGCACCAGTTTCAGTTTCCTAAGCTTTGAGAGAAATATATATGACCTGGAACAGAGTTTCCCTAGGGGAGGAAGGGAAACGATTCTTATTTTTTGCCATTGAGCAATACAGGGCCTGAAACACCTCTCCTTTTGCTCAAAGACAAGAATGGATTTGGGAATTCTATTTTCTCAGGTACAGGGATCAGGATTTAGACTCTAGGCACAAATAATACTTTGAATTCCCTGTTGACTCTGCAGAAGATACTAAAATACAGTTCACTGTTAGTCTTTTAGCTAGAGGCAACAGTCATGTAATTAGATACTGAATAATATTGAAAACTCACATTGCTACTTAATCTCCAAAAAGCACCTGTATAAAAGCAAGAATAAAGGAAGGATTGCAGGCAGCTCCAAAGCCCTGGTCTTTCTGATTGCTGACTTCCTCTTTTCCAGTTGCTCTAGAGATGTGCTTTCATCCCCATCTTAATTATGTTTCTCTTAGTGAAAGACAGGAAGAACTGCTGGCATTTTTACAGCAGCCCACATTTGCATTCAAAGATACAGCACGTGCAAGTCTGGAAATACTTCTGTAGTGCTGTGCACATGGCATGCACGAAGGTAAAATGCTTTTCCCAGGTCTTACACAGCTGTTCCTCCCTGAGAAGATATTCCTGTCTGGGCAGTGTTCCTCCTCAGCACCAGACAGGCCTTCTCCAGCAGCCACTCTGGCTCCTGATGAGTGGTGCTTAAAGGACAATTTGGCCCCAGTCAGCAATTTTAAAAAGTAGAATGTGGCCACGTACTAAGCAAAGGTTAACAACCCAAGCTGAAGGCCCCCTGAGCAATACACTTGGGTAACATCTCCATCTGTAATGGAGATGCAGTCCTGCAGCTCTGTCCCTCCAACCTCGATATTGTTTAAATCAAGGGTTCAAGACTGCATTTTATAGTCCCTGACAGCTGCTCACTTATGGGTCATTATTACATACATTCGTCTCTTACATTTGTCTGTAATACATATTACATCTCTTCAGTGCGTTTTGAATACGCTCAGTCTCTGACTTAAACTTTCATCTCACTGTCACATGAATCTGCAGTGAATGCAGTGGGTGAAGTGTTTCAGGGAATAGGGTAGGGACAGGCAGGAGGCAAAGAAAGGGGAAAAAATATCACTCTTGCAAAATCTCAGACTTCTAACATTATCTGATAATTTCTTACTCTTACATTCCAGCTTTCAGGCAAGGGAGAGCCCAAAGCAGGTTAAAATAAGTTAATCACTTAAAGCATCACTGAAAAATAGCTACACACCACCAGAATTTGGCATCTGTTTAGCTAGACCCAGCCACTACACCCATGTGGAGACTAGTCAGACTCATGCCCCTGGCCTAAATGATGGTCTCTGAAATTATAGAGGGCAGATTCCAGGTGCAACCCAGTGATGTAAAATATAATTTGGTATGGACACTTTAGGTCATCTCCAGTGCTGGTGACAAACCAGAGAAGGGAATACTAATCAGGATCTCCAGAATGTTCCGTGACAGTTCTAGGACATCAATTCACCTTTTCACCAGTATGTTGTTTTTGTTGAGCCTCTAAGCCTCACTGTGAGCTTATAATTTAACTTCACAAACATATAGAAGAGATAGTAATACCTGCCTTTGAGTTCTTCCTGCAGGCTAGGGAGAATAACTCCTATAATTGACTAAATCTGTTAAAAGAGACCTCATAAAAATGTTACTAAATGTAGCTGAGAAGAGTAAGATATTACTGGTTTTAATTTAGAATTTTATTCATTGACAGCATACTGCTGCTGACAGATGCAGAAGATCCTACTATCATGCCAATAAAATAGCAGAAGATGAAGAAAAACTACCCAGAAGTTCAAACACAAACTTACTTGATCTACTACCATGCAGTTTGCATATACTTCATCACTTCCACTCAGCATGGGAGAAAGTCTGGTTGCAGCAAAGAAAGTAGGGGGAGACTTCAATTTCCTAAGAACATCAAGAGTAGAGTGTCTGTGCTCTGGAAAATAAAAATTATGGGAAAATTACCATTAAATCTTATACTGTTTCCTTCTCATGTACATATACTACCACAAAAATGGCAAAGTTAAGCATTAAGCACCAAACCTTACATTACAATTTGAGTAATATTTGTGCAACTGCACCTAAACATGCTCATTTCATAACTGCCCAAATTTGCTGTATGTTTCAGGAAGCCTATAGCTGACAAGACTCTCAAGGGTACAGAATCATCCACATAACTAAAAAATAAATGTCCCTGTGTCTTGGTTAGCAAAAGCTTCTATTTTCTACCTAAGATAGAACTTTGCAGAGATTTGTGGTTGCAGAACACAAGACAAGATTTATGGGCTGGGAAGAATTATACATGATTCTGCCTACACATTAAATAACTGACGTCTGATATATTAAATAAATTAAATGCTGTTTAATTGCAGTCAAATAATGATTCTCCTAAAGCATTCAACCTACTGGCAGCCACATAAATACTAATCTTAAACCAAGAAATCAAATTACTGTTCTTAAAACAAAACCAAATAAACAAAAAAAAACCAAACAAAAAAAAAAGAAAAAAAAAACAATAAAAGTGCAAAAGAGATATAAATTAATATTAGTGGTATTTAGCACTAATACTGCCTTTACAGAGTAACAGTAAGAGTCAAGAAAGGCTTGATCCATGAACAGGATGTTTAAGACGAATATGCATCTGATCTGCTTTTGACCAATTTCACCAGAAATCATTAACAGAAGTCCAGAGTTTAGTTTTCAAAAGTGGGCTCATGACTACAAATATTAAAGAAAGCTGGATGTGCTGTGTATTTTATGTCTTTGAACAGCAGAAATCCTGTCCTGCAGGCCACTTCCCTTAAAGCTGGCTTCAAGAATGAAGACCACATACCAGTTCAGCATTTGAACTGGTTTATCTTCTGAATGTAAAACAAGTAAAATTTAACTAAGCAGGATTGTTGTAGACTATGTGAAAACAGGCTAAGAAATATCACAGTCATAATGTAGTTTTTCTTAAATTACTGTAAGTCAAGCACTGCCATTGGAAATGATTGGAGACACAGTAGCGTAAAAATTATGTGATAGAGGAAACTGTTGCACCCAGCAAAATATCCAAAATCAGACCACTCAATTAATTTAATTTGAGTTTGTCTGTTATTGAATATTATTTTTTAAATCCCTTTTATGCTACATCAGAAATTTATTTTCTACAGAGATGTAAAGGAGGAGATACTACTGAAGACTTTCCTCACACTATATCAATAAAGCAACATAACTGCTGTTGGAAGGTCATAGAGCCATATAGCATGGTTTGGGTTGAAAGCGAAGTTTAAAGGTTATCTAGTCCAGCCTGTGCCATCTTTCCCAGATGTCCCAGCCCAGGGACATCTTTCATTAGATCGAGTTGCTCAAAGCCCAAGATGCTTATAGGCATTAGATTGCAAGAAAATTCCTAGTGAAAAAATACAACTGGATTAGAACAACACTTGTTAAGGTCTGGTGCATTTGTTACTTCGGAAAAAAAAGTCCCAGATCACTGCCAAATCTGCAACGATACACCACAGCTTTCATATAATTTTAAGATGCTATCTCATAAAGCCTAAGAACAGTAACCTCTATACTTAGAGAAAGATGGAAATTCCCATTCAGAAACAGCATACTATGGTTTCGAGTCCTGGCAGCCCTTGTGGGACGTCATACCATTAAAACACCCTTATACATCTCATTTTGTTCTTCCATCCTGCAAGAATTTTAACGTGATTTTAGTGGTTGTCATATTGAGAACTGCTAAAGCTGCAAACCATTTCCTTATGTCTGACAAGATCCTGAAGGCTTTGTTTATAAATAATATAAAAGCATTGTTTTCTACAGCAGCTCATCAAACTCTGGCAGCTCGCATTATATGGAAATGTGATTTGGCAAAATTGGCAGTACTTTCTTCTAGCAAATAAGGCTTTCCAAGGGTTGGTCTTAAACCAACAACCAGGCAAAAAACTGTATCAGACTCTCCATTTCCAAGGGTGGTGTACATCTCCAGTACTGAGCTGGCAAAGATTCAACACATAGCCCCAAAAAACAGCCCAGGCATTAGGGACTCCCACATCATAGTGGAAACCTGAGCCTAAGAAGTCAGTTTCTTTACTTCAGCAACAGTCCCCACTGCTGGGGAGCAGAAACCTCAAAGATCAGGGGGCTGATGTGTGTGTCTCAAACACCAATGGGCACATAGCTGCGAAGTCAGCCAAGCATTGTCAGTGATGACATGCTATGAGAAGGAACAGGATGTGGCTCAAGTAGGGCAACACTCTTCTGAGACAAACGTCCTTCTTCTGGATCCTGGAGATGAGCACAACACAATACAGCTCAAGTGCAGGAATGAGGTCAAGAAGTAGGCATGAACTGTAGGGGAGGAGTCAAGACAACCCAAGACCCCCAAAGTCCTCTGACCAATTTCAGAGAGGTCTAGAAAAACGGACTGTGGGCAATAAATCCTTTGTATAGAAAGCAAGAAACTTAGCTCCAGGGTGTGAAAAAAACTAAGCAAACATACTCCTCCAAAGCTGGGCTGTACGTGAGCCCCAGGACCCTGGACACCCCACTAGCTGGATTGACACTGAAGCCAGGGCTGGTGATCTCCCTTTCTTTCTCTCTCCCCCTCTTTAATATGTCTCCCTATCTCTCTCTCTCTTCCCTTTCAATCCACCTCTTTACCCAAAACCCACTATTGTGTGCTTACAGGAGGACATCAGGAACTACCTTATAACAGTTTCTATGCCATGTTGTAATTTACTACTAAAATTTTGCAAGCTTTTGGGTACTCTTGTTTGCCATTCATTTTGACCATGAGCATCTATGAGCGTCTTGGGTGACCTCTTCCCCTTCAGGGTGTATTGTCACATGGGGTCTCCACAGGCCGTTAGTGGACTGCACATCCCAAACCAGAAAGAGCTCAAATCCCCCTTCTAATAACATGCTACATTATTTTAAAATTCCTTACGAGAGTAACAACCTAAGTAATAAATTCTGGAGAAAGATGCTGCAAGTACAAGCTATAGCAGAATATGCTACCTGCAGTATCTTTGGCCTGTAAACCTTTATTAATTATCCCCATTAAATGCCATATGTTTTCCTGGAGACGCTCCAGTTAGTCTGTTGTTAAATGTGAGATGACTAAATAAATATTCATTGGGATTTTAAATGGTAACAAATTATTTTGGGCTTCATAGAATCATAGAATTATGTATGTTGGAAAAGACCTTCAAGATCATTGAGTGCAATGGCAGCGTGACCCCGCTCTGCCCCTCGCCCCCTCTATTTCAAACATGTCAAGGAATGGCAACATCAAACTAACTTTGTAACATGAGAAGTTTAAAGCCTTGCTGAATGTGGGGGAGAGCAATATTAATTACACATTGACTCTGCTAGTAACTTATTTCCACTGCAAAGGCCCACATGGTTTAAAAAGTGACAAAAACATTGCAAATGTCCAATTCACACACTCCATTCCTACAACTTCACTAACTCCCTCCAGTCTGCCTTGCTGACTGCGAGTCCTCTTGATCTTGCAGGATCCACCAGCAGACCCTTCCCTGCAGGTTAACACGTCAGCAGTAACAACTCACTGTACTGGGTACTAGCAGTAATATGCAGCAAGGCTTCACTTGCCTGAAAGATGAAGAATATCAACAAAATCCCTTTTCAAATAAAATGTCTCAAAAATCTCTCCTAGGCATTCAAAAATGTTATTCACATTGCAGATGCAAAAATTCAGCATAGTTTGTGAAAAGACAGGATTGCCAGAGCAAGCTGGCAAAGATATCCCCAGGAGAGTTTAGGTTCTGTCAGGTATTGGAAATGGATTTCAAGATGCTTACTTACTAAAGTAAGAACGACGTAAATAGAGCAGAGGAGAATTGGCTTTGCTACTGGAACAACCTAGCAAGCACAGCTCAACAAGCTAATCCTTCTGCCAGAACTGAACACCCTTTGGGTCTAAAGTGTGATCACAGAAAAAGAATAAAGACATGCCTCCTTTAGAAGAGACTGTGGCTCTCTGCCAATTGCCTGATAAACAGTCAAGATAAATCTATATGTTATTTAAATGTCATGCTGGAAAGAATAATCTCCAAACATGGGGAAAACAAAAGACCTTGATCAAAGAGTAACTAGGCACAAGTTCTCTAGATCTTCTCTAGTATTGTAGAGTTATACAGCAAAGGCTGCACATTTTATCAGCCACAAAGCTTATACAAATACTATATCTTAAAAAAAACACGCTGTCATCACAGCAGTAATTAAAAATATGTTTTATGTTGGTCTGAGAAAATGTATAGCCTTGAATGTCAGAAAATGGCAAGAACACAACACTGATGTTTTTTTCACAAAAATCAAAACTTAAGTTTTTTCATGGGAGAGCACACAGCAAAAGAGCAGTTAAGTACATGAATGTGACCAAGCCAAGAGCCAGGAAAGAAATTATAAATTCCCTTCTCTAGATACAATGAATAGTTTTCAGACAGCTCATCACATTTACCCCCAGCAATCTGAGCAGGGGTTAATGTATAATTGGAAGTCAGTGAAAAATACAGATAGCTAAGCATATGGGTCATGCAGGGCTGCATATACACTGCTCTAAATTCAGGTCACCTGAATTTTAAGAAAGAAGTTCCTAGCATGAGTCCAACTGAAACAACATGCACATCTGTAGATATGGACCATACAACCAATCTCATGGGGAGAACTGCACCCTTGATTGAGGTATCTTAGCTCTTCACTCAGACAGTGCAACTACTCATGACAGCAATACCAAGCAGAATAACCCTTGAGAATAACCCTTCATAGATGGTAAATTTTGTAGGCTTTGAAGGGCTATTGTCATAGATGAACATCTATCTGTCTTAAACTTACAAAGTAGAAACAAAAGCACTATGTTGCCTATATACTGAACTAGGGGGATCAGGCATATAGATGCTGGAAAATAAAGCCAACATATTCAAGATGTAGTCCTAAAGTAGCCACTAAGAATAAAAGCACTTGTCAGTCTGACTTTGTTCTTGGTTGCCCAAACATGGGCTGTAAGAAAGCCTCTGTTTTCAACTTGGGATTCACAGTCCTGATTCCCTCCCTTGAAGAAGGCACCTTACCTACTACACAAATGAATATACAAACGGAAGTGTGTTGGTGTCTCATTTTATAGAACAGTACAGCAAAAAAAAAAATACTTTCCTATGATAAGGGATGTTTGGTTTCACTTCACACCTCTGCATGGTTGGACTGAGTGTGTAACTCCCTACTTCCAGTGCAGCAGGACAGACTCATCAGAGACAGATAATCAGCACCCCTGACAATTTTTAAAACTCCCAAAAAGGCTGACAGAGTCACTGTCTCTGAGCAGGTAGGACTGTGCAGAGAAAGGACTATGCCTTGTGACAATTTCACATAAAATAACAAAATAAATACCTTTGGTGTCTTGCAGCAACAGAAAAAGCCTAGATCCCTTCCCCAGTCCACTCACTAAGACAGAGTCATGTTCACATTCTCTGTGTAGCCTAATTACCCCTTAAATATGCCATTCCCAGCAGTTTCAGCAGGAGGGGGCAGTCTGCAATGCATGTCTCAAAGGAAGTCTGCACTTGGCTCCTGACAGACTCCAGGAGTTCGGGGCAAGGCCAGTGACTCCACACCCATTCTGAAAGGTTCCTGAGCAGTGATGAAAACTGACTTTGGGCCTTAAAATATGAAAACACTGATGTAGATGGTAGGAAGTGGTGTGTGATAACTTTGACTCTCCATTCCAAAGACTGGGACAGGCTGCACAGCTCCCTGGCCTCCCAAGAGGAGCAACCCCATGTCAGGATACCGACAGCCTGATATTTCAGAGGGGAAGGGTGGAAGTTGAAATCTCATAGTCCAGAACAGCTGGAGCAGGTACATGATTTAATGGTCCATGGAGTGGCTGGAAGAACCCTGGGCTGTTTCCTGCCAGGCACTGCAAGCCTCTTTCTTGTTCACTGAGACCTCAACCCCGTAGGAATGAAATGAAGCCATGAACTAGGTGCCCCACACCTGCATGCCAGAATCACCTGGTCATGTTCAATCACTTGCAGAAAAAAAACACAGATCACGAGCTTAGATCATGAGTCTGCTCTCCCCTTGCAAAGGCACTCCTCCCACTACATCAACACACAGAATTTCAATTCCCCAAGCACAAATGAACCCTTGAACTTTACCACTGAACTATGCACAGGTACCCAAAATAACCTTCTTGCTCCAACAACCCCGCATATAAGGTCAGCTGTGTGTACAAGCCACATGTGTTGGTATACAATTAATGGGTGGAAAACGAGGTACAGTACTGCAACATACAAACACCACATCCGTATCCAGCACTTTACAACCAGTGGAGTATTTAAAAAAAATCGGTCTAAACAAATGTGAATGATAGACAGGTGCACAGCTACAGCATTTACAGATAAAATGAGCCCTCTTTTGAGATGAAGCAGACACATCCTGTGCAACTTGCAACTAATTTCATCTCTGCAAATTGCATGTGCATCCATACACACTGCAGAAACTCCTGTGTTAGTTGGGAAATACTGGATTTCCTCATGAAAAGAAGGAAAAAATTGAGGATGTGCCTTGTACATTAAAACATGTTCTGTACACATTTTGCACTCTAAAGTCTCAGTCTGTGTAAAAATTATTCTCTTGGCTTACTGAATTTAATGGCATTGATGCATCTTACTTCTCTGATTTGGTTTTTTCCCTTTCTGAAACACGAAAAGACTCCCAATCCTATTAAAGAAAGCAGAAATCATATCTTTTTTGCCATTCTTTGTCTTCATTCTTTTGCTTTTATATGTAGTAAAACCTCTTCTTTCCTCATTAAAGCTTCCGATCATAATTCTTCCTTACATAAACTTACCAGTCAGTGTCTTTGAGCCTCCTTAAAACCACCCTTTCTCATACTGACAGCATTTCTAATCCCTACCTCCCAAAGATTTCTCCACAAAGAAGGATAATGTCTAACTGAGCAAAGACAGTAGCTGACTGTTTTCATTTTCTTTTGCAGAAAGCAAAAGATTTTTCTCTTCATTCTGGTATGATTTTTCTCACAATTGAAAAAAAACAAACCTGTTAGCTGCTGAGGCATAGTTGAACTACCAAAATCTCCCTAAATGAAAATAACTGCAATCAGCATAACTTTTGAAGCTGCTGCCCTGCCATGCAGCTCCAGGGTGTCAAAGTTGTTCAGTGGGGGCTACACATACATCAAGAGGAAACAAAAAGCCTTAAAAGACTAAAGAAATAAAAACAATTGTAAAGAACAACATGTAATCTGGAGAAAAAATACTTTCTTTTTACCTAAAGAATTCAAACTCCATTATCTAAAAAGGCATAAAAAACAATGAGGTGGACTTTTGATAGAAAGAAAATCTTCCACACACAAGCTGTTTACAGAGCTACCTTCATAGAAGCAGAAAATGAAAAGGAGGCAGAGCTGTAAAGCAAGAGTCATTTAAGAGAAGATAGCTTTTTCTACCTGGTTTGGATGCCCTTCTTCGAATCCTCATTTTAGGTAAGGAAGGCCAAGAGTAATTAAAAGGCGAGTCAGAGTCTGAGTCCATTTTTTTGCTAAATCGACAGAGAGCAGATTCCCAACGTTGCACTTTGCTGTTCGCAATAGCAAGCCTAAGAGTAATGTGGAATAAACGAATGGACAAAGAAGGATCAAATTGCCCACTAAACACAGGGGAGGGAGAAGCTGTAAATGTTTGCTCTCTTCAGGTGTCCAGGCATGTAGACAGATCAGGCTGCAAATATTAAAGCAGAAGCAAGAAGGTTAAAGTATGAGAGCTTCGAGCTGAGCTGCTGCATCGTGGTCCAGAGCTATTTGAAAGGTCACCGTGTGCCAATGAATCATTAACTCACCTTTCCATTTTGATGCAAATGAAAACAATAGGAGCTGGGTAAAGAATGAGAAAATACTTCTCAAAAGCAAATAAACTATTGCAAAGCTCTGTTTCCATGTTAAAACTGGGGTTAGAAGATCTTAAATTAAGGCCAAATGCTGGAACTAAAGAAGCCAAAGATGAGCACCAAGCTATGAGCACTAATCAATCTGCTGGGCTCTATAACACTCCAGAGAAGTAGCCCTCCTCTCAGCATTTATAATTTTGGCAGACTTTGGGATGTTGGAGCTGGAAAAGCAGTGATAACGCACTCAAAATCTGTCACTCCCATCTTCCTAGCTCAAATGAGCTTAAAGCTTAAGTGTCATGAAAAAAGATTACACTGTCGTTAGAGGAGCATTTTTTCCAATAATATTTAGTCTGCACAGTAATTTCTCCTTCACAGAGTCACCAAGTTAGACAGTGAATCATCAGGATTTTGTAGAGCTGGCACCTTTACAGCTCTGGTCTAACCTCACTGCAATGCACAATACAGCTAGTGACTAATTTACAACAAATCTTCCATTCTTATACAGTCTCCCTGAACAACTCATAGGCAATTAGTATTCAGTAGGAACTCATTATCCCTTCCCCCAACATCTTTACACTACACAAACTACATTTTTTTTTAAATAGACTTATATGTGGCTATTCAAGAGCTAATACAAAAATAACATGTCCACAGTTTCTTAACCAACTCCAGCAAACATTTCTTTTAGTTACCCTACAATGTATGTGGTTTTGTATTCCACATAAAGGAGGAGAGAGAATGTGGACCAGCTTAAATGTCAGGTTTTGGAAGATGATGACATTTGAGCTTGTTAACATTCCTTACTTCACTTCAATTATTTTTCAGGCTGCTAGGGTCTGCAGTGCTACTTCTGTATTATGTTTCAAGTGATTCTTTGATCCACATTTCAGTCAGAGATAACAATGTATTTGTTGAAGAAAATAATGCAATTCAAATGCAAATTTAATTCAAAACCCATTAGAAAATTATCCATCATATTTTCAGGGATAAAATAATTATACAAGCCCTTCATAAAGTGCACAAATTACACAAAACACAGTTGAAACACATCATTGTTCTGCCATTCCCTTAACTGAAGTTCTGCCAGCTTTGTAAGGCCTGAAAAGAATAATTCACCCCAGACGCTGGAAGCCTTAGACTTTCACTTTAAATATTAGACACTCAGAGAGGCTTTGTTTGATTTATATGTATAATTAACAGCCCCAGGGAATTACAACAGACAATGGAAAATACAAGAAGGATATAAATCCATGCTTTAAGCATCCACTTCAAAATATCTCCGCTCCCTGGAATGTCAGGTTCAAGTTGCACTGATAAATCCCCTGGGCATACAGGAACGCAGGCACTGACGTACTCCTTCCCACCTGCACACCACCCAGGGCACTTGCCTGCCTCCCACCATGGCCACAGCTTGAGAAAAGGACAGAGCATTGCAAGGAAAGCCTTCCCAGCTGCTCCAACAGAGATCTCCCCTCTACACAGCAATTTTCCCTACAGGACAGTGCCATCTGGATAATTTGATATATTTAACGCCAACCAGAATAAAAGTTTTTGTGTCAGACATGCACAAACAGCAGTGTTCCGTGGACAAAGGGCAGTTTAAATTTAGAGAGCTGTTTTAAAATTTCTCACCTTTAATTTCATCGGTTATTCTTTTGTTCTATCTTATGAGAAATGGTAAATTTTGCTTACTTCTATGATATCTCCACTTGTGCATCTTTTCTGCAAATCTGGCTTTTTTCACTTATAGATTTCACTTATAGATATAACTAAAACAACTCACTCTCATTGGTCTTCCTGGACTTCCGTTTAGTCCAGGGAGGGGTAACTAGAGCTGAACAAAACACTCACCATGAGGAAATGCAGCCAATGTATTTAATGGCATTAAAATATTTTACATGCCAAGACATTTACTTTCCTGAATGACCTCTGTACACTGCATAAATGTTTGCCCTGACTGCTCAGTTGTTGCCTGTCCTCCCCACCTTAAACAAGCCGTGTTCATTTAGCATTCTAGCACAAATGAGTAATTAAGACTGTTAAATAATTTTTCAACAGCAGCCCTATTATGTAATTCTCAGAGGATCAAACAACTAAATTTCTGCAGTGATAAAACCCTGATCATGCACTCCTACTGTTTATCATCTTTTTTTTGTCTTAGGCTTTTCACCTGCACACTGCAGCCTCGCCTGAATAGGATCTTGAATGGGAATTTGTCAATTGCAGTCTGAAAGTGCAGATAAATTATCAACTTTAACCCCTACTTTTGAAGGGTTAATTGAATACCACTCACATTACTTGCTCTGTTTGGGCCTTGTGAAAGGCTTCTTTTTTTTATTTGTAAAACTCCTTTATGCAACCATGAAAGATGTCATGCTGTTCTTTGCCACAAAGAAGGGCTTTGCCCTACAGTCCTTGACCAAAAATATTTTGTTACTTGTACTTTGTAGGATGATCCAACACACTTTTCACCTGCCACTCCTTCTTTCAAAAGTACTGGCATATCCAGGCAGCTACTGCAGAGATCTGCCTCTTATCAGATAAAAAGCGCTTTTTGCTGGAAAATATTAACCTCACTTTCCACTGAAAAAATATTTTTCATTATATATACCCAGGTACAGATGTGAAGATAAAGAGCAGCTGTAGGGGTTTATCCATATTATCTAAGGCTAACACTTTTGATAAATAATGTAGTGCCTTAAATTCTTTCAACCAATGCTTACCAAAATACATTCATAAAATCTAAATGTTTTTCAGAGATAGTAGAGTGTATTGTCTATTGTCTGACCATTCCTGTGGCTCATGGCAAGACAGAAGGAAGCAAAGGAATGTCACCACATCCGCAGACTCCATGCAAGAGCACTGTTGCCTCCCCGCACGTGCAGTGAACAGCATTGTGGAACTGTGTGGATGGGCTGCCTCTCCCCAAACACTGCTAAGCCACACCTGGCAGCCCTCTGTCCCAAGCAGAGTGGAAGGGGACGCCTCTGAGCCACTGCCCCCTCCTCTGATGGAAAAGGGACATACGCGGGATGGAAAATGTGGTTAACAGCTCCACAAACAGAGCTGAAGAGGGTCACTTTTGGACACAGGTAGGATGAGAGCTGCCAGAACAAAAGCTCTACCAAAAACCTCCTGTTCACTTAGCTCTTGGAAGAGTCTCCCCTCATATCAACAATGAAATTTATTTCCCCCAGCTTGATACTGTCCCAGGCCCAACAGAGCCTGCAATCATTTCCCAAAGTACATCAAAGCCTCTGACAAGATAAAGTGGTGTAGAAGGAGTTAAGTGATCTTCACCACTGGTCTCTGTGATCCACAGGCACACGTGGCTTCCCTACCTTCTTCATTACATTGTTCTCACTAATTAGAGCATATCTTCCCACAGAGAGGATCAGACAATATACCTAGACAAACTATATGCTTTACCCTACAATAGACTTAACAAGACTCAGCAAATATGAATTAAAGGCAACTAAAAGGAAAACATCACCAACCAGATGCCAGGCACCTGGCACCTCCAACTGTAACACTATTTGCCCACAACAATGATGCAATGCAGACTGTGGCTGTCAACATCTTCATAGGTCATGAAGGATGCCTTGTCACAGACATTAGTTTTACCATTTCTCTTCTTTACTAAGGACCAGGATCTTTCTTACAGAAGTTTATACGGGAATAGTTAGAAAAACTTTGCCACATTGTTATTCTCTCTCTCCCCCTTTCCCAAATCTTTGATGAACTGATCACTGAAGAACAAAGAACCAAGCCCAGAACCTTGAGATCTTAGTTGATAACCTCTTCCACTTGTTTTTGCGATCTTTGGTATTGCTAAGTTTCTGATGGAAGATTCAGACAATTGGTTTAAGGAACTGGCCCATTATTTCCTTGTTTTGCAAACAGAGGTCTCCCACAAGTAACACAGCAGCTTGGGGTTTAAACTGTTCAGCAGTGGATTTCAAGTGGCCCAGGAAGGCAGTCACTGCTCATTACCACTACCCAATGTTATGGCAGTATTGGGTAGATTCCATCTCCCTTTCCAGCACCCTGTGGCAGCCTACCCACACTGCATCACCCAGATGGGATCAGATCTGGGAAGGGCAGGGAGGGAACAGCACAGGGGAAGGAAGAACACATAGTTTTGTGCACTGCATGCCTTCCCTGCAAACAGAATTACAGAACCCGGAGATGGGTCAGGTTGGGAGGGACCAAAATGATCACCTGGTCCAATCTCCCTGCTCAGGCAGAGTCAGCCCAGAGCACAGGGCACAGGATTGTGCACAGATGGTTCTTGAGTATCCCCAGTGAGGGAGACTCCACACTCTCTGGGCAATCTGTTCCAGTGCACAGTCATCCACATCCACCGTAAAGAAGTTCTTCCTCAAGTTCAGGTGGAACTTCCTGTGCATCAATTTCTGCCACACTGCCTCCTGCCCTGTTGCCTGGCACCGCTGAAAAAGATCCTAGTCCATCCTCTTGACAGCCACCCTTCCATAATTTATACACATTGATGAGGTACATGCCTATTTTCCTTGCTTTCAACCCTGATGAAGCCACAGGTTTCAGCAGGGTGAAGGATCATAACCATTCAGCATCACAGAACCTCTTCCTCCACTACAAGTTTAAAGCAGCAGAATTTGCACTCCCAGGAAGGTGCAGTCCTAGGTGAATCGGGTATCAAAGCTAGCCACATTCTGACATGAGATTAAATGGCCCTGACCCCCAGTCCACAAACTTCTTGTTCACATGTCCCCCTCATGCTCTGTTCTTCACTCTTTCATTCAAACAGCTGATGACAAAACTCATCCACATTGGGGACCTCTTTTACCTTAACAAGCATATCTTCTGCAGATGTTGTGTAGACAGATAACAGAAATAATAAAGAAAAATATAAGATAACGATACAGTACTAGAATTTTGGGTCAATTTTTCACTTACTTATTTGTGCCATTTTTGGACACTAGCCTGGACAGGAACACAGAACAGCTGCTGCCTTCAGCAGACACACAGTGCCACAGACACTCTGCTGGGCACAGCAGAGCACCCTATCCATCTCCAAAAGCACTGTTCTAAGACACAACAAGTTTACTGAAACACTCTGCAATTATGGCAGACTGTAGGAAAAGCAGAGGCAATTTGTGTGCACTGCTTTCTGGATTGCTTTAAGCTGGACTGCCAGTTCAAGAGCTTTTATGCTTAACTGCATTTATTTCCAAATGGATTTATCTTTTTATCTTTCCCAGACAAGGCATATGGAATCACTGTGTTGCAGCAAACCATCCAGACTGAGAGAAAACCATGCTATCTAAATTGCTTAAATGCTATTTAAATGCTTACTATTCCCCATCAGATACATTTCTAATTGCAATGTGAATTACTAAACTAATTGCTAAGGTTACTTTTTTAATGTTTTCTTTGAAGGCAGGGTGGCAACTACGCTTAGAAAACCTATAACAAGAATAACACTGTTATAAATGATAAAAATATGATGCTTGTGGTATTCAATGAATAATGCATTCTCCTACAAAGAAGTCTTAGCCATAGGTACCTCTTTTGAAGAGCAACTGTTTGTAAGTGGTGGTACTTCAGGCTTGTTTCTTTGATAAACTAAAAAACAATGTACCTTCACAAAGTTAAAAGAAACAGCTTTGTGCAAACTGTACTAGTACTCCAAGATTCTTTGAATACAATCACCAGACTGGGATATAGAAGGGCTCAATATTTTAACAAAACTTAGTCAAGAACATGACCTGTGCTTAATACTGACTCAACACAGCTCCAGAGAGCCCACGGGTACACACACTGCATCATCTTGGGTTTTGTCTCAAACTCTTCATGTTGTCCAGTTCACTCACGTGCTGGTAGGTTTTCACAGCATTCCTCCAAATCAGACCTTTCCAATGCCTGGCTCATGACTGATGGTAGGTGTTTACTTTTTTATCCTTTTTTAAAACATCAAGATCACTCTAGGGTAACGAGCAAGCTGGGTTTAGGATAAGAAGATCACATGGCAGCGGTCAGTATGCCCTGACTCTTGAAACAACCAGCAAGCAAAGCATATATAGAGATAATTTGCCTAAATTATCTCCTTGTCCAGTATCTGTTCAGATCAAAAGACTAGCTCAGAAATACAGAACAAATGTGGGTGGAAAGCTCATGGCTTTTTTGTCCAGTATCCTGATGGAAAGATCCCTGATGAAAATAAGAGATTATTTGGAAAAGCCTGAGGACTAAGGGATTAGTCTTCCTTGTTTCAGCTCCATGGAGGCCTATAAGAGCAGGAACAAGGAGCATTCATATTGCCTCATGTAAAATCATACCAAATTTTGACCTGATCCTCGCTTCTACTGAAATTTTGCCAATGACTTGGTTATTGAGTGTACACTCACACTGCCAGTCACACTGCCAGACTGTGATGCCAAAAAGTCCACCAAAGACTCACCTCATTAAAAATCCAATTTTCTGTGTTTCAGGGAAGACTTTCGAGGGAAGGCTGTCTCTTGAGGAGGAAGAAAGTTGAGAAACGCTTTCTTGTGTACACACTCAAGACTACAGTTGTTTTCTTCACAATGTATTTCTGGGTTATATTTCACATTTAGAGAGTACCTTGACATCAGATAAATCCCAGATTGCTCATTTATGTTAGCATGAAATGAAACTGGGCAGAGCATAGGCTGGAAAAAAGGTTATTTACACATCAAATTTTTAAAAGTGCCTTTATGGAGGGTTATTTTGTTGTTAAGTTGTTAAATTTGTTTGGGATTTTAGGCAGACGAAGAGAACAAGTTTTGGGATGCCAGAAACCATATGTTTGTAGCTTGCAGATTTATCTATCTTTCTTACTTCCTTTTGAGGTTAACTTGAATTATAATGCCTCAGAAAATCAAGAGTGGAGGAAACGCCAAGCAACAAGAACAAGCTTGTTTCAGTGTCTGATGCTGCTTCTTCTAGATTTCTCCCTAGCTTTTTAATTAAACACAGTGCAGGCTCACATCCCAGGAAAATTTGACTTCCCATGTCTTCTGCAGCTTCTAACTATTCTGCAGTCTTCAATATTGTGTTGTTTATGGACATTCCAAACAAATGTGAATACTTTTATCTACTGAAACAAGTTACTGTCATGTTTAAAGGTTGGTTAAAAGTTGTTGCAGAGAAAAGATGAGTGATATGCCCAAAGTCTTGCTAGAAATCTGTTAAGGAGGGACACTGAAGCAGAAGTCTGTAGGTCCTGGACTAGGAATGCTAGGCTGGATCACTCTGGCCCTCTCAAAGCATACATAAAAATAGGATGGAAAGCTGCCAGAAAAATATAAAAAATTACTGCAAACAGAAAAGATCTGCACAGCCTGACTCTGAGGGCTCCTGTAACTCTCTCAAATAGGCAACACTTAACTTTCACTCTTACGTATCAGCAACTATAAAATTATTTCCTGTACTTCCAGTGTCAAAACAGACACTCTTGACTCCAAATGCTTCCAAATGCAAACATTCTGCCCTAAAAAACCCAGAAGCAAACAAACACACACAAAAAAAGGAGCAAAATACATGACCACAGTCAGTACAAAAAATCATGATTTTATACACATAACAAAAACTGCACCAAGGTTGTACTCCAGACAGCAGGACCATGCTTTTTATCATCTTGAAAGAAAAAAGGAATTCCACCTCTTTTAAGTCTTACCCACCATGGTGAGGAAATTTAATCAAAGAAAAGAACAAAACAGCAACTCTGAAACCAGATTTTTCTGCAGATCTTAGTACAGGCCCACTGGTTTACAGAAAAGAAAATCATTATGGCAATTATGTTCTGTTCCTTAAACTGATCTGTGGTTAAATGGGGATTTCTGTGGGATCATGAAAATCAAAGGGCAGACTCTACTGAAAATATTTTGTAGCTACCTAGTCACAGAGTGAACTGCCAAAAATTTGGCATCGGTAATTTTATCTCTGACAAGACATGACTTCCAGGAGTTTTTCATCACTGACAGAGCAAACAGAATAGAAGACACAGACACCACTAGGTTGCTGGAAGTATAAGGAGGAGATCATGGAAATTATTTGAAAAAATTATTATCATCATCCTTTCTGGGAGTTTAGGAGGGAAAAAAAGCTGTATATCTTTGGAAGAAAAACTGGGTGTTTGGGTCACTTTTCTTAATGGAAAAGAGAAACTTTTGCAGCTTTATAAATGGCCCTGTGAACATTATCTTTCCCAGCCAGCTATGCAAAACAGGAAGGAATTATAAATGTTTGAAAACCCATGCTCTGCTCACACTGCTACATGTCCAACAGTAACAGCATACACCTGTCACCTCCTAGACTTTGTCCCAAAATGTACTGATTATGGTTGTACTGATGGGGTTGCTGATTCTGAAGATGACAATGCCTGGCAATAAAACACATGCAAAATATTGAAAGTGAAGAAAAAAAAAATTGTTGCTTTCCATTTATTTCTT
>JAOTQP010001179.1:24951647-24969258 GCA_026413545.1 Cichladusa arquata
TGGTTTTAGGTTTTGTTTAGCCGTTTTTTCTCTTATAAACATAGAAAAGATCTCTAACAATTTCCAAAGGAGACAGAAAGAGGGGAAAGAACACTAGCAGGTGTAACTAGCAGTGGAGTGTCTCCCTACAGCCTCCTGTTAAGTATGGTCTAGCATCCTGTTGTGCCCTACTCCTATTCCTTCCATTCTTAAATAGTGAAAACCCAAAACTCATCCTCTTCTTGGCTTCTTATTGGCCTATCACACTCCCTGGACTGATATCCCTGGAGCTTTCCAGAGATCCTGGAGGATGAGAAACATCTTGCACAAAAAAAATTGAACTAAATTCTCAAAACCAAAGTGCAATACTCACTACTAGACCTGGTGCCTAAGGCAACCAGGTCCCAACCCAAAGATGAAGAAATCAGGGAGGAAAGAGAGTTGGTGCCCTTTTAGCACCCTACCAAACCCCGAAAGCACTTCTGCAAATGCACTTTCCAAACTCTGTGGAGAAAGAACCATAATTATCAACATGCTTGAAAGGAATGTCTGAGGAAGAACACAGAGAGTAGGAACAGGAGAGTCTTTCCAGTAGCCACTGCTACTTCAGAGGCCCCTTCCAATCAAAACCATTCCATGACAACATTGGTTTTCGGTAGAGATTTCTAAAGCAAGAACCACATAAAAAAGAAGTGAGAAACAGAAGTGGTGGTCTTTTTACCCCCATTCAAAGAGGACACGCATTCCCACTCTTACAAGTCCTCTTTGATTTACACATCCGGCTACTAGTGAGATTCCCAAGTTTGCTTGTTTCTATTCATTCTTCTTCATTCAATCCCCCTTAGCTATTTCCCTCTCCCTCACTGACAACCATTTGAATTTCTCTTCTTATCCCCCACTGTGTGCTTCTCCTGCCAAAACCACTGCCATTTAACAGCACTGCCAAGCAAACATATTTTTTTAGAATAGTTTAAATCAATTCAGGGTAAGAAAAATATGGTAAGAAAATTTAGCAATATAGTCAAATGAGTCGGTTTAGAACATATGCTGATTTTAACATTCAAATAAACCATTAAACAAAGCTTTGGTGAACTTACAAATTTCTGGCTGTCACCAAACTCTATTTCCATACTTCTTCATCCCTCCCCACTTCCACTTTTTATTACACACCCAAGAGTCCTCTCATTCCCTTGCCTGCAATTCAACCCCATCAGATCTCATACATGGTGCTCATTGGAGGCCTTTCAGGCCCTGCTGAGTTCAATGGCAAAATCCCACTGGATGTCTAAGCGATGAGTGCTTTGGCCAACTGGAGTGCACAACCCGGAGACGGGCAAGGACAGCCCACAGTGTGGCCAGCAGCAAGTCCATGCTGCAGTCCTTACACAGGGCAAACAAACTCTCTGTCACAGAGATGTCTAAAGCAAGTAGGACTGATTTCACTGTAGCTTTTCCACAAACAAGTCAGCTTCTTAAATGTGCTCTAAAGTAATTAAGATCTAGGGGGCAACAGAGGGTTTGTTCTTTCTCAAACAGGCATCACAACAAGGAATTTTTCATAGTTTAATAAAAGATGATCCTGTGCCCAGGACACACTTCACATACACACATGTATGAACACATGTGTGTATATCTACATATATATGTATATCTGCACATTCTTATTTTACTTTAAATGCAAGTAAGATGCCTGAGAAAAATTATTTAAATCAAATTCTTATCACCTAAAACTTGTCCAAATCATATGCAAATTTGCCACTCTTTTTACCCTCTTAGCTCCTCTAAAAACCTACACTACTAACACTCCTAACAGTACAAACCATGGCCAAAGTCACTTGTTCCTCCAAGAGGACTCAGGATCTGATGCAGCTGCCCAATCAAGCATCAGAGAATGAGCAGGGCTGAAGCCAGAGGGCCTGGCTTCTGTTTCAGCTGTCTCAAGCAATGTTGTGCAAATGATGCCTTAGAAGGAAAAAGCATTTCAGGAGTAAGAAAAAGAAATCAGCTATCATTTCAGGGGGGAGAACTTCTACTTTGTCAGCTTCTAAATTACTTTATGTTCTGTCCAGATGGTATGACTGGAACAAAGACAGGAGCAAATGTGGCTTTCATACTAAAAAACCATAATCACTCCCCAGTGACTCCATACACTCCTACACTGAGATACAGTCCAATACTTTGGTCTTGCTTGACAAAACAGATTTGAACACATGGGCACTACTATTCCACATATCTTGCATTTTTGAGCAAGGTAAAGAGTGGAACAGCGCCCTATTCTCAAAAGCACTAAAGTTAGAGTGACTATGAATACTAAGGTTTTTGCTACTAGTCCCAATTCCCTTATGGAGCTCCTATATTCCCTGTATGAGACAGTGAGACAAACATCTTTAAATAGTTGAAATACAGGTATTTGGCACAACACTAACTAAAACCATAGATAACTGATTATCTATTGCTGATTTAGTGAGAGGTAATAAAATAATCTGCCAGCTTCTTATCTTAGAACTGTCTCTGAGTTTACATCAGCTCATTTCCCTCTAACATATATCCCCTCTATGCACACATATCTATCCCCTTTCTTTCTGCACAAAGTGGATCTTCACTTTGCAGCACCAAAATCTGCATACAGAATGCCTCCATGTGGGCTGTTCTGAGCTCAGCCCTGGACCAGAGGCCAGTGATGTCAGATTAGCAGTCTCTGCCTGGCACAGCAGCTCCCACTTGCAGAGCTTAGTTACTCATAATATTTTCCAGCTTGCTGCACTTACCACAAGCCTATGTTTGCGTATTGCTCTTGCAGCTTTCCACAAATCTTGAAAATACCTTTCTAGTGGAGTTTCAGTCTCTCAATGTGCTGCCTAGCATATTTATATATTCTCCTACCAGGCCCACAACTCACTGGGGCATTTAAACATTTCTGCAGACTTCATTCCACCTTCTGTCGTATATATGGGTTCAGTCACATATGTTGGCTCTACCAGATAATATTTTCAAGGTGGTTGTTTCTACAACAGCTAACACATTACTGAAAAGTTTTGGTATCACAATACTGTTGGATCCACCACCTATGTCTGCTTGAGACAAAAGAGGTTCCCTCTCTGACATAGATACAAGTGGCTGATCTTTCAGCAAGTTACTCTGCAATGTCAATTACCTTCACTTCTTTTCAAGAAACTGCCTTCTGTAACTGACATGACACTATCTATCAGTAGCTTTTGGGAAGTCAAAATTTTTAATTCTTTCTTACCTATGCCAAACAAGACACAATCTTCATTTTCTTTAGAAGGAACCCCAGAGTCTTGGAAAGGCTAGAAAGAGAATAATTGAGCTGTATCTCTGAAGACAAATAGTTATATTTATGTTTAGTTGTAAACTGTGCTATAGGCTTTCAGAATTCAGTTAAAATACTGTTGAGCAGCAGCCACTTCATTTTAGCCATTACCATAAATATAACTGATATGGCATGCTAATTCCGTATGCAAATGAACCCTAAGGACTCAAATCCTAACTATAAACAAAGGAGATACCAAACCATATCTTACTTCCCTTGCAAACTTCAATTTTCAGCCTGTTTTCATCTTACAAAGTTTAATTGTGCACTCACTAGCCAATATAAAGTGCTCTGGAGGAAACGGCAGTATTTTCTAAGATTAGACATATTTCTAATGCCTGAGCTGTTCATACCTGTAGAAATATCACAGTTCAGTTAATTCATTTTAAGTTCATTATAGCATTTCTGCTAGATCAAAACAAGAGACAATCAATATGGGACCAGAATCTTTTCCCCCCAGCAAGACTCATGAGCTGCAACACTCTGCTTCAACATGCACTTTCAACATAAACTCCAAAATGTGTGCATACTGCAGATTTAATTCTGAGGTGTCACAGATTAACAGATTACAATATCAACATGTGACTTCCAAACAAATGGTCAATCTTCTACACAGCTGGTAATAAAAATGTTAAAAGCCCAAGCAACCAAACAGGATAAAAAAAAAAAGCTTTAACAAGTCACCATATTTATAAAAATTTCCTAATGTGTCAGCTCAGCAATATTCCACTACATTCAAATTTTATTAAAAGAACCCAAAACAAACAGTAGTCACTTGGTATTGATATCACTTTTACCAGATTTACCTGGTTTGACCAGATATTGCTTCTCTCAATCTAAATTACTATTTTAGCTGCATACCCACTGAGATATTAATCAAGCTCTTGTTTTAAAAGGTATTTAAGAAATACCAATACAAAGATGTTCTAGTTTTGTAAACAAATGCATATTAAAAAAAAAGCAGAATATAAGACGAGTTCAAATAAAACTCACAGAAATGCAGTTGTAATGGCACTTCTCATATATTTTGGTCTCTCCCAAAAGCTGTTTAGATACCTCCAAGTAGATGACAATGGGAACTTGCAGTATATTTTTGCATCAGGCATTATTCCCATTAGTCCAGTTAAGGACTCACAGTTACCCAAAAAGTCTTTCTCAGGGACTAACTCCTCAGTGAACCATGCTGTCTCAAAGATTAAATTTATGCTAGACGTAAGTGTGGTGCTAACCCCAAACTGGCAGCTGTAAGCTCCTCAAAGGCAGTAAGCTTCACCATAACTACAAGAGGTTTCTGGTCCAAAAGCAGAGCTTGCTTCTGCAACCCAGATTTCCAGCCCACAACTACATAACAAGCTCTTTCAAATAATAATTATCTACACACATAACTACTCCTGCAGCCTAGAAATAGGAAGAAATGTTGCCTGGCAGGCTAGAATTTATTTCTTCGCTCTGGTAGGTGCTCAGATATGCATGCAGAGATTGCTACTTCTCAGCCTAAATAAAGTTTAGCTATTGGTAAAAGGTGAAATCTGTACCTTCGTATCATCCTGAGACAACTCATCAGATGCCAAGCTCACAGGACCTGCAAGAGCAAATATTGCTGCCTTTAATAACAAGGAAATTCAGTTTGGGTCTGCTTTGGTTTCTTCTGCCTGTCTCTCTCCTTTTTCAAGTAGGAAAGGGGACACAAGAAGGCAGGCAGGCAGGCAAGCCAGAACAATGGACATGGGCAGAGCATGCATCTCCCTGCAGCAGCGATCCCGTGGGCAGCATGCAAGCTGGATGCACAACAAGTGCTGTGTTATTGTCACAGTTACGTTCGGGCTGATTAACCCTCACACACTCAGAAAAGCAACGCTTCCAGGACTGTGCCTCACACCAATGCCACAGAGCTTTTCTTCTGCGGGGATGTCATGCATTTTCTGAAATTAGACTTTGCATTTTTAACCCAAAAAGTTAAAAAAAAGTCTTCACTTCTGTTGCTTGTTTTTTTTGCTTGTTTGTTTGGGTTTTGGTTTATATTTTCTTCCAAGGGATGTGGAGAAGGACAGACTAATGCCAAAAAAACACCAAAAAAACCATCTCCCACACTTTTCGAGTTTTGCCCAAATGCAGCCTGAAGGACTACAGTGAAACAGCAAAGAGTAATTTGGATAAGGAATGTAAATGAACACAAGCATCGTTCATGCTTCCAGGAACGTTATTATTTAGCAAACATATTTTTAAATACAATTAAACTGAAATTATATAGACAGTCATCATGGTAAATATGCTTCATCTTATACTGAATCTTTCAACTCCAGGTTCATATCTATTCTCAGATACCCTCTTCACTTCTCTAGCTTCAGCAAACGGTTAAACTAAGTATGCTCCAACAGTCAGCATCAGGTGCCTTGAGGTATAAGGAGTTTGGGGACCTTTACTGGCATTGAACAAAATATACACTCAAGTTTTTTAAAAAAGGGTTATATCAATACATCTTGGGAAAAGCAATTCACAGACAGCTGCATGTTAACCTAAATAACACAATCCTCAGCAAAAAAGAAACCCACCTGAGCTGCAGGTCTCTTGGACATGAGGTTCTGGAATTGCAACCTGCTGTCCCTGACCTCAGCAGGGCCCTGGACACTGGCAGGAGTCAGGACTGGGTCCATGCTGGTCAGTACCATGATCATTCATTTTTAATTAATCCACCTTCTTTAATTAACCTCCTGCAGCACTCACATATATATCTTCCCTTGCATTCTAATACGGCTCAATCACAGGGCACAAAATCCCTGGTGCTGTCAAACTAAACATTCCAGACACCACCTTTCAACTAGTAGGAACACACTATTTCTTCTGTAACTGTAAATGGTTTAAAGCTTCCATGAGAAGACTTTTTCACAGTACTGACATGCACTTGGCATTATGATTATTCAGTTCCACAGTTCTCAGAAGTAAAAAGCCATCTTCTCTAGATGATACATACTGTAGCAACAATTTTAACTCAATCTCTAACAAAGTTCTTTTGATCTCCTGAACACTGGCAAATGGAAATTGTAAGACAAGCCACTAGTCACCAGTAACCACCATTTCATGATTTGTCGTTTTTTTCACTTGGTGCTTAGAAAACAGTCTTCCTTACAGGAATATGGTAACTGATTAAATATTGAAATATAAGAAGATGAAAAAGTTTTGTTGCCTAGCACTGTACAAACTGTAGTGACAGACTTCTCATGTCTACAAGTAGATATCATAGAGCATAAAACATGCAAGTATGTTTACAACAATCTGTTTCTGTTAGTCCTGAATACTTAGAAAACATGCTCTTCCAGGTGTTGAAATTAAATTAATTTTTTTTAAAAATAGATACAAAGTAACTCTGACGCATGAAGGCACAAGAGTGTACAGCTTCTACTGAAAACACAAATAGCTAAGTGTGCCTATGCCAAATATCTCTGCTGCTTATCAGAATCCAAAATGAGAATAGATGTCCTGAACTGGAGACTCTCCACTCTCTCTGGGCTATGAATACCCATTGGTGTTTGCATTCTGCTTGTGCAAGTCAGATCGAGTTAAAACTGCTTTTTGTGAAAAATGTCAAAATAATCATCACCACTGTCACACTGGCCAAATGACTGCCACACATAGTGCTGCCAATGAAGGCTATTCACCTTCTATCCCCAACGAGCAGCATAAAGATCACCCTGATCAGAGTACAGCACTCAGGTGAACACCCAGAGTAAATTCATTTTCACACTGTGTCACCAAGGTCATTGACAAATCCATATAATATATTCTCATTTGCACTTACAATAACAGATATATGGCTTGTAAATGCTAATAACTGCTTGTTATTTCCCTGCAAATTTAGCTTCTAATGGCAAGAAATGCAGAACACAGGTTGTCTGAAGACCTACAGAAAAGCTGGGTATAAAACTGTTTTATCAGCACTAGCAATGGCAGCATACACATTTAAATACATGGCTGTGTCCCTATTTTACCCATTCACTTGAAGTTACTAGCTGATGCCCCTTGAATTTGTCCCCATCCTTTCCCTGCTTCTGGTCCTGGTCCTGGTCCTGCCAGCAGTTCATGCAGGTGCTCTCATTTCTGCTGCCCTCAAATGAGGTTGTCTCCAGCAGGCACTGAAGAGCATGACTGAGCCTCTCACAGAGCTCTCCTTTTCAGCTTGTTGCTTTATCCAAATATACAACACCAGCCTCAGAAGCAAATTGACAACTTTCAATTCATTCCTAAGAATCACATATAAGACCCCAAGCCTCACACTTCTGATGCTGAGGAATGATCCTTTTTTGTGATTTTCTCTTCAGCTCTAAGACACGCTTGCTCTGAGGTACGCAGGGAGGTATTTCAGTAATGAGAGAGCATTCTCACCCAAAGCGCAGTCCCACAATCCTTGCTGAGGTAAACTGCTCACCAAAATAGTGTCTAATGGAAAGAAATGAGGATTTTGCCACATTAAGAAGTATAGGCTGGATCCCAAAACTACCCATACAAATATTTACTCTGCTTCTATTGTATTAACTCATTAGCCTTTACTGGAATTTGCAGGAGAGTTCATTCAGTTAAACACTGCCCTCTCCTGGAACCACCTGACGTTTTTCTAGCTCTTAAAATGGAATTAAGTTAAGGCTTTTCCAGTCACTATAAACTATAATATTTTGTGAACAGTTTCAGTCTGACATTGGAAAACCAACTCTCTGTAGGGAGCATCATGACTTACAAAACTCTTGTAATGTATGACTCACCTATTCCACTGTTCTCTAACAGGTCTCTAAAACCATATGAAACATGATCTTTCTGAATGAGCATATAGGATAAGAATCTGTGCCAACAGAGCCTTCTAGAGCTTTCAAAGATTGCAACATTATATGGAATAAAAAAACTGTACCTTCTACAGAGCGTGTTGTACTGCAGGGCATTTTTGGACCTTCCACTGTCTCAACTTCATTTGAATTAATACTCTATTAAAAAAAAAAATCAAAATTACAGTAACTGTATTTGATGCCCATGACATTTATCTGAAAACTCAAGAACAATATTTAAGACTAGCAAACACTTAAGTTATAAGCATTACTAAAATGACGGGGAGATTCCACAAGGAATATTTTATTGGCTACCTTCCAGAAGAAACTGACAGCAATCTCTCAAGAGGGAAACCAGTAAAATATTTTTAACTACAGAGAAAAATCACCTCCTGCTTACAGTACACAAAAGATCTAAAGGAACAGATTTACCATTTGTACTTCACTGCTTACAACCTTCACTATGAGAAAGGCAGCACAGCAGCTTTGCACAACAGCTCTGTTCAGAAGTCTAGTTTATGCTAAAAGCATCCCTGTAAAGCAAGAAACTTTGATGAATAGGCAATACAAAGAGAATAAACTAGGACTAAACACTAACTATATGATAAACACAGTCTGGAAGCCAGGAGACACTCCTCGTGTTTGTGGTCCCTGGCCAGGCTGCTGCCTTGTTTAGATATACACAAACTGTATCACTCTGCTCAAAAGGAAGAGGGGGCTGGGATACAGACTCCTATTTTAGAAATTACTCTCAGAAATGAAAAACGAAGTGGGAGGAAGAAAGAATGGATTCTTTTGTGTCTTTTCATCTACAACTCTGCTTGCTTCTAGTCTTTCCCTCTAGTAGACTGCCTGTGTATTTGCCAACTACCAAGAGCTGCAGACGGAGAAAAGACATGGTAACCTGAGCAAGAAAGAAAAAGCCAGGGATAACTCTGGGCTGAACACTGCAGCCAAACTAATTTGAAAGCCATGAAGCCCCACCTCAGTGGGGCAAGTTGCATTTTTCTCTGCTTATCTCTTGCTGTTTCCCAATCCAACACCTGTCAGGCAGAAAACATCAAAAGAAAGTTGAGAAACTATTAAATCTGTCCATCACCAGGCAAAAGAAATTACTTAAATGATCATAAGTGACCTTAGTCATTTTGGATGATTATCCTGGCTTGACCTTTCTGGTTTCTTTCATTACCGTGACACATTAAAAATGTGTCCACCTGTCCCCAGATCTCTCCTCCTCTCAACAGAGAAACTTTGCCCTGCACTGGCTGTGCTGCCCCCAGCAGCTAGGACAGCCTTGTGGATCACCTTCTTGTGATGTCTAGGTCTCCACTGGAGGTGCACAATGTACCAACCATATCGTCCCACTGGCAGGCACCACTACCACACAGCAATCTCTGCTCCAAGAAGGCCACACAGAATTTAAGCAATACCACATTCTTTCTCAGCGATTTCAGGTATCTCCCCCACCTCTGCTGCCTAGCATGGCCACAAAACCTGTGAGTTTCCACTTTTTGAAGAGCTTATGGAAGGCATGGTTCCCATACAAGTGACTTTAGCTTACTGACAGCTTGTTTTAACTCTTCCATTACCTTCTTGGGCTTCTAAGGAATAGAATAGGAACTGAAAGAACTGACACAGCAGAGAGTGAAGAATATACTTCAGAAAGATTATGCTTGCCTTGCATGAATACACGTGCTGCTGTCTGAGGCAATAATTTCACACAAATCCACAAATCCAACACTACATACCACCATAACTGAGACAAAGCTCCCTTTCTTCAGCTCACGACTTTCTGACTCAAGCATAAAGTAGCAATGTGGTCATGTATACCATCTCAAGACATCAGATGTTCAGCCTTAGTCTGCTGTCAATAAAATGAATACTCCAGGACAGCAGTGAATTCTATCTCTATTTTAAAAAGACAATGTACTGTGAAATTTCTAATACCTACCAAAATTTCCTAATTGTCTCCCAATGCTCTGGATACAACTGAAGAGCTCAAAATTCTTGTTTGAAACAGAAGGAAAATTAATTTTACCTTTCCTTTTGGACATAATACATTGTCTAAAAACAACAGCTTTTGTATAAGAAATTAACTGAATAAACTATATGATCTTCTTAATTATTCTGGTCTATTTCTGCTTGATTTAAAGTGCTGCAACACTGGTGCTGGAGAAAGGGAATAAGGTCCCCACAACAGAACATTGACTGCTGCAACTAGAGGAATGGCAAAAGGGGACCCTACAAACCCAGGGCAGTAGGCTTTTTTCCTGAAAATACCAAATACAGAATTTTGCAGCCTTTCAAAGTCTTTGTCTTTGAGAATACCTAGCACACCACACTTTCTTTTTCCATTTCAAAGACTGAATGAAAAATAAGGGCTTTGTGACTGCAAGAAAAAGCCAATCATATAAATAACAATACATTCTTGATTATAGTCTTGGTTTTACTTTTGAGTTCATTTTTGTTTCAAAGGAAAAGCCACACACAAATTGCAGGGATTCTGCAAGTTACAGATAGTAACTTTTTTGTATTGGAACAAATTAAAATCCCAACAATATAGTTATATGAGATTATACATAAGGACTATACAGTATGCCACACCTTAAGTTTCTGTATTAAACATAACATATAAGTCATTTTCTAAGTTAAAAATGAAACAAAGGTAATTCAAGGAAAATCAGTGCACAAATGATGAAATCTGAAGCTAAGAATGGAAAAGAAAAGGTGAATTTCAAGACCAGAAAAAAGTCTCCCTTTAGTTCACTAATTTTAGGTATGTTGTGCAGTCTCAATCTAAACACATGGGTAAGCATCTGTATTGCTCTTAAAGAACTTACACATTCAAGCATTCTCATTATTTTATTGAATCAAGAGATATCCTGAAGGATATGACAACCATGCTTCAGAGATTTTCAATTAAAATAAGAAAAACTAAACTAAACTCTGTAGAAAATGTCTGCACTCCTTATTTCTGCTGTAAATAATAGACCAGGGTTGGCTCTTGAAAAAGAATCCCAGGTATTACACTATCAGAAGAATGGAATTAAATTAAATATTTCAAAGTACAAACATGAATACAATGACAATGCAATTGAAGACACTGAGATTTCAGGGAAATATACTCCCTTTAGAATCCACCATGATTAAAAAACAACTCGGGAGGCAAAAGAAGCTTTGACAAAGTTCTCAACACCTCTTACGCTCCAGCTTCAGACATACAATGTGCTACACCTACACAAAGTAGAAACCACAACAGTAATCATGAAACTGTGCTGGTGATCAGTGACACAGCAGCTTGAATTAAAAGGCTACTCAAGGAAAACAAATCCAACCTGAAAAGTCTACAGCTGGAAATTATGAAGAAAATCTGTGGTACCTGGTAAAGAAGAGGTCTGTCCCAGAAGTATTTTCTGAAGAGCTGAATGTCTGACTCCAGCAAGTGCTGTGCAGTGTGGCTGAATGTCAGCGTCAGAGCTCCAGATGAATGAGCAAACTGTATGCAGGCACCCTCGCTGATCTCTGCTCTCGAAATGTCAAGTGGCTGACTGCCCTGGGAGCTGAAATGACACACTCTTTTAGCCAAAGCAGATGGTCTCTGTGCAGGTAGAATGAAAGCACAGGCACAGTGACCTGCAGAGCTCCTGCTGGCCTTCAGCACAGCCCACCAGGACCCCAATGCACCCACTGCAAAAACCAGGGGCAGAAACCCACTGAAAACACAGCTGGGCAAAAAAAAACCTACCAATTATTCTCTTCAGCCTTAAGAACACAGAGCTACATCTAGCTATCAACTGGGAAAAAACAACTCTAGCTCCAGAGAGTTACTCACTACTAAAAGAAGCCAGAAAAAGCAAGCTGTGACAATACCTATTTCTCCTTATTGCTGTAAATGAGCAATAGTACCTTTTCCTGTCAATGTTGCCATATATAGCAGTAGAACACAACTGGCAGCTAACAGATTTGTTATCCCACAAGAGTGAAAAACAGAACATATCTCAAGGGAATACAGTATTGTTTGGACATAACAAACAAATGAGACAGTCATAACATAATGTACTGCACCCGTGTTGTATTTTTTTTTAAGCTGAAGTACGGGTAAGTGTCACATAAACTACAGGCTGCACGGAGCCAGAACTGAAAGAGCCACATACCAAAATAAAAATGTAACGCAATTCTTGCATATTGCTATTTACAAAGAAAAGCCAAGACTAAGAAGGAGTGTCTGGTGTTTACCATTTGGTATCCCAAGACACATACATACATCCATGCAGTTCCTCAGGACTGTCCAGACAGAGCTCCAGACAGCTGAAAGGTGCTAGAAAGAACTTGCTCTTTAAGTCATTTGTCAGTGTGGCAGCTCTCTGGCAAAACAGAGTCATAACTGCAGCACTGTCTTTGTTGCTGGTTCTCCTTATTTGTTTGTTCAAACTTCAAACTTCAGCTTTAGAGGGGTCACAAAGTCTGTTGAGGTTTTGTGGAAGCCAGGTCTTGGTCTTTACTTGTTAGTGTGTCAGGATTCAGCTGATATAGCGCTGGGAGAGGTACCTGATGGTGCAGTTGGTCCTCAGTCATTTAACTGACTATTATTTGACTTCAAATGTAATGAAGGACAAAAATAATAAACTTCCTTCAATTTTAAATTTACCATTTAAAATTGTAATAAATTTAATTAAAATTAATTAAAATTGTAATTGTAATAAATTTACCATTTAAAATTGGAATACTGGTAAAAAGCAGCAGAAACCAGCACAAAATAGGCAATTCTCTCCAGATAAACAACAGTACTTTCCACATCCCTTAAATGGCAAGACATTTTCATAGAAAAAGAGCAATTATACTCACTTTGTAAAGATCTCAACAAGTTTGGAGTGTCCATTTTGTAAAGCCAAATCTAACGGTGTAGCTCCATCCTCATTAGGTAATGCTAATGCTGATGACCCTCCAGGCTGGGCTGCCAAGAACAGGGAAAGTTTAACCAAGCCCAACTTCATCACAAGGTGGAGAAGAGTCTCCTTTTGTTCAGGCTCTTTAAAAAACACAGCAAGCAGATTAAAATCATCAGTGGCAAACCCCATCATTTTACTTGCTGGAAAACATCAAAAGACACTTATTATCATCTGCAGAAATAACACAGCTCAGGTTCAGACCCACAAAATTCTTTTGGCAGCAGACTTTAGGTCTTTCACTGAAAACAGCAGTTATATACTTAATTGCATATGCAGAGCTAAAGGATATCTAATTTCTTCCATCAAAGAAAATGGAATTAGATAATCTTATTGTTTCTCTCATTCTCTGTATGTAATATACCATTCAGAACTAGTAAATGCCCCAATAGAAAAGATAGTTAAAAAACAATTTTCCTGAAATTTGCCTTGCCTCAGCAACACAAAACATCCAGCAGCACAGCCAAGTATCTAAACTAAAAAATCCAAAAAGAGAAAAAAAAAGGGATATGATTTCTCAAGACAGGCTCCTTATCAGGAGTAAGAGATCATACAGGCTATAAGGTTATAAGCTATGAAATAACACACACATATGTAGAATATGCCACATAATTCCTGCTTCTCTCTTCTCAAAAGGTGACCTTATGTGCCAATCCTTCCTCTCCTCTCACCTTTCTAGCACATAATCATGAACTTAAAGAGGACAAAGTTTACAATAAGAGTACACAACCATGACTTAGTAACTAGATGCTGAATCATCATTCACACCATTCCCTGGACTGTCTTCAAGGAAGAATTTTTCTGCCTTAATATATGTACTCTCAAACAAAAAGTCTCTGAAATTTAAAGGCAATAAATAAAATACTCTCAAGTGCCAGTTTCTTACACTGATATTTCAGTACAAAGTTAAACATAAGGGTTCTTCCATGAGGGTCCAGTATTTAGGGACCGTTGCTCTACAGATTTCAGAACAATCAGCTAAAATATGTTAGATTTCCAATGATTTAAGAAATATTACTGAAATTTCCATTTCTTTCCCCTTCACAGCTTTCTTTTACATAATTGAAGAAATTACAGTAATTTACATTACTGCTGCCATATCTCTCTGGACATTTTAACAGGAGAGTTGCCTTCTACGAAGCTGAATGTCTTCTCTGGGGGCAATGGGGGAAAAGTCATTAACCTCTTTTGAAAATGTTGGACTTAAGAGTGTTATTATATCCAAAAAAATTCTTTATCTCCACATCTCATAGAGCCAGAATGGTAAAGAATTTAAGGAACTTTCCCTACCACTAGACAGTGAAAATCACTGTAGGATCTCTGCTGGAGTTACAGCTTTTGGTCTGAGTATTTGGTATTGAGTATTTGGTGGCAACACATCCAGATGTTTTACCTTTCCATTTCAAGTGGAATCAAAACTTCCAGATAGTCAAATCCCAGAAAAACATGCCATGCTTCCTTCAATAAATGAAAGAAATTTCAGGCATCAGAGTAAAAGGGAGCTTCAGGACACAGACTTTGGCACTGTAACAGCCAGCACACCTGCATGTAGTATCTGAAAACTATTTTTCATTGATGCAAGGAGATGCATTGATCAATCCCAAGATGCAGGGAGAATTCTTTAAAGCAGAATATCACTAAACATTTACCTAATATGTACCTACGTATTTATGGAACACACATACAAAATGTCACACCACTATTTTTTCAAAAAATTACTGTTACTGTGGTTAGCCAGCATGTGACCTGGTGCATTAGCCTGCCTATGCAACAATTTTCTCCACGTTTCGGTCTTTAAAATTTTTTCTTGGTCTTCACATCTCAGATTATAGGAAAATATATGTCCATCTAGGCACAGGATCTGCTGCAGGACCACATGGGTTGTCTTTTTCCACCAAGGTCTACAAAGCGTTTCTAATTTCAGTCCTTGGAAATGGTGATCATCGCTACATTTTAGTTACCAACAATAATGTGAACTATGGAGTTAACACATCTGTGAAAGGAGAGAGCACTTAACGTTTCCAAGTTAGCAAGCACATGCAACCTTTATGCCACCTGAATTCAACTCAATCATTTCCTAAATGGAACCACGAGCAACATGGAACCACAGAGGGGCCTGGATCAGAAGGAAACTTCAAAGACCACCTAGTCCAAAGACCCTGCCATGGACAGGGACAGCTTCCACTAGAGGAGGTTTCTCAAAGCACCATCTAATCTAGTCTTGAACAACTCAGCCCAGAAGATCTGACTGAAACTCACGGTGCCCAGTCAAACACTACTCATCAAACACCTAGGTCTGCCTGGATCTGAGACCTTCTTCAGTGCAGGAACATTTAAATAACCTGGGTTAAGGCTTCCCAAAATCTGTGGCTGATGTGCTACTTCAAAAACAAGAGACTGCAGTACAACTTGCCCCTCACCTTGCCACCAGATGCGATTTGAACACATGCAGCTTCAAATTCCCTCCAACCACTCATCTGATGGAGTCATACCCTGTTCCCTCCACTGCAGAGTAATTGAAAATAGGCCATAGTGCAGAGGGAAATCCAGGGGATGCAGGGCAGGAGACCAAGAAAACAGCAGACTTACTACAGTGCAAAAATCATCTAGGAGAAGTCTCTGGCCTCAAAGCCCAGATCTCTCCCTTGCTCAGAGAATGACCTAACAATTCAGACACAGTATGAAAATGTGTGCCAGTATCTTTCCTTTCCCCAGCTGTATTTCTGAATAGAGATTGATAACATCATCTCTGCTCTGCATGGACAGCACAGGCCCCAGTGCTATTTCTGTGCTTCAGAGAGTCTCCCCTGCAAGGACATCAGCAGACTCAAGGCTGTGCCACCCTTCTGGACCCCAGCAGAGTACTTTGTCTGGATTGTCTGTATGTGCAGCAGGGAGCTCAAGTTTAAACACCCAGGAAATTATGTGGTCCAAAATGTAGACCCTGAACAAACATTATGCATTCACAGGAAATAAAAAAAAAAAAAAATTCAGAATTGCTCCTTGATCTGGAATACTGAAACTCTGTATCAAGCAGATACATCAAGCTGTGTTCTACCGATGCTTCCAACTAGACCATACTATACTACACTACAGTGTTAGTAACAAGACAGCAGACAAATTAATCTAATTAGAACACGTGCAAATACACCAATCAATATTAAGCACACTAAATATCTGTGGATGCAACCCCAATCCTCAGATTAAATGCATTGAAACAAAAAGGCAAGCTTTATGCTCAATGTTAGCCTGTGGCTGCTAGGTTTCAATGCATAGTGTAACAAAGCAAAAAAAGAAAGCCAGATAAGCTTGCTCTGAGGATGATAAGATTAGGACTTGCACACTCAACAAAAAGGGAGCCCTTAGGAAACCCTCTCCCTGATGAGGAATAGCCTCTCTGCTCCAACATCGCAGCAAATAAAGTTACTCCCCTGGCAGCCAAATCTTACAAACAATGCAGTATGAAAAAGTCTGCTGCAAAAAACAGAGTTTTAAAAATAACAGTAATTAATCTTCGTCTTTTGAAACCACCATCTAAAACAATAACTTCTACTAACTGATCTTTATCTGCCAAACCTAACAACCTCCATCTAACCTTAGCTAAATTTGTTCATGGCTGGCTTGAATGCACATGGCAGCTGAACCACCCAGCAGGTTCACTGTCTGCTTTCAGCCCTGATGCACTTAGAAACAGCACTCCCCATCCTTTACTTCTCTAGATGATGTGTTTGCTGGGCTACCCTCTTCCTACTAGTCCCACATGGCTTGCTAGGAGTGAACAGAAACTGATGACATAAAGCAATTACTAATAACTTCATGACAGTAAAATATGAAATTCAAACTGCTTGCTCAGAAGGACAAAAGGAAAGGTAAGTATGCTTTTCAGTACAAGGATTTTTCACCACAAGGATGGTGAAGTATTGGGACAGATGGCCCAGAGAGGTTACAAACTGTCTGTCCTTGGAGGTGCTCAAAACCTGATCCTTAGCAACCTGATACAATTCCCAAGCTAGCCCTGCTCCAAGTGTAGGGTAGTACCAGGTTATCTCCAGGAACACTGGACCTGGTCACCTCCAGAGACAGTTACAGCCAAAATCTGCTGCTGTTCTATTCCAGAATCGGCAATATCAAAAAAACCCCAAAACTAACAAACAAACAAAAAAGCCACAATAACAACAAAAAAGATGACTGATAATAAGCTTTTTAAACAGACCTGCCTACAAAAAAAACCCAAAAATATTTTCTTTAAAAGAGGGTAAAGTTCTGAAACAACAGGGTGTTAGCAATTCTTTCCCTTAAGAACAATTTACGTTTCGGTTCTCTTCTTTTACCACCTTCTCTCATACTTCCTCACTGTGGCAGAACAAATGGCAATTTCCTAAACTTTTCACTTTATTTTCCCATTCCCTTGGGGAAGAATTCAAGTGTGGTGTAAAGTCAGGGAAGAGAGAACCACAAAGAGAACACAACAGAAACAAAACTACCCAGAAATAAACATAAACACACACCCCCATATTGTGGGAAAAAAACCCAGCATAATTCAA
>JAOTQP010001179.1:25090111-25100739 GCA_026413545.1 Cichladusa arquata
TACTGTGTATATGTCTCATGCCTACCTTATGGAGTTTCCCATTATCCCTATGCCAGGCCTTTCTTTGTGGTATTTAGCCATTCTGGTGACTCCACTTCTAAAAGCTCATTCCGCTTTCAAGTGTTAGCAATTTCCAAGAGACAGGATTCTGTAGAGCTCCAAATTTATCTCTGCAATGATGACAATCCAAAACATGAAAGACAACAAGAACTGCATATTCACTAGCCCCACACCAGCTCCTAGCAGGTGGCTGGGAGTCACACACTTGGAATTTGTTGGACTGCTGCTTGATGTCATGTTCTAGTCGTCAAATCACAAAAAAAAACCTTGTTTGCCAAGTGTAAGGCTTGTTCTTTCTACTTCTGCTGATTTTGTAATATGGGGACAGCATTTGTCTTTCTGATAATTTTGGGAGAGTCATTAGTTGGTTAGGAACTGAAAAATAGTAATTGGTAAGAAACTCTTTCACATTTGGAGAGACTTAAGATATTTCTGCCAATTAGGATACTTCTAGTTCCCAGCTGTGCCAAAAGCAAAAAAAATACAATACCACTGGGAACCCTCTAATTACAGATGCAGTTCTTCTCTGTTTTTGTGTGGAACCTATTTTAAAGTGCAATCCTTACTTGTAGCTTAATATAAAAAAACCACAATAACAAATTAATTAAACTCAGCCATTCACTGCAATGTGTTGACCAGCAAAGAACAAGCTCAATACACAATTCCATACAGTGCCCATGCAATCAATATATTATTGTTGCTCAGGGTTATGACAGTATAAGCAGCAGTAGAAAATATTTTCTGTAGTTGTTTTATTATCTTATAAAATGTAAAAGCTTCATCTATATCCTGAACCATAATCTCCCAAGGTGGTCGTTTTGTTTTCCAGAGCTTTACTAAATTAAGAGTTGTGCTTGCTTATTCCCTTTTATCTCCATGTTACTTGAGAATTTTTTTTTCCCCTCCAGATTTAACACACAGAAAAAGACTGAATATTCTACCAGCAGCTCTTGGCTATCTGCAGTGTTCTGAGGCCTCTCAAGTATCTAAAAGAGAGTTTAGACCTTTCATCCTTTTGCTGTACACAGTACAATGTTTGCAAAAATACCACAGGGCTTAATTTCTGCCCAAAATGTGATGTACTTGCACCTTTTATCTGAACATCACAGCTATTCCTCACTCTTTTCTTTTACTGTCTGTAACCATTCATCCTAATCAGTTAGCCATAATTATTAGAGCAATAGAGGAGATGCCATCCAGAGGACTATTGTTTTCTTTTCTAGCAGGCAAAATGGATCTTACCTCCCCAACCTCTTCTGTGTTTCAAGGCTTGAGCTCCAATACAATTCCAGTGACTACAAGAGCGATCATGCTAAATTTTGGAAAACCTTGTTTTTACCTCAGTAATGCTTTACATGAGTTTCTTTATGTATGAAGCTCTAGCTGCAGGGTAAATATCAGACTTGCCAACATTCATGAAACAAAAAGATGCTTGTCCAGTTGTTTAAATGAGCATATGTAAAAGGTCAGAAACAACAACAGTCTGCACCTGTGGCAAGGTGCTACAGAGCAGATGGGTACCCCAACTGCAGTTGTAGAGTCAATGGCACATTACTGATGAAGATCTGACATTTGAAGACTAAGCTCCTTTTCTGACTTCAGCAGCTTCTTCCATTTCTCATGCTGATCATGAAAGAGCCATCTATTGCAATAACATAGCCAAAGTAAACACTTGGTTTGCACCAACGTACATACAAGCTGCATGCTGCAATTTAGAGATGCCGCCTTCTTGTTGGATAGGCTCTGTTGAACTTTCAAAGTGAAGAAAAAGGAAAAAATAACACTCCTTCAGAGTTACACCCAAAAGGAGGTCTAGCACATTAGCAGCTGACCAAAGCAAGGAATTATGCTAGTGTTCCTACAGACACTTATCAAATTTAGTCCTGCTAGGTTAAACAACTTCATAAGCAGGTTGTCCAAGTGACTCACTAATGAGACTGGAGACCTTGGTGCCCAGTAGAAAACTCACAGTTCACTAGGATATGGGTATTACCTTATCAGAAGTTTGTCTTTATGGCTTTCTCATTTTAACTCAAGCTATAAACATGATAATCATTAACTTTTCTCTACTGAGAATACGCCAATAGTCTTATTTGTGCATTGTGCATTTGTGCAAGTCCCAGATACTAATCAGTAATTTCAGATCTGTAACTAGGACTGGTAACTAGTGGATACAGAGAAGGAGTGCAGAAAAAATTATTTTTTTCATGTTTATAGAACACAAATTTCTAACAACTCCCTTCAGATGTTTTTTCATTAATCCATGAAAATAAAGGGAAAAAAAAGACCTTTATAAAATAGGGAAAGAGGACCTACTCTTTCTCCCTCTCTCCCTCTCCCTCTCCCTCTCCCTCTCTCCCTCTCCCTTGCTCTCTCTCTCTCTGTATTTCTTATAGGATCTTACTACAACAGTTTCACTTCCAGTCTCTGTTTCTGCGTTAGATAGGCCAGCACTTTGTGAAATTATAACATAAGGCAGTTTGCTCAGAATTTTCTGATATTCATCAGCAGCAGGTTAGAGAGTACATTAAAGAAAAAATAACAAAGGACCCAGAGGTCTAAGCTGCAGACTGAAGAGACTGAAGGGACTGAAGGAAGATGCTACTCCCTGCTCAGGATGGGAGGAAGATTTGCAGCAGTTGTAACTGGATGGTACACCCTGCTCCCCACCTGGTGAAATCTGCTCTGAGCCACTGCTTGGCAGCATACTGACCTGACACTGGGGTGCTAGTGTTGTAATCATAGTGAGCTGAGAAGGCTGGAGGGGAAAAGGCAAAATACATACATTTCTATGCATTCACATTCACGTTTAACTTTGCTTTAAAGTGTAGTTTTCGCTTCAGCTATGCTTCAAGAGGCATTGATGTAGGGGAGGCATAAATCCAGTTCTAGAGCTACATAATTTGAAATAAAATTAATATGATGAAAGTAACTTCCAAGTTCTTTTGTCTTTAGAGCCAAATGATGCTTGTAACTGAATATAGAAGCAGAGCATGGTACAGAATAAATTCACAGAGGCTGCTATGCCTAAACCACATTCAAAGTGGTTGCTTGGGCTTCCTTCTGAAAGATATCTACAGGCCATTCAGGCGAAAGCTGATGCTGCCAGTGGAGAAGAGGGAGGGAGAGGGAGCTCAAGCTGAGAGGTACTTGTTGCCTCTTTACATTTGTTGGAGTGCTGACAGTATTGCTTAAGCAGTTCAGCCTTGGGCCAATCTAGAGGAAAGATCAATAAAATATATTTGTCATATGTGACCATGAACTTGATTTCAAAGTTTCTTGGGATAATGAGGTATGAAAAATAAATGGGAAGAGCAGAAGAGCCATAGTGTCAGAGGCAGGAAGACAAATTTAGCTGTTTTGCTTTCACTGCCTGGAAGACCCTATCTGCCATAGCTTGTCTTTCCTAGTGTGTCTGTTATACTTGAAGTAAGTTAGGCTCCAACCTATCTGTCTGATAAAGTCATGAGAACATAAAACACAAGGTTTATCCAGTCAGACTAAAGTGCCCCAACTGTTTCGTATCTTACAACACATTTTAAGGGAAGGATACAGGAACAAAACAATACTCCTACAACTCGTCCTCCAGCCACCATATTAGGAGGACCTAATGTGAGCCAGACTCAACTGTGAGGCACTCGACTAGATAACTCACATGCCAGGCTACACAGACTGCCCTCTGTCTAAAAGGTTCTCCAGTCTCTGTGGTCTTTACAAGCAGTCTAACAAGTTTGAGTTTCATGGTTGCTCTAGACCCTTCCAGTGCTGTGGGTCTTTTGGTCACTGGGAGCCTCAGGAGGAACCTCTGCTGGTCCGTGAGCTGTCTGGTCCCTGCAGGTTTCTCACACTTACATGAGTCCAAGGTATAAGTTTTGTAAGGGCCAACTACTGGGCCCTTACATGCTGATACTTTTTGCTTTAATCATGGTTTCATTCATTAATGAATGCATTTCAGTGACAGGATAAATAAGCAGGGAATTAGGGTTTTTCTCACAATATATTCAAGGGGCAGACTTTTGTCCCGCTCCCGAGGTTTCTCTTGTACCCGAGATCACCTTGGGGGGACATCAGGTGGTTTAAGTCCTGGTTTTTCCCAAAGCTGCCGATGAGAGATTGCAGGAGACGGTTTTCAGAGGCTTCAAGGATTGTTTATTGTTTCTTGTTCCAGCATCTTTTTGCCCAGCTAACAGCGATGTTCCCAGCCGGGCACCCAGGGTGGAAAACTGCCAGGTAGAGGCAGGACTTATCTTTTATAGTCTAAACTACGCATTACATGTTTACAAATGATTCCCAGTACAGCACAATCTTGTAACATGGTCCAGCTCTGTCCCCATCCAATCTGGAAGTGCCAACGTGTCACCCAGCATGGAACACAGAGAGAAGATGGAGGAGGAGGCACTCACACCCCAAATCCTCCATCTTGACCACATGGCCCTTAGTATAAACATTCTAGAAATCCACTAATTCTACACTCTAACAGTCTAATTCACACTTTACTATTTTTTGGCAGCTTGCTTCCCTTCTCTCTGTGTTGGTAATTTCCCCCAGGGGGTTAAATTCAGCGCCTGAGACACCTGGGTCCCACTCAGGGGTCTTTGGGACCCTCGCCAGGGGGGTTTTGAGACCCCCAAGAAGGCCAGGGGTATGCCCTGGGCTCCCACAGACTTTAGGCTGTGACTATTTCACAACTTGGAATCCTAGCATTAGAAACATTATTTTAGCATGACTACGCTGTTCATTGCTGGGTCCCTTCTCTTGTTTGACTACATGAGACACCACAGGATCCATTGTCTCTAATACTAAGAAAGCTGGAAAAAGGAGGCTTCATCATAGTATTTTCCCCTCCCTTTCACAGAACTGCTTTCCCAAAACTATGATTGTAAGAATGGAATTTGTTTCTTGTGGGATTCCAAGCGGATGCACAGTGAAGAAGGCGTGGAACAAAGCCCGCCTCCAGCACAACCATCTTCAGCTGTTCAGTGTTTTGCTCAGTACAGCTTCCAAAGTGTTTGAAGAGCCAACAAAAATGAGAAAACCCCTGCACAAGAGCGAATAATCTTACATATGACTTTGGACTGAACTTTTCTGACTAATGTGCTTTAAAGAAAAACCCCTTGCTTACCAAATCCAACTTGGAACACTTTCTTTGGCCTGTAGTTCCCTGGCATTCAAACGCTGGTATTTAAATATCACACCAAAGAACTTGCGTAACATGCATCAGTTTCAGGCTTTCCAATGACAACACTGTTTTGCATTGATTATTTTTCTGAAAGACTGTTTCTCTAGGATATATTGAGGCCAAATGCTTCAATGGATTCAATCAGCACAGCATCACTGAGCCCAGTGATGCAGAGCTAGTTTGTTTCAGCTGATAATCTGGCACATTTGTATTCCTGCCTACTTTTTATGGGATTAAAGCAAATCTAGCTGCTCAGGTTATGGCTGAATGTTGATGCCAAGCCATTCGACCATGTCAGCCTATGTTCTAAGTAACTAATTGGGGTAGCTTTAGAACTGCTGTGGAGAGTGCTCAAGGTCAGAAGGTGAGGGATAAAATACCCACTAAATGAGAGATTAGAATATAATAAACAGTTCTTCAGTGACTTTGTGTATGAACTTTTGCCATTAGAAATACATTTACCTTTCAAATACTTCATCTATAACTGCCTTAGCCAAGATCTGCATCCTGTTGGATATGTGCATAGTCTAAAAATTCAGCTGCACAGGAAGAAGTGTTTGGTCAGGGTTAGAGGCCTGTATTGTGAATGATGTCTTCAGTGGGAGTGAGGTCTTTGGCTTCAAATGAAGAAAACGTCGGTCCTTCACCAAGGATTTTGTAACATAGATCTAGTGGTGCTTTTGGGTTTTGGTGCTTTTCTTTTACTCTTCTGGCAACTCCAGCTTATGGGAGTTTAAGGAGTTACAGCTCTCTGCTGCCCATTCTGCTGCAGCGCAGGAAGAGCCAACAGAACATGTGCCCACTGATGAGAGAGGGTTTCTCTGCAGTGCACAAGAGCAGCAGCAGTACACAGAAGGCTGGTACCTCAGTAGTGATCTAAATTTCTCTGCTGACAAATAATATAAAAATTATATGGTGTAGATACTCTTGCAGTAACTCAGTATCCCTTTTGTTGGTCCTGGACACCTTTCTAAAGCCAGGTTTCCCTGTTTTCTGAGCAGCCCAGCTCTGATCCTCCTTGCCCCCGTTTCTCTCCATGAACCATGACAAGTTGTGTTATCCTGCTGTGAATGACTCAAGTGAGACCAGTACTACCTGCACCTCACTGGAGAGTTTATCTGAAACCAGTGCCAGCATTTTCTTGTGGTGGACTGATATCTTGCAGCAAGCCACAGAGCAGTACCTTACACCTCTATGACTTCAGAATGAAACATCTGAGATGGTGTTCTAAGATGCTTGATAGCAGCTGTAGGGAAATTCAGGGAACTATAATAGTGATGGAGAAATGTGGATCTGGGATAAAAATGAAGATAGAAAGAAGAAGAAAGAAAGGTAAAGAGAAAGGGAGAGAAAGACATCTTGCACTAGAGTGACTTCAACTATTGTTTTATTCATGCTAATTATTTGTCTCTCTTCTTCTTTCAGGATATAGCTTATGCACCCAATCTAATTTGAAGGAAGATTGTGATTGTCTTCACAGTTGTCCAATGGGGTTAAATCAGCAGAGCTCTTCATCCTTGAAAAGCACCTGCTTGCAGGAGTTATGTTCTACTCTACCAGAGTGCTTGAAAGGGTTGGAAAAACAAGAAGATTAGGAGGTGGTGACTGGTCACAGGTATTGGGGCACATTTTGTTGAATGAGGTCGGCACATTGTCCTCAGGTCCTGTTCAAGATCTAAAGAGGCAGTGGGGAGGCAAGTATCAGCACCAGAAGTACAGGGGTGGATAAAAACTGCTGAGGTCAAAGATGAGCCCATGCAAAAGGAAGTGAAAGGGGAGGAAGGAAGGTAAAGAAGGAAAAAAGAAAGATGACCATATATTGCTAAAGAGTAAGGGGTGTGGATCCTCTACATAATCTGAATAAAAAAGATGACCATATATTGCTAAAGAGTAAGGGGTGTGGATCCTCCACATAGTCTAAATGGGGCCATGAGTTTTCCCTCCCTTTCTGTAGGACCTTTTTCTTGACATGGGAAAAGGGTAGACAAGTAAGGATGAGGGAATGGGCATGGAAATTTGCAGCCTCTGAGAAGGAGCATGATATAGAAAGCACAAAGTGTTTGGGAAGGGATAACTTTTTCCTGAGTCCTTATTGAACTGAAAGATGAGACTGCAATTTGTGGTGATCAGATCCTGAATAAATGAATTAAATCAAATCTGGTAGCATTTGCTTAGAGGACAGCAAATGTTGTACATGTTGTTTTAGGAAGTAGGAAAGTGGCAAGCTGGAACACTAGCCCTTTTAGTCTGACCTCAGCAGTATGTCAGTTCTAAAACAAAGATAGTTACACATGTGAAAGTTAGTGAAAAGCAGGATTTGAGTTAGTAAAAGGTGAAACAAGCAAGACTAAAAGCATGACTTTTTCCTTGTTAACTACACTGTTAAACAAGGAAATAAGAACGATCTCTTTCATCTCAGCTCTGGTAAAACATATCACATGGTCTTACATGAGAAATTAACATTTTATATAAAGAAGATATTGGAACTTGTGGAAGATCAACAAGACAACCAAAGGAGCATCTCATTGGCTAAGGGTTACTGAGAGAGCTCTTCAAAGATTAATCTAGAGCTAAACTTTTAAAAGGATTTAATTAGAGAAAATGGCTTTGTAGAAAGCATAGAAATGTTTTTCTGACATTTGTTACCATCACAAAAGGAGAGGGTATGGCAGTGAGACAGAATTTATAACACAAAAACCTGAATTACATTTGGTTTAAAGTAATAGAAATAGGATAACTGTCATTAGTGCAAATTTTAAGATCATGTATTTACTACTTAGCTACTTAGCATGGATTTTGCTATAAAAATTAATATTGTTATTTGAAAATAACAGGAATACAAAATAGATATGGGCATGATATAGCAATGAATAAGTAAAGAGTGGTCACCATACATGCCAAAAGAGGCATTTTCACTAGATAAAAAGGGACTGATGCAAATCTTTCAGTAACCAGCGAGGCCCTTGAAATAAAATGTGCCTTTCTGAGCATCCATGTTTCAGAAAGAAGGATTCAAATAGGAACAGGGGCCAAGAAGGGCTGACTTGGAACACATTTAGGGGAACAAGAACTGATGTTGCAAGAGAAAACTAAAATTGCTCAACAGCATTTAGTCCGATGAAGCAGTCTGAGACAGGATCTGCTTGCAGCCTAAGCAACCACATGGGCTGGCATTTAAGAAGGAAAAGATAGCTTAATGACATCTTAAGGGTGTTCTTATCAGAAATGCACAAGTGTCTGAAATAGCTAGGAACAAGGTTAGGCTGGGAACTAGAAGAGGTTTCCTGTAATTTTGATGGGTGTGGCGCTGGGATTGGCTTCTGGCTGGAGCAGGAGAAGAGGATCATACCTGCTTTTGGGAGAAATTTGCTGTGGTTGAGAGAAGGATGACCTGAAGTGCACTCCAGAAAACCAGAATACCTCAGGTATTCTGAGGACTGATTTCTGTATTCCTAAATATTTTTGTTCCTACCAATTAATATAAACTGTTCACCTCTACACATAGTGTGCAATCCTGGGGAAGAATTATTTCTTAGACAGGCTCAATCTCTTTGGCTCTTCCTGTGTGGCCTTGAACTGCTCGCTATTTAGGGCATGTGGTGCAGCACCACAATCTAACCAAGGGTCTGTAAATGGTTTGCAAGAGGTTCCGTGAGAAAATTCTTTCTTTAAAATGTGAAATGTGTTTCAAATTTTGGATGGGCACAGAGGTCATGTGACAATCGCTCTGCTTCCCAATTGGAAGAACATACCTCCTAGAGCTGACTTTCTTTGCAAATACTTGTATTCATATTCCAAAAATATTCTGGCCTATATTCTTCAGATTTGCTGCATCTGCAAATATTCCTGCTATCAAATTCACCCTCCATACTCAAGCCAAAAGGGTGTTAGTGCAGCATGAAACAAAACCATTTTTTGTTCAATTGAATAGTCCTAGTAAAAATTTCAAGGAATACACATAGCTTCTGGAGGGACACAGGAAACCAAGTGCTAGACAATCAGGAAGAGCAAGAAGAGGAACAGAGGGAGACAAATTGTATGAGACAGCCTGAGGCATGTCCGAAGCAGGCTTTAAAAACAACAAGGACAAATTTGAGTTGAATAAGGAACCATGGAGGCTGCCTGAGGATAATGTGAACGTTGATCCCTGATAACAGCAAAGGAGGGAATCCTGTGCATCCAGGCAAGGCCACACACAAGAAAATCCAACAGTTGAGCTTTGAGAACTGAGACACTTCCAAGGTAGAAGCCCAGCCTGTGGAATAGAAGAATGAGGGTCCACAGCTGGTGAGAAACAGGGACAGAAGATATGGAACCAGATGGATTAAGAATGAGGAAATATGCCAGTACAGCTGTCATGAGGAGGTAAACCACAGGTGGAGCTGAGTGAGACAGGGTAGAGCAGAGCTGCTCAAAATTCCAAAGTCACACTGAAAGGCTGGCAAGATTTGTGTGGTTTCAGGTTGAAAGCATGTAAAACCACTTGTACAACATATGCATCCTTGTAAGATTGAAGCAGAAAACTTTGCAGCTCTGAACTGAGTTTTGGGTTTTTGATTAAGACACAGACCAAGAAAAGAGTTCTAAAAGTGCAGATGGGATGTTAGGTTTCATTGATTTAAATTTTCCTGCCTGTAAATAATGTGAGACAGTAGAAAATTATAAATTTTTTTCTTTTGTCCAAGAATTTTTCTGGACAGGATTCCCTTTAAACCAACCCCTTGTAATGTGGAAGCTTCCTTTTGCTTCTGTCGCTTCCAGCTAACGCTTATTCTCTGCATAACTATGAAACACTCATGTGCATATGCTCCCAGTGAGAGCTGGCAAATTCAGGTGACCACTCAGATTGCTTAAACTTTTGTGCAAATCATGAGTGCAGGTTTCATTTTTCACTCCTCCTCAACCCTCATGCATTGAGTCACTAGTACCTAGTTCCTCTGACCAGCCTCTTTTGCCCAGTGAGGGGGATCTTTAGAGGATCTGAAGAAATCAAGGGAGGAAAGTGAACAATGATTAGAGACTTCTGAAAGGGGCAGTGAGGAATTAGGGACTATACCCTTTGAAAATTTGCGTGACACTCCTTAACGGTCCCTGCCTCATTTTCCACTTGGCTGCTTTATGACTGAACTGTAAACTAAAAATGACATGGGCTCATTAATTTGGCAGCAACTGGCAAGATGTGGCCATTTAGCATATCCACAAAGCTATTGTTTAAGCCTGGGTCATGTCAAAGGGCAAGCTAAATATGACCGAACCTCTGAAAGCCTGAGTCTAGGATTCCTAGAGCCTAAACCTTCTCCCTAACCTTTGCTTGTCTTCAACAGTGTGATCAGCTTGGGTTTTCAGGGGAAGGCTTTACATAAAGCTGTCAAGTTACTAGCAATATTAT
>JAOTQP010001179.1:25390051-25400320 GCA_026413545.1 Cichladusa arquata
AAAACAAAAAAAAAAAAAAAAAAGGCAAAAAAAAAAAACCCCAAACCACCAAATTTTTGGAATTATGAACCTTTACGAAACATTTATTTGGAAGTTACCTGTTTTTCCTTCAGGTAGTATAGAGGCTCTGTTGTGCATCTGGGATGAACCATCATGATGTTAGACTTAGTCAGTATTCTAGAACTGACTAAAAATTATTAGATAGTGGCAGGAGGTAACAGACTGACATAGCAAAATTTAAGTCAGGTAGAAGATATGACAGCTTTTTCCTTCCTCCTCCCTAAAGAAAAATGGAATATTTTTTACAAAAATATTTTAGAGTATTCTTTTTAATTACTAAGCCATTTCAGTGGTCAATTTCTGATTAGCATTATTTGTAACATCATCTTACATGAGAAGTCAGCAGTTAGACACCCTTGTCTTTTATGTTTATGTAGGTAATATCTATAAATTATTGAGACTATCCCCTCTTCTGAAAGTGCAGGGAATATTATTGCATTTAACATCCCAGATTGCACAAAATCAATTGTGAAGTCCAGGCACACTGTCTGCCACATCTGTAGAAATTTATTGCAAAACAGGAAGAATATTTTGACAAAGCTCTTTATGCCTGTTAAGTGCTGATTTCACATTTTCAGTGTTCCTCACAGAATCACAATAAAATATAGAAATATTTTGTCATTGCCATGTAAGAATTGAAGTGGGAGACTACAGAGAATGGCATTTGTTATTAATTACAGGTCTAGGTCTCCTTTGGCATTCTCAACAGCTTATTTTTCAGACTTTATGGAGGATAGCAATTAACTTTTCAAATAGGGCTACTCATGAGGATCCCAACATCTAAAATTAGACCTCTAAGTTAAAAAATCTTGCCTTAGAACCTGACTTTCCTTTGCTGCTACTAATGTTAATAATAAACCTCAGGGCCTTAAGATCTCGTCTCATTTACACTTTCTCTTCTCCTCTGTGGATAGTTTGTTCTGGATGAATCCTCTTGCATTATCAAGGCTATATCTGCTGCATTCCTTTTTTATAACAGACTGCAGTGCTACTTCAGTAGATGCCAGAGACAGATAGGCAGCAGCATTTTAAATGATGTGTGTGGAAGCAAAGCCACCTGACAGTGTCTTATTGTTACAACTTTATGGCTAAACTTGTTTCGGAATTTGGGACTTATTTCTTGGTGAAGTTACTTTTTAACATTTCTTTGGTTTGGGTTGTGTTTTTTACTTGTAGTGCTTTTTAGCATTTGACTAATACTGTCATCATATGCTGCCCTAATGACATTTCTGTAGGAAATGAGTATTTGAGTTGGGTCAGAAGTAAAAAGTCTATTTGCAAGTATTCTTTTGTTTATGGTTTCCTTGTTTTCAGATTTAGAGTCTTTCTGTGTCCTTATCTAAGCAGTCCATCAGCTCTTAGTTTGAGAGTCATTTGCCCTTCAGGGGTTTTTGTTTTAAAGTTAAAAAAATCCCCACAAACTGAAAACAACCCCCTCTTAAATGTGAAGGATATGTAGTTAAACTGTGATCACATGTGCAACCTCTCTGTCCCTGAACTAATTATTTTTTCTGTATTTTAAACAGAAAAGGAATTTTAGCTTGGTACTGCCCTAATGGTAAACAGTTAAAAATGTCAGCTTTTATAGTCTTATTTACTAGGAGGAACACCTTTAGTAAAAAAAAAAATTTCTAAAATAAATTGATAAAAAATATTCACATTTTAACATTTACCTCTAATAAAGGGAAGAGATCTTTATCTTCATCCTTCAGCATGTTCCACTTCTGGATTAATGGAGGCATTAGCATCTGAATATATTCCTGTTTAGGGTGAAAATGCAACAGCTGCTAAACACTTACTGCATACCACTTTATTTCAAAGTTTAAAAAAACCTGAGATATATTCTACTTTTTCAAAAAAAGGAACAAACATGTATACTGTAATTCAATCACTGTTACAATTCACTGAAATATTTTAATACTAGAATTTACAATTTGTGTTTGATATTCTTTCTTAAAGCACATAAGTACCTTTACAAAGGGAACTCTCTTCCTCCAGGTTTGGCTTCAGCATAGCTGTGTGGGTTATCTATCTGACTGTCACAAGGTGTACAGAAAATATTTTTATATTTACATTGTGGCTCTACATCTGCCACCTGCTTTTCTCAACCATCTCTGACTGTCCTGATGCTACAACCCCATCTCCATGACCACAAGTTCTGAAACTTCTTCTTCTAACTAGCCATTCATGAAGAAAGTAATTTCCTACCCGTCCAGAAGGAGGCACTCAGCCCTTCTATATGAAGCTCGCTTCCTTGCCACTGCACAGCCACTGTCACAAGGACATTAAGCAAGGAACCTCTAGAGCACTGTAGCCTGCAGCGGGTATCCAAAGAGCCAACAGATTTTGCTACATCCAAAGGTACAAAACTCTAACTGACTAAAGAAAGTCCCATTATCAGGAGCTGCCATTTAGCATACTGTACTGGTACTGTCAAATGTCAAGGTGGCCAGGCTCATTGAGAGAGACTGAAAGACATATCCTTTGATGGTGTGGGGTCCAGATGGCAAGTAAAATACCATGGAAACAACTAAAAATGTTTTTTTCCTAGGGCATCTGTGTCATTTGAAGTGCTATAGAGAAACAAAAGAAGTTTCAATAACCATCATAAGATGCAAATATATGTGTACATCTACTAATCAATACATGTACTCTGAAAAAAAACCCCACCACATTTGCCTGTGTTATCTGTGCTTTGTCCAAAGGAGTATCTAACTGATCTCTCCTCTGAGCTAAAGAACTTGAAGCACAAAGTAAAAAACCACAATGAACAGCACATTTCACAAAACACTACACACTTTTGCTTGTTTACTCAAGATGGCAAATATTTGTGCAGTGGGAAAATTTTATCTGTAAGCATGTAGCACTAATAAAAGATACACAGAAATATCACCATTTCTACTTTATAACATGTAAAGCACACTACAAAAAACACTGAACAAGCTTTTCAAATATGGTAAGTCCTTCTACAGAACATAAGGTGTACTCACTGGTTTATTTAGATGATGTCCTACAGAATCCGCTAGGGTTCCAATAGCATCATAAAGAATGAGCAGGTTTTTATGCTGGTATTTACTAAATGCGAAGACCAAAGTGTCAAGTATATATGCAAGATAAGGAACAAGTTCTGTACAAGCCTCCTCTTCTAGAGTAGCAAAGGCACTGAACGACAATAAAACAAGTTAGTACCTTGGAAATAATGAAACAAGACAATCCCAAAATGCCCTACTTAACCTATTTCTATTTAAAGGTAGAGCTGTGTTTAACTCCTCAAATTCATGTAAGATATGCTTCCAAAGAGGTAATACTTAAATAACTTTGATCTTCTTTGACTGAACACAGAATCACTGATAAGGATCCAGCTCTCTTACTGTCAAGAACAAAATTTTAAAATACTGCCATAAAACTCATTAGGGATACACAGAAGCCCCCACTGAAAAAAAAAGCATTAGCAGAAAAGTTACAATATACTAACTAAAATAGAAGGAACCACAACAAAAGCTGATTATTTAAGTCAAAAATGGACCACTATTTTTAATGTACACAGTAGCTGCACCAAGAGATTTTGGTGCTGCTGTGCCAATACAATGCAAACATCACATCTCTTAGCTGTTCACTACATGGAAAAAGATATAGAAAGACATGGAAAACTAAAAGCAAATACAGAGGATGAACTGTTTTAGCCGCTCTTGGTCAAAGCATACATCAAGACATCATGCTTGTCTATCCAGTGTTTCACAATCAGCAATAAGAAAAGCCATCCAAAATGAAACAAAACCAAAAAAGTCCCCACACACCAGAGACACTGCTTCAGAGAAACATTAAGGAAAGGAAAAAATTACGGAGCTATTGAAGATTTACTGGCCTAGCTTTGTCAACAAGATTATTATTAGCTTGTCTCTGCACTAAAATGCATGCATCGCTGTGTGAGGTGAACAATCCCTGTATGCTACCAAATACAGAAATGCAGTTTTTTTAACACAAGAGAACTGTGAACTCAAAATGGCTAGCATTCTTTATTTATTTAACTATTTATTTTTTATTTTATTATGAAGTATTCTTTCAGAAAGGCATACAACTTGAGCAGGAAAACGTATTTAAGTAAAATATTCTGTCTGTCACCAACTACAGGAGCAGTTTCTTAAAAGCACAGAAGTGAATGTTAGATATCTGCTACCACACAGAAGTTAGGAATATCCTGTGACCAATCCTCAATTTGGAAGCCATAACCAATGCATGCAACTATTCAGTGTTGGGATGAAGCTCTTAATTGCTGTCCAAGAAGGTTCATTGCATTTCCTTACAATTTAAAAAGCTAGTAAATACGTTTTGACTTACAACAACTCTACATTCTCTTTATAGTGAAATTTCCCAGTTTATTTTTAGCTGCAATAGTAATTCTAGTGAATCCCTGCTCTAAAGAAAGTATCTCAAAACATGCTCTAAGTCTGATATTTGACTTAAACAAAAAAAAATCAGGTGTACTGTAATTTTTAATATTCCATTCTAGATTTCCTGGTTTCCATGGCCCCTTGTACATTCGTCGCAAGTACCAGGTGAAGTTATTTAACTACACCACAACACAGCTGTGTTCAACTAAACGCAGATTTTCATCCATAGTTTGGAAAAGGAAGGCTTGAAGAGAAGTGGAAGATTTTCCTCTGGGGATGTTTTTGGTTGCTCTTTGTTTTGTTTGGTTTTTTGGGCTTTGCATTTGGGTTTGGTTGTTTGTTTTTTTTTTAATAGAATACACAGAGAAGACATTAAAGCTACCCAAACTTGCTGCAAGGATGTATATGCGTTTTGAGCAAAGCTTAGCCCAAGAACTCTGAACTCATCACTGTCCTTAGGCACTACTGATATTTGGGGCTGGCTATTATTATTACTATTATTATTACTATTATTATTATTATTACATGTTTCAGGTGCTCAGAGGCATATGTAACTGCTTCTTGAAGAAACATTGAAAGCTTGCTGTGTACACCTCAGTCTGACAAAAACTAATACGTAAATTTTTTTTGATGCACAAGGGGGTGCACACATTCCTATTCCATTAATGTTGTGTCCACTAATTAAGCAATAAATTTTTATTTTTTTTAAAGAAGTAGACAAGTGGAAGAAGGGAATCTTACCTCCCAACATCTCATTTCAAGAGAAAGATAATATCCCTTGAAAAAATCATAACCTAAATGTTTTGGTAATACTGAGCTAAGTATAAACAATTTCAGTAATCCAATGACAGGACAGCTTTCCACTGTTATCAGCTCTGACTGTGTTAATTTTTTAAAATTCCAAATTCCTGGTCAATACAATAGTATATATTGAAAATAAGTGTTGCAAACAGCTAATTTAGTACAATAAATTATTTAGGCTGGTGTTTTACACACTCTGAAAACAAAGTGCACAAGAGAAACAGATGTTAACTTTTTTAATGCCATTACAATTTGGGAGAAAATTGCATCTACTCCAATTAAAGAGAAACAATACATTAAGAGCTAGAAATGGAGTCACACATTCACTGGTAAGGGCATAAAATAGCTTCCCATGGGAAAAAAACCAGTGTCATGATAGTAATGTTTGCTTAAGCTTTGGCTTACCTGCAGGCAGCTTCTTGTACTCTCTTGTTGCTATCCAGGATACGCTTTAGCAACTCAGTCATTAATGGCTTCAAGTATGTGTCTGGGGGTTGACTAACTACCCAGTGTGCATAGCGACTAAGAGTCCAGCATGTAATGGAGCGCACAAGAGCCTTTTTGTCAGAGAGGCACTGAATAAGGTGAGGGATTAACTCTGGAAGATATGGAATCATACCCTGCATGCAGCCTGGAAAGAAAAATATAGCTATTGCAGTACCAGAATTAATGAAAAATTCCATTGTTTTCTGTTTCCTATGAGAGACATATTTTCCTTCTCTAGCACATAGGAACACAAAGTTTAAAATTTTATAAATAATTTAACAAGTATTTTAACAAAGCAAGTCTACCTAATTTATATAAAGTTCTAAAAAAACCTCCCTACATAAATAATAAATATGTAATACTGTATAATAATTAAATTTAAATTATTAGATAATAATTAAATCTTCAATTAAAATTACACTATTTTCAATTACATTTCTACTTCAGTGCTTCCCCAGTCTCCAGAAATTCTGCTTTATTGAACGTAGTATAGCAAGTACATCCAAATAAATTTTCTAAGTTTGAAGTTCCTATTTCAGTCTACTCAGAGGAACCAAGAAAATACTAAGCAGAGAAAGATGGTCTTGACAACCAAACATCACATGAAAAAGGATTCATTAAGAAATTCAAATTTCTTTGTTTTTCCTAAAATCATACAAATATTGACCACAAATAAAATCTATACCCTTCAAGTCAGCAAGGGCAGTAAGGCATTGAGATTTGCCAGAAGTACTAACTTCCATCTTGCTGGACTTCCAATCAGAACAAACTAAAAGTTTCTAGTAATAGCAAAAAAAAGTATGTTCATTAGACAGCGAGGGAAAAAAAAGATAATCCAAGCATGAACCCAAATCTACTTCTTCAGCTTGCAAAAGGAACAGAGATGCTGGAATTTCAAGCAAAAAGCCAAGCAAGATTGTAAGTAAGTAAAAAAGAATGGAAGTTAGCCTATTTTAATAGGAGGACCATCTACAAAAGGCATCTATCTTAGTGTACCAAAATCACAGGAGTGGTTTTCTCCATTCCTGAAAACACTTAAAATCAAAGGCTAAAATTTATTAAATATTTATCTCCTTTAAATCAAGGTAGTATTTTGAGAGACATCAATACCTCTATACTGTGAAGTTTAAAAAAGGAGAAATAAAAGTAATTATATAATCTGTTTAGCCTCCCAAATGTGTATAAATTTGAAAATGAAAAATAAAGTAACTGCAGTCACCAATCAGTAGATGAAGAGATTAATCACCAAAAGCAAACCAGCTAAGGACATATACTTGTTTGCATTAGTAAGTTCACCCAAGCTACTCTAGAACCAATTTAAAAATCAGCAACCTGATATGAACTGTTGCCTTACCTTCAGCAATTGCACCAAGAACAAGGATACCAGATTCTTTAACGACCCACTCGGGGTGGAAAAGCAATTCCTTCAACAGTGGCAAGATGTGGGGCAGAAGTTCATCACGAAATACATTAGCTAGAACATCTAGAGCAGCAGCAGAACATTTCCCTGAAGGGAATTAACAGTGTTAATCTCTGCTTATTAAACAAACAGTTGTAGTTAGGCAATATAATCCCATTTTTAACTCTGATCTGCCAGTGGATTCTCAGTGCACTAGGAGGGAACATACTTCTACTCCATTACACTACATTGTGCTCCTATGCAACGCCACAGCTCTTAGAAAGCTATTTTGATTATAATATCAGTTCCTTCTTATTCTGTCATAAAGAATTGCACTGGTCTCATTAGTAAGCAATGCTGCTAATTGTCAAGCTATGCTGGTGTTTCCTCTCTGTTCAAACTGGAAGTCAAATATAGAACACTGGATACAAAATAGGGCACAAAATTCTGATTTTCAGATAACACAAATTTTCTCAAATCCAGATAATATATGTCATTACAGATTTTTGAATTGTTCTACTCTTTCTCTTTTAGGTCACCATTCCTGAATAACTTCAGCTTTCTCACTGTTTTAATCAAAATCGTGCATCACAGGGCACCTTATGTCATTTGAGCTGTTTCTCAGAAAATGCGTATTTAATTCTGCAATCTCTACACAGAGCAGTGACAAAACAGTATTAAGAATATAAAGCTACACCTTTTTTCCAAGATGCAACTTTACAGAAACAAGTGTATTTGCACTCATATTTTCAACAACAGTAATTCTTCAGATATGTCTCAAAATTGTTTAACCATAAGCCTGAAATTACATTCACCTGTTGTGAAAACTTGTGGCCTTGGAGAAAAAGACCCTATGTGGCTATGCCTGCATCTCAAAGCATTATTCCACAATGAGTTTGTTTGCAAAGCAAATTCAAATCAGATTTTTCAGAATTTCACTAACTGTTTTCTGTCACTGAACTTAAAAAAGTTTGACGTGTTTTCGTTCCTTATAACATAGCCTATTAGCCTTAAAGGTCCTGTGACCCCATAACAGGCCATCTAAATTCCAGTTTCCTGAGAGCCATCTCCTACCTTCACAACTAAAATACTGTACTGAGAAGCAAATTCCTCACTGAGAAAAGAAATACCTGTAACAGCCAGAGGTAGTGGAATGTTCACATGGGAATAAAAACCAACCCAAACCAAACACAATTCAATTTTAGAGGGAAGACTGAAATTAAAGAAAATATTACTAAGCTTGCTCCAGTTATCAATGCGCAAAGCTTCTTTTTTCCTCTTTTTAAACTGAATTTAAACAAGTGATACAGCATTTTTATTACTCCATAGAATTAAAACTTTAAGTCTCATAGCTCCATTGAATAGTATAAAATAAATATTTGCATCTCAATCTGCCATATTCAAAACAAGCTTACAGATGGATAGCTTTTGCCAATATAGCTATAAAGTCAAAATGTCATCTCAAAGGTTCCCCTCCTCCAACATATCCACCAACTATGTCAGCAGATTTTTTTTGTTGTCAATAACAAAGCCTTGATGTTCCTTACATACAAACTTGTATTTTTACTGTGGTCCTTGTATTATGCAAGCAGCTGTAGTTCAAAGCATTTCACACATTACTTGGACCTACTTAAATTCCAGTCAGAAATAGTATCATCATCATCAAGTTCATCATCATCATCGTCATCATCTTCAATACCATCTTCTTCATGTTGCTGAGCCACTGTCTTTGAACGATGAAAACGAGGCCTTATATCCTGCTCGCTATCTGGAATAGCTTCATCTTCTTCAACATCCCCCTGCCATCAAATTGTTTTATTAGATAAACTAGTCCAGCTGTATTGCATAAGGAAGTTAACAACGTAGTTTTAGCTCAAGATTTTTTAAGTGTATAAAAGATTCACATCCCACCTGAGCTGCTCAACTAAAAAAATGCCACTGTTTCTGTGTTCTACTGGTGCATTTACCAGAAAAGCAATAGGAAGATACAAGCTAGAGAGGTACGCTCACCCCAGAAGTAACCTTCTTGTTAAGAAATTAGTCAATGGGAATGAAATAGAAAGAAAAGATTGAGAAATTTTGATACACAGACATATGTGGTGACAGAAAAAAACATGCGTTCAACTTAGAAGGCATTACAATTAGTTCTGAATATATTTTTAATGCTGCTTTCTTGCAGAAGTTCATAGTAATAGTATCCCAGCTCTGCATAAATTGTGTGGGAAGGGGCTGGGGCAAACCAGGAGAGCCACAGATTATTTTCCAACAAACATGACATCAGTTGCATTTAGTATTTGGAACAGCATACCTTGCCCCAGAAAGCTAATTTTCCACAGTAGAGATGGTAGGCTAGGCCTGCCCATTCCAATCTGAGTCATTCTGATTTACAGATCAGAATCTAACCAACTATTCCAACAGAGTAAAAGAAACTGATGCTCACCTTCAACAGAATAATATCAATCTCTGAATACTTCATACCATTTACCAGCACAGGTATCAGCCTACAAAGAAATATTTATACACATTAAAGTAACACATAAAAAAGCAAACAAGTTCTAAGTTATATAGGCCATAATTTTGGCTGTAACCCTCACCTCCCAACTCAAAAGAGAAATAGCCTGATAAAAAGAGTATTACCTAAACCAAGTTTCATGTCATAAGATTCATCAATACTTTCTAATGAGAAAAAAGTGTTATTTCAAATAACAAACTTTTAAATAGAAGTAGACTAATGGCACAACTGACGAACTTATTCAGATGCACCTATCAGAAATTAGATCTATAGGTTTTCAGTAAGAATTCAAGCTCCCATAATATGCATGGTAAGATGACTCTTGCCAAGAGTACTTGTCACTTTATTTACTTGTAGATGAAGACTACATCATTACTGTTAAAGATGGAGGCCTAACTATATTAAGCTCTCCTATTACCTTGTGATCACTTCAGTAAGACAAGCCTTCAACATTGCAGAAATCTTGACTAATCCATAATAGGATTTATTTAATTATTAAACAGGTTAAATGGTTATGGGGCTCCAACTGCAAGATGTATAGCTAAAAAAGTCAAATACTTCCCATTAAAACACGCTCACCACAACAAAAAAAAAAAGCGTAAGAATCTATTAGCCAAATG
>JAOTQP010001179.1:25597311-25610334 GCA_026413545.1 Cichladusa arquata
GATAGTAAGGTAACTATTCAGCTTTGTGTTAACTTTCAGTGCTGATATTATACTTGAAGCAAGATTTGAAACAGTTTTTTCTATTAGACTACCTAACAAAGCTGGAAAAGTGAGGGCAGAAAACATTTCAGGTCTTATGTAAACATCTCACATATATGAAAGTTTCTCAACATGTATCCTCAACACAGCATAATTAATACTGCATTTCATTCTACAAAGCTTCAGATCTTCCAATAATGTTAAGTACAAAATACTTGCAAGAGGAAGACATAATTTGTTTCTTTAAATGAAGTCAATTGGTGTCATATTATTATGACTTTGACTGTTTGTTTCCTAAGACATGCTAAAGTGGTGACTCTAAAATAAATGGTATACCTTTATTACCATGAAGACCATTTCTAATTGCCACTTTCATCTGCTGAAATTCTTGTAACTTTATATCTTCTTCTGTTAGCAGATACCGCTTCCCTGCCATAAGAAAAAAATTGGACGGTTGAGTTTTATGTTACATTGTATGATTTAATAGTTTGGAACCTGGCATGTATGAATTACTGACAACTGTGTGATGCCAGACCATTGGGATGACACTAAAAAACAGATGCAAAAACTGCAGTTACATCACTTACAAAAGAACCCAAATAATGTGTCACAGCTTTCCAGAGCTTATGTGCACAAGGATGAAGAAGCACCTAGTTATTGGATGTGCAAAAGAAAAACTAGAAGTTGCATTCCTCTCCACTAAGCCAAGGTACAAGAAGATTCTGCACAAAATTCCTGCCCCCTCCTTTACTTTTGTAAGGATTTGTCTTGTTTTTCTTTGTTTTATATAATTCACTAGGGGCACAACCTTCTTACCCCACAAATGCTGTCCTTGCTACTATAAAATGAATCATTCTGAAAGCTCCAAATGCAGTAGGAAGACACAAAAATCTTATTTTTTTTAATTTATAAAAACAACAAGTGCATTATTTGGATTGCAGTAACACTCGGGAGACATAGTAATGTTCTGCTGCAGTACAGACATCAGAGATAAGTCTAGAATGTCAAAATTAACTCTGGTAACTGTACTGTCTTGGAAGCTTCTTTAAAACAAGCATCATGCGAAAGCTATTTGACAAGTTTTTGCTGTCACAAAAACAGGCGTCCAGAGGATTTTTATTTGCAACTGCTGACGTTGTAACAGAGTCACAATAACAGCTTACATTGTTACAGTCTAACATTTCAAGGTTTTGTCTTATAAAGAATTATTCTAACCATGAAAGGGCAGGAGCAAGTATTGAGCTGAGTTAGGTTGTTTATTCTGCATCTCTCTAGGAAAACATCACTGGCCATGTAAATAAAAACACTTGTTTTCTAAGCAAGTGAAGCATGATAATGACACGCTTCATAAAACCTGAAGAAAAAAATCCATTAAATGGCACATTTATCCATTAAATTTAATTGAAACAGTTCCATTGGATAAACAAATACATTTTATTCAGCATGAAATTGACCTGTATTACACTGCCATTTCCTTCCCACAAACCTCTGCTGGTCTAGCACTGAAAGACCACCCTTGTCGTGGGCGTCTCCAAAGCTGGTGCAGAAATCATGCTGGTGCCTGGGGTGGGACTCAGTGGTCACAGTGCCAACAGAGACAGCAGGGCAGCAGAATTTTATCCTTCTTGAATTCAATTTGCTGAACTGTACTGCTTCCTTAGATTCATACCTTACAGTGTTACAGAAAGGTTTCAAAACCAAAGGGACCACTAAGAAAAATGAAGGAGATGGATATGAGAGCTGGCATATGCAGGTGGTGCAGGCTATCCCAGAGAAGTCAACCAACCAACCTGTTTAGTGTCAGGCACACTGCAATCCTCTACATGGCCAGCCCCTGAAGGAGATGGGCAGAGCATCACTCAGAAAGAGGGGTCTCCATGTCTCTGAGGGGTATACCAAAGGTGTAACCTGAGCCAAATGCTCAGCACTGCTGGCACAGAGGGCCAGGAGCCCAGCTAGGGCCTAGGCTGGGGAGCTCTCTGCCACACATCTCTTTTCCATGTGCCCCCTTTTCCTTACCTCTGAATCCCAGGGTCTGGATAAGGCTGTCATCTCAAAATAAATACACGTTATGAAGCTGCATGTGCATTTATTTGGTTGTTTGTTTTTTTTTTTTTTTTAATGTCATATCCTGACAGCAGCAAGCAGGGGACATGCTGATTAACACTGACCTCTCGGGTGACCTTATTGCAACCTTTCAGTGGTGCCTACAAGAGAACTGGAGTGGAACATGCACAAGGGCATGTAGTACAAGGACACGTGGGAATGGCCTTCGACTGGAGCCAGAGGCTTTGACTAGAGAATAGGTTTAGGCAAGATATGAGGAAGAAATTCTTTACCGGGAGGGTGCTGAGACAGTGGAATAAGTTGCTCAGAGAAGCTGTGGATAGCATTTCTGGACCTTCTCAGGGCCAGGCTGGAGGGAGCTCTGAGCAATGCGGTCTAGCGGAAGGTGTCCCCACGGCGCGTGGCTCGCAGTGGGTGATATTTAAGGTCCCTTCCAACCCATTATACGACTGCTTCACCGATTCTGTGACGCCGACTCTCCCCGCGGGGTACCTCTGCCCGGCCTGTGCATCGCAGCGCAAACCGCGGAGCTCTCCGCCACGACACCCGCGCCGAGGGGGGCAATCCCGCAGGAACTACAGCTCCCATCAGGCGCACAGCTGGCAGCGGCCGGCGGGCCTGCCGGGAGCTGCAGTACCCCGCTCCTCCCCAGCCAGCGGGCAGCCTCGCGCCCCGGCCGGGCATCCCGCGCCCACCCCCTCCGCACAACCCGCGGTACCTGCGGGAGCGCAGCCCCAGCCGCCCGGGGCGGGCAGGCGGACCGCCGAGCGCCGCACCGCCTCCCGCACCGCCCGCCCGGAGCCGCCCGCCAGCACCGCCGCCATCTCACGGCCGGGCCCGCGGGGCGGGGCGCTCGCAGCCTCTCCCGCGCCGCCGCCCGCCTCCTCCGGCCTCGGCGCCATGGCCGCCCCCGTGCTCCGTCGCGCCGTGCTCTGCAGCGGGAGCGCCCTCGGCGCGGCCCCAGGTCGGTGCGGGGCGGGGGGCGCGGCGCTGGTTGTCGTGGCTGCCGCCGGCTGCGGTGGGGAGCATGAGCAGGGACGGGATGCTGCGTAGGGACTTCGCTCAGCTTTCCCTCTTCCTCTCCCTCTGTGTGCATGTGTGGAATTGGAGGTAGCTCAGAAGACGTTTAATAGCTAGCACGTTGTGTAGGAGACTGTTGGCAATTTGTTATTTTAACAGATAATCTCCCGTGCCAATTTCATAGCTCGACGTGGTAGGACTTGCCTTTTTGGGTTAGTGGAAGCCACGCGGAATTGTACGGGAGGCCGCCAAACCCGCGGCAGTGCGTCTTCAGCAAAACTGGTACCGGCGGCGACAGAGGCGCCACCAAGGCTGATGATTTGGGAGAGCCAAAGATCTGACCTTTGGGAAGAACTGAGCCCGGTGGCGATGGGTGCAGTGTGGTGGCGATGGGTGCAGTGTGGTGGCGACGGGCGGCTGCTGCGCCTGCCGCGCTCGCCGAGCACGCGTGTGTCGGTGCTGCTTGCTGACGGCTGGAGCCGCGGGGCCCGGCAATGCCGTGGCCCTGGCCATGGCTCTGGCCCTGGCTTTGGCTCTGGCCATGGCTCTGGCTCTGGCCATGGCTCTGGCCGTGGCTCTGGCCCTGGCCCTGGCCCTGGCCTTGGCTCTGGCCCTGGCTCTGGTCCTGGCCCTGGCTCTGAGCCTGGCTCTGAGCCTGGCTCTGGCCCTGGCTCTGGCCCTGGCTCTGGCTCTGGCTCTGAGCCTGGCCCTGGCCTTGAGCCTGGCTCTGAGCCTGGCTCTGGCTCTGGCTCTGGCCCTGATTCTGAGCATGGCTCTGGCCCTGGTTCTGAGCCTGGCTCTGGCTCTGAGCATTGCTCTGGCTCTGAGCATTGCTCTGGCTCTGGGCCTGGCCCTGGCTCTGAGCATGGCTCTGGCTCTGAGCATGGCCCTGGCCCTGGCTCTGGCTCTGGCTCTGAGCATGGCTCTGGGCCTGGTCCTGGCCCTGGCTCTGGCTCTGGGCCTGGCCCTGGCTCTGGCTCTGAGCATGGCTCTGGGCCTCGCCTCGGCGCTGCTTGGCGCAGCGCTCGCACAGGCAGGGCCTGTGCTGCGGAAACAGCCCCGCAAATCCTCGTGCTTCCTAGTGACCTCCTTAGCTGTGAATGAATGACTGAATGAATGGCTTTTTGTTTATGCTGAAGGAAAAACCTGACAATAAAAGACCCAGAACCCACCACACCAAACCCCCTCGATTTTTTTTTTTCCTAAGTTTTCTAACTCTTTGGTAAAGTTGTACATGTTTTCATATTTTTGAAATCTAACTGTGGACTTGTATGTTCTGAATCTTTTTGACGATAGTTACCTGAGGTGTTCAGTGCTGGATGTGTGGGTATAATTGTGTGTCAGAAGGGTGATAAGGAAAATTGTTTCACAATCAAACAAAACTTTCAGTGCTAGCGGATAGATATTTAGATAGAGGCTTTGAGGTGGTTGCTAAGACTTCTTTGTAGCAGTGTAGTGTCTATTTTAAAAATACTCTTATTTCATAACATTACTTCCTGCAGCCTTCTGCATGTATTTCTGAATCTTCTTTCAACAAATTTTATCCAGGTGTTCCTCATGCATTTTCAGGACCTCATCATCTAGTGCTGATACATAAGTTCTTCCAGCTGAAGCATTTAATGTTTTGTTTCAAAAGCTAGTACAGTGATTTGAGCGATTTTGGTGGTACAAAGAGTGTTTGGAAAAAGCTTTCAGAAATGTTTCATTGAGTCTACAGTTCATAGGAGATGGAAGAATGGAGATTATAAAAATGAAAGTATTTTCAGTGAGACATGCTTTTATAGGTGGAAATAATAACCATTCTGCGACAACAGAAAAGCCTGTTTGTGCGGAGCCTTTTTTTTTTTTGCTTATATTTTTAACCTACATTTAGGTAATTGCTAACGTGATGAAAAAGGTCTGTGTGCACAAAGAAGTTGCTTTTATTGTTGAGGGTCTTCTTTACCTTTACAAATTTGCTATTTTCTTAAATATGGACTTTTGGTTTGGAAATACTTGTTTCATGCTGGAAAAAAAACTTTTGGGGAAAGCTTTTCAGTTTTCAATATTACAAAGCTGATGCACATGTAAAGAATCTGAATTGTTACATCAGTAGCTACTGACATAAAGACAATTTAATGCATCCCACTTGATAAATATGACAGAAAAAGGTGGTACCTAATAAAATGTTTGTTTAGAGCTATTTAAGAAACTCAGCTTACATAATGATTTCTCTCTTCATTAGGTCGAAGATCTCTTCTTTCTTCAACCTATGTGGATAGCTCAAAATGGGAAAAGAGAAAAAAAGAGGAGCATAACCTGGGTGAGAAAAGTTTGTTTCTTCTCTGTACTTTGTCTAATTAATTGCACCCTGGGGACTTTTTTGTTACCTTATCATCTGTAAATCCTTCAAAATAAAAAAGGCTATGAAACAGTATGCTTCTGAGTTTCTAAGTCAGAAAACTCTCATTGTCATATGTATTCAAAGTCATAGTGCAGAAACAAGTTAAAATTTACCTGTGTACTTAATGTTCAGTTTCCATGAGCTGATTTTTTTTTTTTTTTCCCCACAAAATCCAAAGTATATGGCTGTTTCTGTCTGATGTTTTCTTTGGCATTGTTTTAACAGTACTGCTGTGTGGAAGACAGCTATTCTGTAGGTATTACAGACAATCATATTTAAGAACATTTTTTAAGGAGGATGTTTTCCTCAGGGTTTTGCAGTTTCTTCTTGAATTATAGATTTTTTTAGGAGGGGTGGAGAAAGAGGCTTAACTTTTTATTTTCAAGAAGTTATATGTTAAACTGTATCTGCACATAGTACTGAGATCTCCAGTGCAGATTTTATGGCTAAATTATTTGTCTAGATTATATTTGAAATAACAATCCACTATATTTTTGGTTAAATACTACATTAAATACAAAGCGTCTTGCAAAGCATTTTTCCATGCTAAAGTTAGATTTTTTTTTTTTTTATTTAAATTTTGTACTATAGGTGTTTTGGAGACTCCTCAATTCAGTCTGTTTTCATTACTGGGCCCCTGAACTGTGGTTGTTACTTGCAAAACAGATTATGAGGCTGAAAGAAGAGTCATTGGTGTAATTCAGGAGCTTTTGTCAGGCTGAAAATGATCAGACTGATGTGTTTTGTGCACTGATTTGTTTCTTTTATTTGCCTATGAGCATTTAGGTGGGAATTGTCAGCGTGTACTGACATGGACGAGACACAGCCAATGAGTGGATCCTCATGGCTGTAGCTTGGATCCTGCAGAGACTGTTGATAATACCTTGTTACACTTCGCTGTCAATAGGACTGCTCATGCAGTGTGTTTTGGGCTGGAGCCACAGATTTGTGTCCTAGGAGGCATTTGAACTAGTCACTTCCAGGTGGAAATGGCAAACATCATAGCCAACAGAAATCTACAGGGAAGAAAACATTGTGCTGATGCTGGTACAGTCCATGTTTGGCTTTCTCCAGGCCTGGCAAGACCTTCTGTCACTGTTTGGCAGGCACAGTTCTTGCTGCTCCTCTGCTGATGGTCTTGAGCCAAAGCAGATGTTTATTCCACGTTTTTCAAAGAGCTGCTTTGCATTTTCATTTTGTGTTCACAGAAAAGAGAAAACAAGTTAACATGGTGTCAGCAGTATTAGCATATTCAGAGAGGAGACAGCCCTGCAGACGTCTGCTCTGTTGCTGTCAATTGTATGGTTGCACATACAATCTTGTGTGTACTAACTGATGATTATAGCTAGAGTGAGTTCTTTGTGCTGAGGAAATGATCTTTTATTTGTGCGTTTCAAATGCTTTTTCAGAACTGTTGTTATGTAAAACTATATTGTGAGGATACTTTTAAAGGAAAAAGAAGTACTTTTTGATTTAAAGCCAGTTCCATTTCTCTGCTGCAATGATGTGCTATCCCAGACACAAACTCATTTACTGTGTCCATGTAAGACCTGCTTTATTGTCCTCTCGATAACCTCAGTTTAGAATGCAGATATGAATGAGTTTAGCAAACTCCACTACTGAAAAATATATGGGAAAGAGCAAGACTGTATTTTGTGTATCAGAAAGCCTTTGTTCAAGAAGATAGGAATTGAAAATGTGTTAATTTGGAATTCGCAAATTACTTGTTGGTAGAAACATACCTACCTAGAAGTAATTTGGATTCCACTTACTAAAAATGAAGTACCAAGGAAACCAGAATCCTAGGGGATGGCAGAATCCAGGTGAGATAGGAAATTTCTATTTATTGTTAGAAAGATTCACAGTACCTAAATTGGCTCATCTGCAACACCAGGTGGCAGTGCTGCCTTTACAGACATGAATAATTTCCATTCAAAGCGTTGTTCAGTACAAAGCTGTTGTTCTTTCCGGTTATGTGGAAATAGAGATAAATGTGGAACAGATAAATTTGTAAGGCAAAATACTTGCCTCGGCCTTTATATTTTAGCGGAGTCTTTAAAATAAAATAAGGATTTCTTTATAGCACTAGTTAGCCTGTGAATTAAGGTATTAGTTCTGCCCATCACTCCCAGGACAGGTAAAATTTGTGTCTCAGTTGTGTCACCATTTCCCACCACTGGATCAGAACTCCGTCTTGAATGAGCCACTTCTAAGAATACAAGGGTGTAAGTAGAATAAAAGTAACCTTATATGGTGGCCAAATGCCACCTTGTTGATGTGGCTACATTCTGTGGATGGGTACACACTATTAATCAAATGGAAACTATGATGATTTCCTAGGTCAGCAAACTGGTATTAGAAGTCTTAACCACTGGCATCGAAGGTGAGCGTCAGTATTTTTCAAATCATTGTCCTGAACCACCCTGTTGCAGGCAACAAGATGAGTTTCTATGAACAAAAGAAAATAGAAGTGAACATAGTATCTCATATACCAGTGTTACAGAGACCTCCCTGAAGTCATGGCCTGAAATTAAATGACCTAAGCTTATATTTATGGTTTGTTTCATTCATTTCATTAATTCTTGAGTATGCAGTAATACATTTTTAAAGAAATTAAATTTATGAAGTTAATCTTGTAGAAATGTATTTTTAGGCAGCATATATGAGAGATTGCATAGACTACTGTTTTTTTTGATGAGTCAGATAAAAGCATTTGCAGTATGTATCTGTTAAAATGTGCATAGAATTTTGATTTGACTATTAAAATATTGGTTTGGTTTATACACCAATGTAAACATTCAGGTTTTACAACCAACAATGCTAGGAGACTTGGGCATTCACATGCTTCCATTCTAGTACTGCTATCAGGATGCTTTAACTAAGAAGAAACTTTAATCTTGATTGTTGAGTAGCAGCTTATGAAGCAAATTTGATTTACAAAAGGTGGCTGAATTATTTCAAGTTATGCATTTGAGCAAAAGTTTGGTTTTAGGTAGTCTTTACAGAAAACAAGCTAGGAAATAATTTCTAATTGCAATCAATTCCTGTAATATGACTACTGCATAATTGCAATTTGTCTGAAAACAAAGCTAAATTTCCCATTGTCTTCGTCTGCTATTCTTTTAACCAGCCCACATTTTGTTGTGACTCTTACACTGGAGATGACAGATAAGAGTTTGATGAATATATGGAGTTCACAGATAAGTACCTTCCATACTGTAGATCTGATGGAGAGTTTCAGCTTTGTAGACAGGAATATAAACGTCAGTCTTTAAAATTTTATGTGAAATCTCTAAGGATGCTGTTGTATAATGGCTTACAGTCTTGTGATCTTGTATTCATTGCATTGTATTAATTTGATTTATATTCTACTAAAGTAGTCAACATTTTCTAGAGTGTGCTCTTCATCTCATGAGCACCTTGACAAAAGAAATGCCAAGCTCAGGTCTTGAGGGTGGTCCGGAATAGTCATAGGGATTACCTGGTTTCGGAAGGGTGATGCATAACCAAACCAATTCTAGAATAGATAAATGAGCTCTCAGTCTCAGTTCCACATTGCAGTATCATCAAAGATAATAGATTGTGAAGCAAACACTTCTTTCCAGCTGTCTCAAAATGGAGATTAAGAGTTGTGGATGACAGTTGACTTAATTTAGCCAAGGACCTACTCGGTGCTTTGATCTGGATAAGCTGAGTTGGTTGCAGCATCCCTTCTCTCTGACTTTTGGCGCTACCTGGGATTGCTCCCTGTGCCTTTACCTATGTGCTTCATCATGACCTTTGTGACTTCTGGAGAGATGAGTAATACAGAGTCAAAGGCACTTACAGGCACTTGTAAGGATATACCCATATCAATTTCTTTACCTTTAAAAAAATTGCATCTGGTTTTTAGTGGTTGTCGTGTATAGCATGGCCTTGGTAGCCCACATCACCTCAGCCTCTTGCGCTGTCTTTCTAGGGGCTGGTACTGGCCTTACTGTGACTTTGCCACAAATTTCCCTTTGCTTTCATGGTCATAAATAGTTTGCTTTCCCTCAGCCAGAGGATAAATGCTCATTTTGTGTTTTAAAGAACTCCTCAGGAGGAAAGTTATTATGTAAACAAGGAATACTGCTATGTGGCAGACAGCAGCATTGTACAGACCAGGAGTCAACTGTTTTACTCCCAGTCAGGGCTCTATCATTTTATTAGAAACTTCATGCATGTGGTGTAATTTGACAGATTGCCTGTAAGGTCAGAGTAGCAATGAAACTCATTTGTTTTGTTAAAACTGTACCCTCCAGTGTTCAGTGTAGTACAGGTGTTTTTAAAGAAATAAATAGTGATATTTCTTGTTTTGTGGGCAGCATCCTTCAGAGACAGAGCATGTTACTGATGCAGTGCTGTTTCCTGCCCCTGACAACTTTGCAAGAGTTACTTTGCAAGGGTTACTCCATTCTGCTGTAGTGCTGCCATTGGCTTAACTCACATTTCACTGACAGATGTGGAGGCAGGTTGACCTTTCTGGAAAATTAATGGGCCAACGCATCAGCTCTCCAAGGATGGCCAGCGGACCTTACTGAGAGGTGTCAAAGGGGTGACTCACTGAGTAACAGTTGCAAAAGAGGAAGCAAGTTCCAGATGTTGCAGAGGGAATGTGTTAGGTTTCTGGTCCTCGAGATGGGGGAGAATAGCAAGAAAGATTGTGATTGAAGTCTCCAAATCTTATAGATTTGATATCATCAGTTCATGGTGAAGCAGATGACATTAAGCATACATTGAACAGCTTATTCTTTATGAGTAGTCTTTATTTTCCAGGAACAGTACAAAGCTAAAACTCCAAATTAAATGAATTTAACTTCCAATTAATTCATTAAATGCAATGGCTACCTGTCTACAGTCAGAAGTTTAACTTCTGCGTGGTCAGATTAATATTGTTATATGAGTGCTGAAGCAGAATGCTATAAAGCTACTTAGTTACTAGCACAGTGCCCCATTTGATTAACAGGATTTCTTCGGATTGCTGTTTGTGACTGTAAAGTTTATCAGTATGGTGCTACATGTTTCTGTGTTTCTAAAATAAAAATCCGTGCCTAAAGCACTGTCCAGCATGTGCTAGGCTTGAAAGCAAGGACATCTGCTATTTTTTTTGTTTTAGATGACTTATTTATACTAATTTCATCCAGTACTTCATAGAGTAGGTTTTTTACCCTTTTTTTCTAATAAGTTAGGATCATCATGTTGAGAACTTTCTCATGTATTACTTTCTGTTAAAATGTTCAACAATAACTAAAACTACTGTTTTCATCCAATTTTAAAATGGTATGTTAAGAGCCCAGAATTTGATTTGATGGACATAGGTTCTATTCTAGGTTATATGATGGTTGTTCAGATTTTCCTGTTGTGTTAGTTGATTAAACACATGCTTTTTCTGCTTTCTCCAGCTGACTTAGCCCACTTAATGGACAGAACTTATGAAAGAAAACTGCCTGTCAGCTCTTTGACCGTAGCCCGGGTAAGGAAACAAATCCCAATCATGAACTGGTAGAAGTAACTGTGGAATGCTTGTGTAGTCAAGTGAGCTGAGAGGCAATAAATGATATTACCTCTTTTAGGAGTTCTGGGATCATAGATGTCTTGTTATACTCTTAAATTGCTATGTAAGGCTGTTTCGTTGATGCTTTGTATGCATTGGTTAGTACCCAGACCATAGGGTCTTCAAAACAGATTTTTTTTTCCTCAGTAACATTGGGCTTCACTGTTACTGGGTTGTGTATTTCCCTAATATGTGTTTCCTGCCTTCCAAGGTTTCTGTCTTTGTGAGAGCTTTAAAACCTCCTCAGGCCCTGTATAAGAACCCAGACTGCTAAGGGAATGCATTGAATTAGTATATTGCACTATCTGTCTTCCTCCAGTACGAGGCTTCTTTCAGAGTAAGGTGGAGGTGGGCATATTTTGCATTTATAGCCTTCTTTCGTTGCAGCAGACTGAGGCAGAATAAATGCTGACATGGGTTAAGCAAAGCCATTATTTTTACTGGGATTAGTAACCAGTTCCCTCCTCTGGATGAGTTAATCTGGAAAGGGGACAGAAAAGCAGAGATACGTGTTTTTAAATTCCCTGTGTAAATGAGTGTTTGTAATGAGGGAGGAGAATAAGTATGTCTTTTGTTTAAAAAACAAAACAACAAACTAATTTCTGTTTCAAATTTATCCAGAGAGGCTGCGTTGTTTCAGTAATATCACTAACTAGGATAATTTGCACCCCTAACTGAGGAGTCACAGAATGCTTTGTTCAGTTACAAAAGCAAGCATTTATACAGACCAAGCATTCTTGACCATGGCTTATGAGACAGTGTCCACGTGGGAAATGGGTGTTCCTCTCCTTTTTATGAATCAGATTTATTCCTTTCCTGCTTTGGACTGACTTCCCTGGAGAAATGGCATTTTCAGATTGTTAAGCAGCCTCACTTTCCAATACCTGGAGATAACATCAGATTCTTATTTTCTGAAATGTAGGCAAAGCACATAGGCATGCTATTGCCATGCTCAGGAAATGAGATCTCTATGTGTATAGCATGCAAAGAGAATTAAGAAATGGGAGACCAAATACCAGTCAGCTGAAATTGTTTTTAGCTTAGCCTTAGGATAAAGAGAAGTAGTGACCTTGAGGACGTTTGTTTATTCTGAACTAAAAGTTCCTTATGTTATAAGGATGCTGTAGTGTTCCAGCACCTTTATGCTTATGTTAGTAAAACATACAGGAAAACAGGATTCACTGTTACCATAAGACAAAGTCTGGTTGAAAACGTAGTTGGAATTGAAGTAATTGATAGCACTGGTAGTTCTGTAAGAAGACAGGATTGTAAATGAGAGGACAATTGTGCTGTACAGCATCGGGGGGTGATTTTTTCCCTACCATTATGAAGTATAGTGAAATTCAAAATTCTGCTGTCCCTGTGCTTCAGAATATATATGTGTACTATGAAAAGGCACAACAGGCAAACAACAGGGAAAAGAATATTTTTTTAAAAAGCAATGAGGTATGTCAAGACTCACTCAGTTGTGGCAAAAATGTAAGGAACTGAATATATGCTTAAAATAAGGGGTATAATTAAAGAGAAAAAGGTTTAGAGGAACAGCAAAAATACAGGATACTGACTATAGTTGTTTAATCCTCAGATGCCTTTCAAGATGTATAAAGTTTCTTAGAATTAAGGAAGGGAGTTGCCTCAGTTTAAAAAGGTTTGAGTTTGAGCAGTCTAGAAGAAACCAGAATTAGGAGCAAGCAAAGATTTCCAGAAGAGTTCCAGTAGTGTCAGACACCTAAATATTCCAGACAAACGTATTTTGTAATTGCATTTTCTTCTAATATGCTTTATGTGAGTGCTCCCTTTTTAAACTTTTATTTCTTATTTTCTAACCAGTTTGTTGACAACATTTCTTCACGAGAAGAAGTGGATCAAGCCGAATACTACCTTTACAAGTAAGCATCTTTTCCCCCAACATGAAGTTTGAGTCATACGGGTAAATACC
>JAOTQP010001179.1:25793595-25804745 GCA_026413545.1 Cichladusa arquata
ATGTTTAATATATACTTCACTGAATACACACCTGTTTATGGGTAGAGCAAGAAGTCCACCCACCTTTGCTAAATTTCTCCCAGACAGACAATTTATTTACTAAACTCAGACTGAAATGCACAATTCGTTTTCAGTAAGATCTCCCTGACTGTTAATTTTAACATTTTGAAACGTGCACTTTGGTAGTGTTAGCTGATGTGCCTGTACCGATGGGTATATGTTATTCAGCACACGCAGGTATTTCTTTTCAGCTGAACTCATCCATGAAATGTGCCAGCTGAAACACTATATATATGATCTGCTCAGTGAGAGCATCATTCACCTAGACTTGGCTTTCTTACCTTAACCTGGAAGATTTTCTAGGTCTGAGGCGGCTCCAGCTAGATGTCTGGAGATGTCTACTGTTTCTATAAACTAGTAATAGCAACATCACTAAGCAAAATGCTTCCTGAGATATAGTAGTACAAAAGATTGGGCAAGACAAAGCAGTAACGGTGAAGCGAAGACAGTGCAGAAAATCTGTACACATAACATCAAAATGGGGCCTGACACTCTGAAAATTATGTAAAAACTGGCTTCACCTTGGATCCTAAGGAACTTGTTCACAGGTCATATAGTCCCCTACAAAGCCAAGATGAAAAGTGAAATGGTTTTGAAATGGTCTATTTTTTTGCATTTACTGCCTAAAACATTTCATTGATCTTACATGGTGAAGCTTAATAAAAAATGCAATACCCACACCAGATGGAATCAGACAATTTACCCCCTTTCTTTAAGCAGCATATGGTGGAAAGGAGAGCAGTGATTGATTCTGCTTTTGTGTAGCAAATTACACTGACTTATAGCACAACATGAGCAAGAAGGGTTGCTCTCAGTCTCACCTGTTGAATATCCAGAACAAAGCAGTTAATTTTGGAGGAGATGTCATCAAGAAAAGAGAGAGGGAAAGCAATTGTCTAGCAACCCACCTCACTACCCAGAAGCCTGAGGTCCTTTGGGGCTACATGGAAGTGTTGGCTTTGAATTGATGCCATTTTGGAAAAGATCATGAAGCACTGGTCCAAGTTTTGCTGCACTGCTGATAAACAGACTCATTTGTGGCATCAAGTCTTCAGGCTTGGTGAGGAGGGAGAGGGGTATTAACTTCATAGGTATAGTTTGCAGTCAGCATGCTTTAGGTATGCTTCAGAACTAGTCTTCCACACTGAACAGAAATGTTTCCACTAAAAGTTTCTTCCCAGTGTGCTGGGAGAGGGCTCCAGAGGAAGCCTCCCTGTATAAGCCCTTTGTATACAGCAGCTACTCAAACTCACCATCAGGTATTTCACATTACATGTTTATGTGAAGTTTGTTTAAGAACGAAACCCACGGGGTTTATAAAAGAAATTATTAAATGTACAAATGGGACTTCCAACACCAGATCATAGTGCTAGGAGAGGCCAGGGAGAAATAAAAGGTGTAAACATAGCAATAGATGTATTCACTAATCAAATATAAAGACATGAAGCAGAAATACCTGTCCTAGCACCCAAACAGCACAAGTTAGAAGGAAAATAGGAATGAGAAATGTCATTTTGAGTGAAGGGAGCTTGTCTGGAAGCAACACAGGATGAATGATGCTGCCTGCCCTCCCCCTGGACATGCCAGCCCCCTGGGCTTCCTCTGGCAGGGAGTCATCTTTTATCATCTTGGGTAAATAAGGTGGTGGGAAAGACCCTTCTTGATAAGAACAGAAATCTATGATTTTCTGGTTTCATACCTTTCTCTGTAATTGCCAGCATAATATTTGAGCCTTTTTGATAGAAAGTAGCATACTTAGTATTTTCTTTCATTTGACTCCAGGAAACTGAGTAACAGACTGCTCCTCACCCAGAAGGTGTCAAACACGTCAGAAAGAGGTGGGTGGCTTGTGAAGGGCTGTGCACACTCTGCAGGTCAGGGCAACTTAGCAACACTAAGGGCAGTTGTCTACTAACCTGAAAGACCCTGACTGGAAGCTGCGAACATTGAGCACCAAGACTGTAAGGAGATTCTGAGGTTCGTCAATAACTGCAGACTCATCGCTGTTACCTAACAGAAATAAACCCTGATTTTACACTGCTAATAGTCTCTGGGCTTTGAAAGCAAAACCAAGAATTTTGTTTGCACATCATGCAGTTCAGAATGAAAATACAAAAAAACCCCAACCTCCAAACTAATCAAGAACACACAAACAGCCAAAGATATACTGTTCACAGTACTTATAAATGATATGTTTGATAAACAGTTTCCATATGTAGAATCATTAATTACATTCAGGACAGCAAATGTGGCAAAACAGGCCACTTGCCTTCACTGGGTGCTCCCCAGAGGATTTAGATATTGTCGAAAGCTGCACTTGTCCTCACCTTCCAGCTGACTTCCAATGTAACCTTGGGCAACTAAGTTGGTCTGTGCCTCAGATAGCTGGCCATAAAATTGTGCTCTCATTCTAAATCTTTTATTGATATTGTTTATTTACACTACATGTAAACTAATCAGAGCAAATGCTGTTACTTACTCTGTGTTTGTACAACAGGTAGCAAACAGAGACCCTGACCTTGGCTGGAGGTCACAGGTGACCCACTATGTTGTGAGAAATGTCAGGATGTATCTTGACAGAAACAAAAATAATGCTATTCTTTCTCTTGTCTCAATCTACATTAAAGGATTTGAAACAATATACAAAACACTATTTAAAAGCAGTTATTAAGCAACACTTTAGATATGCACGGATGGCATGTTTTTCTCTATGACTTTCTAAATTTATGTCTAACATGGAGAACGGAAGACAGTGGACTTGGCTCCTCCAGAATATGGGGGTATTTGTTACACTCAATTCTTCAGCTTCAACAGCAGATTCAGTTTGGCATGACTTCTCAGTTACATGACTTGCATCAGCTCAAAGAGATGTAAAGCACTAGTACTCCAGGTGCCTGTGCTAAATTTAGAGAGCATATTCAATAATGTAGTGTTGTTTTCTTGCCAAAGGCAGAAAAATAATTCCCCATGTAAAACAATACTACCAAGCCTGTGTTTGTTAATTCACCTAAGGATGGAGGTAGTGAGCGCCTTCTTGCAGAGGACACCAGTGGGACAGCTGGTGGGAGAGCAGTTTGCAGCTCCAGAAAAGCAAGTCCCACCACTACGTAAGGAATGCTTCCATGTAGACACACATAAACTGCTTAATTTTGGAGCTTTTACCAAAGTGTTCACAGCACTGTGCTTTTTAGCATAGGAAGCAAAACCCTCTCTCAACTGCAGAGTCTGAGAGTCCAGCATGTCCTAAGTGCTGCTCCCTCATTTCAGTAAGGGATGTCTGATCTCACCAGGCCACAGTACACTTTTATCTCTAGCCCTGTTTGCCCCCACCCCTCTGAGAACATGAAACAAACCTTGAGATGCATCCACTCTTGTTTCTTCTACAAATTCTAGCAATTATTTTCCCTAAGGGTAATTTTTCTATTGCCTGTAAATTTACCCTTTAGTAAGAGTATATTTTTATTATCTGGAGGAGTTGCTCCTTCAGAGCATCCCTAGGTCAATCTCAAATTTACAACAGACTGTGCCAGATTCATCAAGGAAGGCAAGGCCTTTAACTTTCTTCTATATCAAAATAGTGGTACCCTGCTGTGAAGCAGGACCACACAGCAGAAGCAGGGAGAGACAAAGGGATGCTCAGGGACCAGCTTTGCATTAGGGAAAGTAAGGACTAACTTTGCCCTCATGCCACAGAAGCAGCAAGGAAATGCTAAAAATGCTGGAAAGCAAAGAACAACAGGAAGTGGGCTAGATTTCTCCAGCATAAAAAATAGCTATGAAAAAGTATTGGAAACATATAAATGGGTTCACTGCAGTGGGTAGTTGAAATTTCCATGTTGTAGGTTTTGTGACATGCAACCTCAAACATGTAAAGCAGCTCTGTCGGACATGCTGAGGATTTTCACCAGTTACCGGCTGCCAGTGGAGGTTACCATGCACTTTCCACAGAGTCCACTGATCCTGCTCTCCCTGATCTGCAGTAGAGGGTTGAGCTTTGCATTTATGATGAAAATTCCTCTCCCTTTTGGGATAATAATCAAAACCCCACCCAAATTTAGCGGGCACATCTACCCATCACCAGCAGGCCAGCTCTGTGCAGAGAACATGCTTGCTCTGCTTGTGAATGAAATCAGGCAGAGGCAGGAGAAGACGGGATGAAACCCATTTCTCTCTTCTTGCACGGTGCCTCTCTTCCATTGCTCTGCTGTCCCTGAAGCTGACAGGAGAACAGCATTGGAGCTCCTGCTCCTACTGTGGGTGAAGCACTGTGCCTCAGTGGGTCTCCTCTGTGAGCAACCTGCGATTTCAGACCCTGGAACACACTTGCCTAAAAGAAAGCTGGCTGATGAAAAAAGCAAAGGGCAGGTCTTTGTATGGAAATCCAATGGAAGCTTTATTAGGTCTTGAAGAGTGTCCAGGGACAAAGAGTGAGGGCACAGGTTTAAATAGACAGAATCAGCAGTGGATCTGAGGGTCCAGGGCCAATGGGAACAGGGGAAAGTGCTGCAGAGGAGGGGCACCCAACCAAGGGAACCATTGGGGAGACAGGGGTGGAGCACTGCAGCAAAACATAGCCAATGGGGATCAGGAGAGGGGAGAACATTCTAGGACAGGTACACATAAGGTGATGGGGCGGAACAGCGGTGGAACAACAAGCAGAACAATCAAATGTGAGACATTAACATGTGCCTGCAAAGGCCTATGGGAAGGAGGCACTTCTCACCATGACCGTAGAGGGTGTTTCTCCTTGCCTGTTTCTACCTCTCCAGAAGCAGAGTCTGGTGGCCTTGGTCTCAACCTGCCTTGGTCTCCACATATGGGCATGTCTTGTTTCAGGGGAAACCCTTTGCTTATGAGCCTGAGCCAATACACCTTGTTCTTTAGCACAGCCATTATTTCATGGGTGACAGCCTGCTCTGCCCATGACCATACGTCTCTACCCAGATGTTCAGCCTCGTGTAGTTTTTGCTTCATTGGGCTTTGAATATTGCAATACCAGGCTTCCCAGCAACATCTGGATGTGCAGGGTTTGGAAGCTGTATTTTTAAGCTGTACTTTATGTAGTATGGCGCTGTGACGAAGAGATTTTAAAACTACTGAGGTCTTTCCTGGAGGGCAAACTTCACCTTTATCAGTGGTTGCTCACAGAGCAGAGTCCCATGTCAAAGAAAAATCAAAGAAGATCCTTTCTCAATTTCTTTGAAATTCAGGGCAACAAAAATACTCAGGAAACAGAGAAAATACTAAAGCAGTTGGGTTCAATTCCTGCAGACATAAGACATCAATAGTATCAGGAGAAAACCCCAGGAAAGGCAGCAGGGCTGTAGACAGCCTTGCCAGGGGTCATGGGCTGTCCCTACCCTGTCATTTGTCCCCACAGGCATCAGACTTCTTTGGCAGCAAGAGGAGGAAGCAGCCCCAGGCCCAGGCAGGCATCCAGGGAGCCCTGCCTGTTTGCAGCCAGAGGCAAAGGCTCCTACAATTACACTGTGAGGCTGAAAGGCAGTTATTCTGCTGTCTGTATTTTTTAAGACAAGGAAAGAAGGGGTTTACAAGCTGAACACTGCTGTGCCATGCTGACAGCATTTCTTGTCGATGACCTCAGCGTTTGCTCATTCTGACATCACTGTCAGGAGCAATATAATTCAGGCTGGTGTCCTGTGAAATGCTCCCTGGGCAGATTTACAAGAGAATAAGGGCATGTGCCCTTCTGGACAGCAAGCCACTCTGTACTTACCTTTCAAAACAGTCTGTGAATAGTAATGAGAGAGGTTTGAAACATTCCCTCTCGTCCATTAAAAGGTCCACTGCTGATCACTTCCAGTGCATTAAGAAATGAGGGCTTCAACCCCGAGGCCTTCAGCATTTTCAGCTGACTTTTGAGGAAGAACATTCTGGTGTAGAGGTATTTAAAGAATTTCAAAGCAATATCTATCTTCTGCCGAATTGAAAGTTATGTAACATTTTGCTATGCAAAAGATATATTGATTGAAAAAAAGGTAGAAATGGGTTCATAAAAGTCAATAATTGTTTGGGGTTTTTTTCCTGAAATGAAAGGGAATGGCCTGAGCTCTAGATCTCCCTTTAAATCCCAGGAATAACCTTGTCATCTTTGATATATCCCATTTACTCTGAGAAATTTCCATCCTTGTACAAGTGAATGTAATGTCATCAAAGAAATGAGCACATCAGAAGCTGGACCGAACTGACCCATACAGCATGACAAACATATTGTCTGGACATGTGTGCTAGTTAGCAGAAGATCAGCCTGCATGCTATTCATAGGAACTACCCTGCACTTTTTGTTACCAAGCACTGAACCCAGCTCAGCACTGTACTTGTGTTTCAGACAATGTGAAATCACTAATTGGATTTTGGTGACATTAAACTGAAAAATCAGACTGTCTAGGTCCTGAGAACTGCATCCTGGCCAACAATGTCATACCAATTTATGATCATGCTAAGTTGCAGTTACATTTCCTTCACTGTGAGCAAAAGGCAGATACCATAAACTACATGTAGAAGTGAATGAGGAGAGGAGCCTAAATTGTGTCAGGGCATCTCTGTTGCAATTATTTCAAGTCCCTCTGCAAGTAGAAAGGGCTAGTAATTGAGGCAAAGACCTCCCCAGTCACTGCCTCTTCGGGCTACATGCCAAGATGTGAATTGATTACTTCCTTTTCCCATCTATTTATTCATCCTCAAGATGAATTTTCTCCACAGTTACCTCCAGCAAAAATGTACAGGCAAGTAAAGCATACCACACAGTGTCTTAGTTGACTATCTCAAAGGCGTAGCAAACATGTGACTGCCATCCAACTAGATGACTGGACATGATATTAAGGATGAGAAAGGCATGGAGTTCCAAAATTTCTGTGGTCTTTCATCCTATTTTCAAGCTTCTAAAGCTTACAACACTCTACCAAGCTACTTACAATCCCCCTCTGAGTGGGCAAACTTTGTAGTTACGCACAGCATGCTATCTGAAACATGATTTCTTCAAACAGGAGCCAAGACCTCTACATTGACTTCTTCTATACTGCTGTTGTTATTGCAAAATGAAAAAAGATAATCACCATTCGGTTATAGCAGCTTTATAACTGTACAATTATTATCTACTTATGTAGCTCAGTAGAGGAATTTCATTAGGGAGCTCCATCCACATATGTGTTCTGTTTGAAGGGTTGTGTTCAAAAAGAAATTGTGCTTCTATATCTCTGCAGCATGTACTCAGAAGTTATTTGCTACTCAGTATGACTATAAAAAGCCCATGTGAAAAATCAAAGGTGAAATTTCTTGAAAATTATCAGCTAAAGCAGCAGATGTATTTTCCTGGTGCCTTATTTTTTGCCATGCTTGTAATACCCCAGTACTATTGCAGCATTGTTAGAAGGTAAGAACTAGAGGCTTCCTGTGATTGTTTTTTATTGAATTCGGTGAGAGTGATGTTTGAAATGAAGTGGGGGCTTAGATAAATAAGAATAGTGAAGAATTTCACCACGGGGCTTAGGGGCACATGGCACATTTGCTTTGCATAGGCCACAGGGACCCCAGTGGGAACTTAGGGAATAAATGCAAACCTTCCTCCCTGCCTGCTCATTTGCACCATAGTGAGGCACAGACAAGGACTCAGTTATCTGAAGCTGACCTCAGTCACAAGATAAGTTGTGAGAGATATTTTTGGGCAGGAGAACAGACATGGGTTTAGTCTTGTTAAACAAACACCCTGTTGTTTTGCCAGTGTTGAACTGGGTGCAGAAAAAATCCACTTCCCACATGAAGTTGATCTACCACACAAAGGAACAGCTCTGGTTCTCATCATTCCCACATAGCACAAATCTTGCCACCAGTGATAAACAAGAAAGAAATTGCATTTCAGTTGATTTCTCTTCTGTCCTGTAAAAGCTAGTTATAAGCCTCCTTTCTATCAAGTATGGTTTCATAAGAGGCTCTCATACATTACTTAGATTCTGCTCTGAGTTTTTGTGGGAAAAGGTAAGGCCAGCACAGCCCTTCTTTCCTGTCTGCATGCTGGTATTGTTACCAAGCAGGTCACCAACAGGTCACCAACAAGGGGAGTGCTGCTTCTCTCTCCTATTCAGTGGAGGAGGATATTTGGAGCATGACACACTACTTGGCTCCAGAGCCATCTTTGCTCTTGGGTGGATAGGAAGCTAGAACAATGGGACAAGGAGTAATTTCTCCAGTTTTAAATTTTTAACGATGCTATAGCTTTCTCCAAGACAAAAATTAAAACCTCATTACCTTCCCCAAACTACAACTCCAGAAAAAAATTTTATCTAGGTCAACTGAAACTTTTTCCTATTCTAACTTTGTATATTCATTTCTGGCTGTCTTTTACATTTTTTACTGCAATAAAACAAATGAGACTCTGCTTCAAAACAAAAAAGAAACATTTTTTCTTCACTTGACAACTTGATGATAAACACCATTTCTAAAGGAGAAAACAGCACAGAGATCTCCTTTCTGTGGTCTCTCCCCAGTGCACCAGTGAAAGTCATTAACATGTTGCAGTCCTGTGGTAACATCCAGCTGTCCTCTCCAACAAATCCTGCTTCTCTGAAGACCCAGAAGTTCACTTCTGGTACTGGGTACAAGATCAGTCAAACCATTAGTTCCTCACATGTGATTGATCATGGTTGTCACAGGACCTGGCTTCCTTTTTCTGGCTGAACAGTAAACTTTAGAACAGGTTATTAACTAATCAGTGAACCTGGAACGGGAAATAGGGAATGTTTGAGCATGAATTTTCAAATGGGTGTCACTGATGCTTGCCCTTGTAACATTTCTCAGTTCTGCATACCTGGCTATTAATACAGCACCTCATCCTATTGTGCTTATGGTAATCACACACAAAGCAGTCAAGCTGAATTTCTGTCCTTAACTTCCTGAACACTTTGGGGTTACCATTTTACACTATTTGAATTAGTAGTCCTGGTTCAGACTGGCTGATTAAGGGTGCTTTCATTTCCCTTATCTTACCGTCATCTGTGGCTTAAAGCTTGAATTACATTTTATTATTTGACATCTGAAGGGAAGGAGTGGGCAACCAGTAGCATTTACAGCTGAGATCTCTGTGTCTACAACCAGCACCAGTGCCCTCCACACAGATAGAAATCAGGCATCCCAGCTTGGTTCCCACATCACCCGAGATGGAGGTGGAAAGTTTAGAACTTGTTCAGAAGTGGCAGAGACAAAAACACATCTGCCCTCTCCATGTGCTGCCCAGCTCTGGCACTGCTGTGTGTTAGCACACATGTGGTTGCCACCAATAGGTCCCATATATTTCATCCAAGTGGATTCAGTCCTGGCAATCCCCAGGAAGAATCCTGAGAGCTGACATTCTTCCCTAGCCTTTGCCTTTGCCTGATGGTGAGACACGAGGGTGCATGAACATCTCCTTTGGGACACCCAGTAACCTTCAGTGTTGTGTGAGAGAACATAATGAAAAGTCTGTTTGCAACATGGTACAGTTACTGCGTGGCTGAAAATTTTCATGCAAATTTTATTGCTGTAGATTTTCAGGGCTATTATTCTGCTTGTTTTAAACTGAGAAAACAGTTTAAAAGATACTACTGTAGCTCTTTGTAAAAGTCCTGCTGCAACTGCTGTCTGTAGTTTCATTCATTCCTGATCTACTGTGATTGCCTTATTCATCTGTTTCATGTCAGGCATTTCATATGATTCAGTATCTTTTAAAACAGCTAGAGTTTGCTCTGCAATTATGCAAAATATTCATTTCTTAATCCAACCAAAATAACTGTAGCCTTCATGGGATCAGATTTCTGCACATTGCTTTCTATTAATATGCGATCTAGCTCTTGCTGATGCAGTCACACTTCTAGGAGAAGCAGAATTTGCAGAATCCACTGATCATCTGTGTGCATGAGTCAGGGATCAGGCTGATTAATACAGTTCGGGCTGCTGCCCTCTGGGATGCAAGGGACCAAATCTTTCATGACTGAGGAATTTGCACATGCACTATTCAATCTACAATAAAGGAAACTGCTTTGGAATAGCAGCTCTTACTCTGTGGTGCTTAGTGTAACAGGAAGATTTAATTGAAACCCGTAAGGACTGAGGAATATAAGAAGGCTTAGCCCTAAGAACAGTCAGAAATTAAACATTAGTAGCAGGACTATCTGTTGAATTCTTATAAATTGCTTCTACATAGAAACAAAAGAAAAAATATTAAGATCTGCTCAGACCTGAAGATTTTTTTACACTTTAGAGATGCACAGCAAGCTCTTCTATGTTTTTTGCTTCCCTGTTCACCTCTCTTTAGAGGGAGCAGAGCTCATTGCAATAGTATGTTTCAAGGAGTTTTTCCCAACAATATACAGACATCTCTTGCTTTAGCTCCAGCTGCTTGTGGCAAGCAAGCCAATGCTTTTACTGCATGATGGGAGCACATCACAGAATCAATGTCCATGAGCAAAGCATCCCTCCAAAAGCACACTTATGCCCTTCATCTTCAAACAAACATTTTGTTCAGGTATGAGTCCAGCTGGAACTGACACTATGGTGATTCCAAGTCACCAGGACACTAGTAAAAGCCCAATCTGAAAATAAGTTGTTTTTCTATGAATCAGCACATAAAATTTAACCTCCTTCCATAACAGAAAATATCACATTTGCAAATGAGTACCCATGATTCTGAAACAAGGATAGCAAGGCTTTCTCTTCAGACTTCTAATGAGTTCAGTACTTTAAAAAATTACACTAATTTATTGTACTTTAAATGCAGTTTACCACTGCCACTAGCAAGGTGATTGCATGGCAAGGGCACTAGGCAATCTGAAGCAGCCCTATAAATACAGGTTCCACATTAAGGTCATGATGTTCTTTTTTGGTGGTGTCACCACAAGCCCTGTAGCACTACAAGAAATCCCTGTAGCAGCAAAGACAGGTCAGAAAGCCATGGCTACAGCTATGAGTTCTTTGCAAAGCAGAATGTAAGCAGCTGTTTCAACTAAGAGCAAGTACATGCTTAAACTGTGCCAAATGTAAAACAGTATGAAAACACAAGGAACCCCCTCCTGGACTGCAGTAATTAAACCTCTGGTGTC
>JAOTQP010001179.1:25807183-25820088 GCA_026413545.1 Cichladusa arquata
AAAGCAACTCCTCTCTAGGCCTGGGAATCAAGAACATCTTACCATCTCAGGACCTGAGAAATGCACACAAAAGTGAGTTTGGGGGGAGAGCAAACTTGGGGCAAATGACTTCATTACCTGAAGCTGTAATTGTAAGATTAACTCCCAAAATGCAAATGGACCAAACATACAAAAATATGAAAACCTGTGACCCCTTGTCCATTTTGGGTGTAGCCCCTGGAGGTTCTTTGTCTGCCCTAAATGTAACTGAAGGCCCTTCAATAAATATAACTGCTTTTTATTTAATTGATTTTTGTCTGGCCTCTGTATTTAGGTAGCCCCACAAGGCTAATTCAGCAAAAATGAGATTGTGTTCCCATATCTGACACGGGTCAGGTTAGTGTGGCTGGATGTTGCTCATGGTGATGTGGAAGTGGTGTTGCTGCCAGCTGTATCTTAAATTGAGTAAAGGGCTGGTTGAGAGGATTAAGCAGAAGAAATGGGACTGAGAAGGACATTTTTTTTGTGGTAAGATAAGGCCTTAGAAAGTAAGAATCTGGAAAGCTTCTGGGCATATTGCTTATGCACTGAATGGAAAGCATGTGTCTAATACATGTTTCTTTTTGAAGTGGGTAATGTTAGAGGCAGCTGAGTGTGCAGTAGCATAGAAACTTGCAGACATATGTATGTCATGACCTGTTACTTTGTTTCTTCTTTTTAAAGGAATTTTTTTTTCTATCTTTTGTTTTTGTTTTTAAAATTCTGTTGGATTCTAATTCCTTTTGCTGGAGGCAAATCTTGCAGTTCTCAAAAAAACCACTTGTTTTTCTGTCTGTGTCTCTGAAGAGACTGAACTTTTGTTGAGGCTAGTGAGGAGGCAGAAGGTGCAATTCATTTTGAGGCATCAGCTTTGGGTAAAAGCCAACGTATGCAATTTCAGAAACTCCCAATACAACAGATGCATTTCAGTTTGTCACTGAAGGGGGAATATTCCAATAAGCTTGATTGAAAACCCACAAAATTTAAGGATGTTCTCCCATTAAAACCCAACAACACAAAACAATCCTTTATCTCTCTTCCCCTAATCAAGGCCAAGGACTTGTTAAGCAGTTAAAGAAGCACAAAGTTAAAGAAGCACAAAGAAGCACAAGTATGTACCAGATGCAGAAGGTGGGAGAGGCCAGACAGGGACAGTTGGGTGGGAGGAAGGTCACAGTGCTGTGTGTTAGGGGGCTGTGTGAGCAGTGTTTCCAAACAGGGTGGGGAAAATCATCTCTGAGGAGTAAACTTGGGCGGCTTTGATCCTGCTGTGAGGCAGGGGAGTCAGCTAGTTAACTTGCCAGTATCTCCTCCATCCTTCTTTGCTTGGAATGTACTTTTATCATCAGTTTGGATTTAGCAAAGTGCTTAATTTTTTTCCAGTTTATGTGGGCTACTTAGTCAAAGAAGCTGTGGCTTCTACCAGTATTTACTTCTTCTTAAAAAAGGCATTGCATGTGAACCAAAGTGAGGAACTTTCTGCTTTTTCATATCAAAAGAGAGAAGCTTATATGTCTTCATTAGAAAATTTCTCTTTTAGTGCTTTTCTATTCAAGCTAGTGCTGAGACTTTGCTGGAAACATCCTTCAGATTTTATTTTGGTGGTCACTGAACACTTTGCTTTCACTTTTTTGGCAAGAACAGAGAACTGCCTCAGCTACTAGTCAGTGGATTTCCTGTGTGCTGTATTGCCTTAAGCGCCTGTGGGGGTGATGCTTCTTAGGGAGGTGTCTGTGCAAATGCAGCCTCTGCATTTCTGAGAAACCTGCCACATGCTGAAGAAGTACCTACAGGCGGTTGGTGCATAAAGCTGAGGTGGTTTTGAGAACCTGCTGTGGTGCATTTCCCACGTGTTGGCAGTGGTTCAGGGGCTGAAGACCAGCCTTGTGTAAATGAGTGAGGGTCTCTGGGGGCTGGTGGAGTTTTGCAGCATGAATCAGCAGAGGATTGGCTCTTCTAGAAACAACTCTGTGTGTTTTTTTTTTTTTTTTTTTTAAGAAGTGTTTGTGTGGGCTTTTGGACAATATATAGTATTAAATATAACTATCAACAGATACCTTGTCCCCAAGTTTTTATGTGGAATTATGGTTATTCCATTTCTCTGGACAGAAAAAAATAATCATACTCTTACTCATCTACAAAGTTACTTCTTCCTTTAAGCTATTAAATGTGGGGGGGAAAGCCATCCTATTTTTGTTTTGGTTATTTTTAGCTATACAGTTAGAAAGCTAATGCTTCTAGAGAAATGTTCAGCTTTTATCTCTTATTTTTTTGAGTTTGTAACTACTTTCCTTCCCCGCATGCAGTGTTGATGTTTCATTGTGTGCTGAATCCCACTGCATTCAGTTCAGTTGGGGTGTGTGCTTTCTTAAGCAAGTCCATAACTGCATTTACTGCAACCTGTAGACAAGATCTGTCTGGTGGACAGTATAAAAACACCACAGAACATTGGAAAGGCATGTTTATAACTTTTTTCTTGTTATTAATGATTTGAATATGATTGAATTGTGTTCATTTAAATCTTCCCTACTGCTAAAATTTCTCTATTTTAGCATCTTTTGTGTAGAAGTGTTAACAGTTGCAGCTGAGTTGCAGGAAGGCCATTAGAACCATATGGCTTCTACTGTTCTTTTCCAAGCACAAATATTTTCTGAGGTGAATCTTCTCAACAGTGAAAAAATATTTCAGTGAAATTGTAGTGGCCAGTAGCAGCTGACATAGAGGAAAATATTCTTATTATTGCTGGCAATACTTGGGAATTTGCATTAACTTCAACATGTTGGCACTTGCTTTTTGGGAACAATTAAGCCGTTGTTTTACCCCAGCACATACATATTTTTCTTAGAGCATATTATTACAAAGCTGCCATTTATTTGTCCTGTTACCTTTAGAGATGATACCCTTGAAAGCCCTGGATAACACATTACTTCTCAAGCTATTATGCTGCTTGCATAGTTTGGTAAAGAAATTATCAGCTTACTTTAGAGCGTGTTATATTTATGGTAAAATGCTGCTGGGAAAGTAGATTTATCCAGGCTGTGTATGCAAGGATAGAGAGCAATTGTTGAAACTAAGAATGGTGGCCTGGATCTGGAAGTCCTCTAGAGATCTTTTTGTGTTGCACCTGTTTTGCTGGGGCAGGTTCCTGGTGAGGAAGACGATGGTTTTGACGTGGAAGAAGTTTAGTTCATGTTAATGGCCAGTCATTATACTGAGACGTGGAGTGTCCTGTAGCAGACTAGAGAGGAGACACTGTGGAAGTGCCATGGTCAAGCTTTCAACCCCTCCTTCTTGCCTGGATGTTGTCATGTTTCAGCTGTGAGGGATTGCTACTCACATTTCCCTCTTCTCCTCACAAAGAGCCTACCCAGGACATGAGGTTCAGGGGACCCTGCTGCTGCATGCCTGACATGGTCAGCTCTCAAGTGACAAACCAAGGGAAAATGTGTGTCTGAAAAAGTGTTTGGTGACACTGAAAGAGTGCATAGACCTATAAATCTTGTCAAAACCACAAACCTTGCTAATCTCCTCCCTGGTGCCAGTGCTAGGACACTGCCACTGTTTTCCCCTGATAATAAAAGGTAGGCTTTTCTTTATGAATCCCAGAGAGGTAAAAATTAACTCCTCCTCAGCCACAGGTTTAATGTGTTCGGAGTTGAATCTGTCTCTCTTAAGGTCCCCTTAACTGCGATGTCTTCTCCCCAGTTCCCCTGTACGTTTTTCTGGTTTTTATTTCAAGGGTTACAATGGCAATGTTGGCTTTCATTAAATCAATGTCAAAACTCCTCTTGGCTGCAATGAGCTGAGAGCTTCTCCCCTATTCTTTTTCTTCTGTTTTCTGGTATCTTTTTGCACTCAAGGGTGTTGATGCAGCTGCCAGAAGTTCTTTGCTGTTACAGGCCTGTATGGTGTTTGAGAGGTCTCCAGTTTCCATGTGTTCCTCTGGTAGTTCTGTAGAGCTAAATATCTTCTTTAGCCACGCACGCATAAATCTAAGTAAGATAACTGCTGGTTGGTCTCAGTAAGTGCCTTTTGACTTTAAAAATAGTTTTCTCTACAAGTCCATCAGAATCAACACAGTGTGAGCTTGAGGCAAGACCTTCCCCTGCATCTACCTGAGCGACAAGCTGTGGCCAGGGAATGTGTTTACTTGCTGAGATGGTGAAGGGGCAAATCCTCCCCCTTGCTTTGGTTAAGTGGGGACTGAACCATCTGAGGTTCACATGGACCCTGAAAGTATGCTAAGCATACCTACATGAAGAAATCAAGCTCTCTCTGTTATATTTTCCCAAATTTGTGAGGATACAGGTAACCTTATTAAGGTGAGGAAAGAGTTGGCAGAGGGGTTAAGCTGTTGTTAAAAGAATGAACCTGTGAAAATGGTGTCAAAGACATCTAGCAACTGGGTTGTCAAGAATTCCGCCCTTCTGGATCCATGCTCTCACAGCTGCCTTGTATAGAGTGTATTTGGTCACTTTTCCGAAGATGAGGCATCAGTGTGACTTACCTGCTTTGGTTTTTGATGTCTAGAGGGTAAGCTTAAATTTTACATTTAGAAATGTAGAAGAAGCAGTTGGGATGTGTTTCCAGTTTCAGTGCTGAAACAAACTCAGACCAAACATCATTCTGTAGAAGAACAGTGTTCTCATTTCAGGTGATGTGTATATATTGTAAACTGTTTCTGTTGATTTTGCTCTTTCATACTGATATATGAATTATGGTATGGGAATTAAGCCCAATGGTAGGGCTTAATTACTTACTTTTAAGTGCCAGTTACTGCAGTTTTAGTTTCTTTGTGCTTTAGTAGTAAGTCAGTGCCAGAGTTTTTTTTGCAGACTTGAGAAGGTGCTTTGGCCATGCCTTGCAGAATGGGTTGTAAAGTAGTGGGGAAGCGATTCTCTCACATGTGGTGAGAGTGATGCTGTGTAAATGAGTTTTGCAAGTGTGAATTTCCCATGAAACCCCTGGAAAAGTGTTTCACTGTTGTTTATGTAAACCATTTAATTGCTGCAATAGTTAAGTGAATATGTTTTGATTGAAAACCTGGATTGACTTCTCTAGCTCTGCCAAGAAGCGGTGCTTTTCCAAAAATGTGTCATCTCCCAAGAAAGTCCAGGAAAGCCTTGTGAAACAGACAGGTATTTCTTTGGTGGAGGACTAAATTATTGCATCTCATTGCAAGATCCAACCCACTTCCCTCTTGCTTGTGTGCCTTGCTAGGAAAGGAGGAGGAATATGGTACCTGGAATTGCTCCCACTCCTGTGACTCTGAGTTGATTTGTCTGTGGTGGAAAGAAAGATCTGTTCAGGTAGTTCCTGCTGCAGCCTGCTCCTGCGGCTGGACCAATCTTCCCTGAGGGACTCAGGGTATAAATACTTCTGCAGGGATTTGGTATAAAACTTGAGTTACTTTCTCAAAGTATTTTTCTGTGTGACAGTGTTATAGAACAGACTGCAAGTGATCTTTGTAGGAAAAAAAAGTGATTAAATAGGTCCTGTAATATGTTTGGCTTTGCACAGAGACAATTTGAAAGTAAACTGATATATGTTCTAGTAGCAGCAGCAGCAAGAAGAGATATGTTTGATTGGAGCAACACGAAACAAGAATATCTGAAGGCAGGATAGAAAGTGCTGGAGATGATAGGAGCTTGCATGAAATAACTGTTTCTGATGCCAGGTGGGATAACTGTACAGCATCAAAAATACTATTCCACTATTACTTTCTGTGTTATCTCCGAATCATCTAATGTAATACAGGGTTTAATGCTCTTTTTGGATCGTTTGAGATTTTCCAGTTGAATCACTTAATTGTTTGGCCAGATAAAAGCTAGCTGCCAATTTGCCTTCCTTTTGTAAAATCTTGGCCTAAATGACCATGACTTTCATTTTCTGGTATGTTTTAAGGAGCGAGCTGTATAAATTTTTTTTTTTCTTTAGGTACACATGAGCATTCCACTGTCTTTTTCCCTCTAGACAAGGACTTGTGAAATTCTCTGTAGTGCTTCTACATTATGTAATGCAATTAGTTTAAGATTAGTGAACCCAAGTTAACCTTTTTTAGAAAGGAGCAGTATGGCTACAGTTTGGCTTGAATTTTTTTCCCCCCAACAGTGGTTAATTAAGTGAGAAAAGTTTCCACAGAATATCTCTCTTGTTTTGCACAGTTAGGGCAAAGAAAACATGAAAGCTGTGTGGCTATATACACTCTCTGACTCAGGGGTCCAGAGGGCATAGAGATGGTTTGGGAGTTGTGGCCCCAAGTGCCCATGTGGAAGAAATTGCCCTGTGCTCCTGTGCACCAGGCAGTTGCCCGCTAAGAACTAACTGGAGCAGACTGTGAGGGGTCTTCAGACACTTGCCTGTTCCTCTCCCCCCAGAACAGCCATCCACGTTATTACTCAGCAGACCAAAAAGGGTTTTCTCCTCTTTTTGGCTTTTGTATTTGCAATCTTTTGAAATCTGACTTCCCTCACTCACCTTGCCCTGCAGTAGTTTTTTGGCCTTGTGCTTTAGAAGGATGATGCTGCCTGGCAGGGTGTCAGGAGCCCACCTGCCTAGCAGTTTGTGGCACTGACATTGGGTGGATCTTGTTTTGTGGGATATCAAGTCCACATCTGATCTCTCTGAGTGAATACAGAATACTCACCTTGGTCTTCTAGGAGCAGGCATCATTTTGGGTGTCTCTCTCAAAAATGAGTCATCACTGTCCTTTGCAAGATCAGATCTCTGCAATCTGTGGAGAGGGACAGCTTGAGGCACCCAAACTCATAAACCCTTTGTTTATAGAGTTTGTAGTAGTGCTGACTCATTTGCCTGCGCAGTATCTGCATCTAGACAGAAACAAGAGATGTGGGCAGAAGCTCAACCACTCCCAGACATCTTTCCTGTGGTAAACTGTTGAAGGCAGTTTTCAGAAGCCTTTATAATTCCAGTAGGCTGGGTTCTTTTGTACAGGTGTCACGGACATCTTAATGCCTTTACCTTCTAACAACTTTCCTTGCTATCTCTTCATTTATTTATTCAGTATTAACCAAGAAGTTGTTCAAATACTCATCAGTGTAACTGCACTGCTGAATCTCTGTAGTCTCTTGTTTACTCTGCCTAGATTTATTTCACACAGAAGATTGGCACAAGTCCCAAAAGGCACAAAACCCATGAAGGATTGATTTCCACTGTGACAATTAGTTGCCCATCCAAGTTATGAAGCCAGAAAGCCTGGCATGTAGATGACATTGGGTGAGATTGTTTACAGTAAGTGCATGCTTCAGTCTGGAGATTTAATGTAAAACTGTGATAAACACAAACTGAGTTTATTTTTTTATTTTTTAACAATGAGGCTTCAATTGCAATATTCTTGTCAAGAGTGGGTATTCAACCCCGCAGTACAACAACTACACCACTCCTATGGTCCTAAGAGATGAGTGGAATATTTTACCTCCCTTAGCTCAATTCTTTCTGAGAGCTATGCTACAAATACTATGTCCTTCCTCACTTGCAATTATTTTCAGAGATAACCTTATCTTCACTTGTATGTCGGCTGTAAGTAACTCAGTAATCCAAGAGAAAACATCACAGGGATGCTATAGATAGTTACCTACACACAAGAGACTTAAAGACCAAATGGCAAGAAAGATGTAGTGTTGATTACTGATACCATATCAGAAAGACTGTAACAACCAGATTAAAAATCATCAGAGTGATATGTCGTCAAATGCAGAACTGCTCTCCACTGAGGCATAAACATTAGCTAGTGCAATGATGACAACATATTTCCAGTTATTTTTGAACATCTAATGTCATTCAGTCATTATAAGTGTAGCAAAAAAAATGGCTGATAGTCAGCTCATATATCAAAATAACAGACCCCAAAGGCAAACCTGAAGCTCTGCTGGGCTTAACTGCTGCTACCAAAAGTGATGGTATTTTGTAGTGCAACGAGGGAAAAGATACGGGCACTTCCTGCATGCTCCCATCCCCTGCTGTGTTCCTGGTTCCCCAGTGCATCCCAGCCAGAAAGAGCAATTGCAAAGCTCATCATCTACTTTTTGAAGGCCAGAAATCTTTCCACTGCCAGTTCCTCCTAGTTTCTGCATCCTGTCAGAGCTGCCAAGGTGCCCAGATGCTCAGCAGGAATGCCAGATGGGGAGCAGCCCCAGCCCCACTGGGTGTGGGCTGCTTGGGAGGAGCAGGGGTTGCAGGGGCAAAAGACAAAGGAGCAGCAGCTGAACCTGGCAGAATGCTCCTGCCATCAAAACATCTAGGGCATAATGTGAGATCCTAGTAATAATACAGCTATTATCTACCAGCTCCATGTTGCTGTCTTATTTTTTTAAACAAGGAAAAGCAGGCAGTGCATTTTTCTGTTTTAAAAGAGAGAATATACTCATCTATTCAAAAACAATTAATCATATTTTTCCCTTTTAACTGACTGCCAACTGAAACAGACTACATAAAGTCAGAATCCATATCAAGAAAGAGAATAGCAGTCCTCCACTGAACTGTGTTTTTTATTCTCCGTCTGAAAGCAAATACCAACATCTGATGGTGTAAGAACTCACCATTGGTGTCAGCATAGATAGGCACTTCAAATAGTGCTGTGAAAAAAATGCATCACTATGAGAAACAGGAATTAATTTCAGTTGAATAGTTCTTAACATAAACTGTGCAAATCTCTATCTTCAAAGATAAAGTAGAGGGTACACAGCATAGGCTGTAGATAGGATGCCTTAGCCCTTTCCTGGCTCCTTGGTCACCATCCCACAATTCCCCTCTTAGCCCTCTCCTACTACCAAAATCCTTGCCACACAAACCAAATACACATAAAGAGCAATAATTTCTCAAAGATGCGTGTGAGTGTCTGAAATACTCTGTAGGAGGTGATCCAGGCAGGACTGCTCTACAGTTTATATTTCCTCCAGCAGCTGGGACTATTAAAACATTATTTGAAAAATCAAAGGAGTGGCAATTTAAATATGTCAGTGAGTCAAGATAAGTCAATGTACCATATAATTTTCTGCAAACATGAGCTGAAGGGGATAAAGCTAGAAACAACTGTTTGAATTTGTGAAAGCAGACAAAGAAAAACCAGCTGAGCAACGAAGAACTGCAGGCAACATTGAAAATAGGGCAGAAGACTTAGCATCTGATAACATTTAATTTCAATTAATGTACAGTATTTAATTTCAGTTAATGTACTAATATAAGTTTCAGGATCTTGGGCATAAAATGTTGAAGAAAACAAAGTGTTTTTGCTGCACAGAGATTTTGTAATAAATACATTCACAAATCTGTAACTTTTTTTTCTGCAGTACTTTCAGTGTTATCGAAAGGTAGTCACTCCATCAGCTTTGAACACATCTGGCTATATCTAATCCCACACATTTCCTCAGTTGCTAGGAGCTTAGAAGAGTACTTCAAGATCAATCTAAAGACATCTGTCAGTATCTGCAAATAATGAAGAAATATTTCAAAATACAGTTTTGTGATAATAGGAGTTTTTTTAATAAGGAAAATACTGCAAGGTCATAGTCATGTGGTCACTCAGTTTGGAGTAACTCATCAATACAGTTACACCAGATTGTCAAAGTAGTGAATATTCACAATACTATTTACCTTGTGTCTGTGTGTGACACATGCAGACGGTGTGTCTATGCAAACTGAGCAGGTAGCAGAAAAATAACCATTTCTAAGTACTTGGCTGTAAATATAGGTATTAACTTGCATGTGGGACTACTGAAATGAATTACTAAAGTGCTTAATTTTTGTGATTTAAAAAATATACACAGCTAACAAAATCATTATTTGATTTATTATGCATGCAATCCAGAGAATGAATAGAGCAGCATGCTATGGATCCAGGTCTAGGTTCTGTCCTTTCAACACCATTAGAAACCAGCAAAGGAAAATAATTAATTTGCTTAATAAAATGGAGCTTTGACATGTTCCATTAAATTCTTGTCTCAGGAACTTTGGATGGTCAGTTTGGATACTTATGCAAACCTTCTGTCTACCACTAATCAAAAAATTGACTTCTTCTTTTAAGTAAATGGATATTTTTCCTTATTTCTGGAAATACAGAAGTACTGAAGCTTTATTTCCCTGGTACATTCTAGCCTCCCTACATTGTATTAAGATTATATGAGAACAAATTCTTGGAGATGGTTTCTGTAAATAAAAACAGCAATTCTGTTTCAAATTTTTATGTGTCATTCAAATGATAGAAGTAAAGAAGCATTTTTTGTCCCCCATTGAAAATATTTTATTAATGAGAAAAAATAATTGATCACACATTTAGATTTACTTCTTTGGTTCTAAATGATACCCTGTCACAAGACTAATTTTAAATGTGTGAGTAGTCCTCTAAATTAAATTATTCACTTTTTAAAATTAGATATGCACATAAATAATGAGTCTACATTACAAGAACCAAAGAAATTAAAATAATCACAGACAATCAATCCAGTCCCCTTACAAGCTTCATGCAGAGTCTGCATCTTTTTTCCACTTTTGTTGCAATTCTAAAAGTTATTTTTCATTTACGAATAAATTATAATAGCAAAACATTAAACAGATGCAAAAATGGTGAAGGATGACAAATTATCAAGTGCTATTTCCATTTTCTTTTATTGTTCTAAAATGGTGTTTTCCTTAAAAATTAAAAAAACACCATTCAAATGAAAAACATTTACCTACAGCCCTATTAAGCAGAAATAAAAATCAAAGGGTGGAAATTTCCAGCTGTATCTGGTCATGCTTTGCCATGGTAGAGGATCTGTACTACATGGAGCATGTTCCTCATGAACTTGAGCTTCCTGTTAGGTTTTCATTAATAAGTGTATCACAATCATTTCAAATTTCTTTGTTTCTGAAAGGGGATTAGTTTTACAAGGATCTGCATTAGAAATCTTGCATTAGAGGTCTTTTATTCTACATATTTCAAAAAGACTTCAGGTAGAGAAATATGTTTTTCTCCTATTTGTTCCTTACTTTGTCCTTTGCACAAAAAACAGCCATATGTAAAATCTGACTGCGACTCCAAAATTCCGCATTTAGCTGACAGAAAAAGGATTCAAAGGTCAGCCAGCTACAGTATATGAAATGGATTCAAAACAGTGACACTGTTGGAAAAGGTAATACAATATTGATGTCCCTTCTATTAGTGTATCAAGAGGATAAAAAAGGTGAGAAATTATCGTCATCTGTCCTTGGAAGAATACAGCAAGCAAATGCAGAGTCCTCCTTCTAGATCTCTTCTGTTTCTGCTTAGTTGCTGATAAAACATTAGTTCTTGGACCAAGCCCCAGGACTAGAGGCAAAACATCACACTGAGAGCAGCCAGAGCGGTTTCAGTCCTAAGCCTCTTTTAGGGGTACCTCATATAGAAACCATCTGTGATCTCCATGCATTGTGGATTGCCAGTCTTATGCTTCACTATAAAATGGTGGGGGAGAGCTAAGACCTGTTTCTGACTTACATTTATCTTCATCATCACAGGTCTGCCAATTTTTTTTAGCTGATTCTAAGCGTTTACTTTTTTGGCTTCTAAATGGATTTTATGAGCCCATAATGCTCTGCCTTGCCACCATCAGTCTTTGCAGGCCACCTCTCTACCAGGCTGATTCCCATGGCATGATCCTGCAACTCAGCAAATGGACACAGATACTGCCCCTAGCCCATATTGTTAGTGGTCAGTGCTGGCCATGAATGTACTCTGTTACATTCAACAACCCCTGACTTGCTTTCTCCATAGGGTTGGAGGGCAGATGGGCAACAGTCAGTGAGAAGGAGAGAGTAATTGAGTGGGAAATCAGGCAAAAGCCTGTAAAAATCAGGGAGGAAAACTTAGCTGGAAGGCCAACGTTTATTATCATTGCTGTTCTTGCCAATGAACCTAATTCACAGGTTTAGGCTAGAATAAATTAACAGAATGCAAATCAAAAAACTAAAACAGTCAGAGAAGGCCACAGACAGGATTACATGCTTCGTGAGCACTGACTCATCTCGTTTATTCATTAAAATATTTATCCTTCAGAGGGCACACACCTATGCACACACTTGCTGCATCAGTTAATGTATCCCAAGACTCTGTTCCTTCAGATAAGCCTGCAGTGCTTTTAAGGAAGAAATAAGCATCCCACAGCATACTCCAGGTGTAACACACAGTGAAGGCTGCCCACAGGTATAGCAAGGTGGTAAGACAAGGCAGCCCAGACGCCACAGACCAACAACAAGAAGCAAGCAAGAGATGCACCAGAGGAGGCCAGATATGCCAAGCTGCGCCAGAATAGCTAAGAAAAAATGTGATTATGGACTTAAGGTGAAAAAAAGATAGTGCTGCTGAAGGGCTGGAGGGAAGTAACTAGTTTGGTCGGGTGGGAGAGAGAAGGATCAGGAAAGCACAGTAGAAAGAGAACAAAGTAGGAGAGGGATTTTGTTGCACCAAAGTGTATTGCCACTGTTCCAATTTTTGCACAGCAAAAATTTTCCTTGTTTTTCTGTTTTCAGCCTTTGAGACAAGTGGGAATCTTAAAAGCTTGGGCTTTTGTCAAGATTGAAAGTTAAGTCAGTAAATGCACAGCACTAAGCCTACTGGAATGGTGGTAGGGTGGTCTCCAAGCCTTTTCTGTACCTTCCCAAGGGTGAGAGAGTATGTGGCACTAAAAAGTATCCCAGTGCTCTTCAGTGCCAGCTTGTTCATTACTGCAGTCACTGTGATGCACCTTTTCTCTGGTATATGACCAGTATTTATTAACAATTACTCCTGTAGAAACTGGAAAAGGGTAGGTGATGTGTAATGGTTTTAATATTGGTTCCACCATATCTTGAGATTGCAGACCACTCACTAGTGTATGAAATGACACAGATGGAGCATGAAGTAAGAGCAAATT
>JAOTQP010001179.1:25830809-25844927 GCA_026413545.1 Cichladusa arquata
TTCAAGGCCAAGTTGAATGGAGGTTTGAGCAACCTGGTCTAGTGGAAGAAAGGTGTCCCTGCCTATGGTGGGGGATAGGAACAAGGTGATCTAAGGTCCCTGCCAATCCAAGCTCTTCTTTGATTCTATGCAATTGTTTTTCTGACTATTATAAAATCAGATAGGGTCAGTGAGAAGTGCCACCCAAGTAAAAATGTACATTGAAGTATGCAATTTTATGCTTGAAAATATACATTTCTGTTTGTATGTGTCTCATAGCTGTGATTTTCCCCCCACTGCATGTGATACTTACACACACATAGCAAGTTGCAGAGCTCCAGGAAAGCTGCATTTCTTCACACTGCTGTCTGTTGACTATGGTTTTGCAGGTTTTTTTGTGACAAATAGTGTTGCAATTGCCAAGGATTCTGGTGAGAACAGCAGAATACTTCTGCAGTGTCACTCAGTGTGGCCAGGAATGGTATTAATCTTACGGACGAGCATTTAACTTATTCAGTGTCCTTTAAATCAATGTACTAGGTACACACATTAAAAATTAATATTGAAATATAATATAGAAGTGTGTCAGTGATGCACATTTAATCCAATATAGTTACACCAAAGTTGAGCTTGGCCCACTGTATTGACTTTTGCAGATAAAAGCAGAGGCACAAATAACCCACAAGCTGAGAGGAAAAATAAAAAGAACCAATTATGTTGCTGTGAGGAAAATATACCAAAAAACTGAAAAAATGAATGTGTGAAAGAATAGATTAAAACCTGAAATACAAAACATTTATTTCCATGTAAACATAGCATTTGGAAAGTGCTTGTGCAATTCTATGGCAATGCTATGGCATATGTACTTCTCTTACACACATATGTGTGTTGAAGAAGAAAGACACAAATCAGCTTGTGGTAAGGTGGGGTAAATCTCAGCAATAACCAGTTTCACTGCAGAGAAGTACACCCAGCAGTTTGGGGTCTTTTGTTTTAATAAGCCCTCTGAAGCTGGAATTTTCACAAGCGCTTTTAAATTAGCTCTGCACCTTCTTTGTTGTACGAGGAGACAGCCTGTGTGTGCATCTATTACCCGCATGATGAATGTCAGAAAAGGCAGAATGCAAATTCAAGCTGCTCCCAATTAAAACTGGGCTGGAATACGTGCCAGGGGACTGTGGAGCAGCCTCAGCTCCCTGCTAGTTAGTGGTGAACCCATGCTCTGTGCTCTCAGCTGCAGACCCCCACATGGCCCCCACCCCCAACAAGTCCCAAAGCAAACACCCTGGGCACTGAGACTTTGCCTTGCCAGGCTTCACCAGGGACCTGCTTTGCCTGCACTTGGAGGGACTGTGGACCCCAGCACAGCTGAAATGTGAGATCATTTCTGGACAAGACAGCCCCAAAAAATGAGTGCTCCCCACTTGCTTGAATGCATAGCTCTGGGAGAAAAATTGTGTTAAAAAACAGCTTGTACTGAGACAAAACAAAATCAAGCAGCTCAAACCATCTAAAACACCTGAGAGTCGATGTCACTGTCTCTGTCTTTTTGAACCCTGAAATCCTATCATCAGCCCTCTGCATCACCACTCACCTTCATCTTCATGCTTAGTACTTGCAAGAAGGATCTGTTTTGGCACAGTGAATTACTGGGAGACAGAAAGCTTTGCCAGTGAAGAAATTGAATAGTCATATCCCTCAGCTACAATACAATTTACTTCCCACAAAGTTAGCAATCCTGCCATGTAAAATTACACATATAAGCTTCCCATATTGTCTTTCCTTACCCTATCCCCAGGCGTCACGTAATATTTGCAACCCCAAAGACATGAAACATTACAGCTGCTCCAAAATGTTCAGAAGTTAACTCACAAGAGTCACTGTGGCAGTAGGAAGTCAAATAAAGGAGTACTGACACCTAGGCCAAATAGAGAGGCCAGAAGTAGAAGTTGGAGGTTGCTGAGAAGGGACAGTGAGAAGACAAGGAGATCTGCCTTTCTGGAGGCTACCAGTGGGGCAAGAGGGGGGCAAGAGGGGTTACTCACTCCCTCAGAGACATTTCCACAAAAGTGTTGCTTTCTCTATCCTTCATGGAACTTAGACATTTCCCTTGCTCAGGAACGAACATTGTTTTTTGGGTGGACCATGGTGGTGCCATGGGTGGTGCTCCAGCACAGGTTTATCCCATCTTTGGCCTGGCCTAATGGAGGATCAGAGCGTTCACAATGAGATGAGAGCAAAAACAGAAGAGATCTGTTGTTCACCCATGCACACCTGCAAGGCCAAGGCTTCAATTTACTCAGTACTCTGGGGGGATGCTCCTGGGGTGGAGGAATGCTAGTTTTTATTGTCTGCAATAATAATGTTTCTAATACAATCTCCACAGCTTTCAGCATTGATTTGGCTGTAAAAGTAAAGACTATCTGGCCCTGCTCTATTCCCACAGCTTCTCTGCAAATTAAGGACTCTGCTGTGCAGTCCCTTGCTGGGGCCAGTAGCAGCAGCAGGCCTGGGATAGGGACAGGTCCCCATCATGGCATGATGCTGGGGCTGCTGGAGGAAGGAGGAAGTGAATGACACAAGGGCCTCTTGACACAAGGATGTTCAATCAGCAGCTAGGGAGCAAAGTTAGTAACCTGCTGTAGAACCATGGAAAGCATTTCATGCACTGTATGAAACTTGCATTGCCATTTTCCCAGGCCAAAATCTTTTTTTATGAGTTGCAGCTCCAAAATGTCACACAGATAATGTGTTGATCCTGGGTACGCTGGTTGTGTCTTGGGTAGAGTTAATTTTCTTCACAGAGCATGGTATGAGGCTGTGTTTTGGTCTTGTGTTATAAAAAAGTCAATAATATAGAAATGTTTGTATTGTTGTTGAGCAATGCTCAGCTTGCTCAGTGGGCTTTTCTTCTTTTTGTACTGCCACTCTGGCAAGAAAGCTGGAGACGCTTGGGAGGCTGGGAGGAGACAGAACCAGGACAGGTGACCCAAACTGACCAAAGGGATAACCCAAACCATGTGACATCATCTCAGTGTATAAAGTGAGGAGAAGAAGAAATGAGGAGACATTTGGAGTGACAATTTTGTCATCCCAAGTAACCATTATGTGTGATGGGGTCCTGCTTTCCTGGAAATGACCGAACACCTGCCAGCTCATGGGAAGCACTGAATTAATTTATTGATTTTTTTTCCGCTTGCATGTACAGCTTTTGTTTTCCCTATTAAACTGTTTTTTATCTCAATCCATGAGTTTTCCAGCTTTTACCCTTCTGATCCTCTCCCCAGTGCTGCTGCTGGAGGAGTGAGCAGCTGCGGGGCCCTGGCTGCTGGCTGGGGCTAAACCATGGCATTGGGCTAACTCAAAGGCCAGATAGCCACCTTCTTCCATGGGCCACCTCGGACCATTAGCCCCTCATCCACTCCACTGCATTTTGGACAAGCTTGCCAGAGCTGTGACACAGGCAAGCTTCCCACTGCAGACAGAGACAGAGGTTTTCACTGACAAATTTGTTGTGTTCGGTTATTGTTTCCATTGATGCTTTCACAGATCCTAAATTAAGGTATTTTTCTCCTGTCAAGTGCAATGACCTGTATTAAGCATTTTCATGCAAATCAATCATCTACTTATTTCACTCTGCGTGCGCTGCCTTCAACAACAGATTGATAATGAGAGCACATAGACAGACAGAAACAATATGATTAGGCCTTCATCTCAGAGGACATTGTAGAACCTATTCTGATTTTCATCCCTTTATCTCTGTCCTTAAGCCTTTATACTTTCTCAAGGATAAAGAAAAAGGAAAGGAGAAGCCGGGGAAAGGCTAGCTTCCTGAAATTTGGCCCATTGGAGAGTTTTTATGCCTAAACTCAGCTACAAAAATAATTTCTGCTACTCACATACAAGGTTACAATCATACATAATTGCTTGTCTTGGCTACTACATCTTAATGATCTCCCAGACTGTCGTAACATGAGGCCATGGTGCCTGGCACCTCTTGGCTGGACATGCCTGAGCACCCACACTTCAGGAGCATCGTGGTTTAAATACGCCCCTGTCTCCATAAAAGGGAAAAACATAGTTTCCTGACATGACAGTGAAGCCTTGGAAGGAAATTCTTTAAAGGAAGAAGTGGCAGAGGGAAGGTTAATGAAATGTGTGGGGCAACGGTAAGAATTTTCTATTTGTCTCTAGTGCTAGTTGGGTATTTACATTTAAGTGAATAAAGAAAATTAAAAATTAATAAAGCATTAGATGCCAGACATTGAATCAGAATTATGGTGCTGGAACAATCTTGTCTGGAGAGTGAAACATTATACAAGCTAAACATCTGATCACTGTTGGGATAGAACATGGATTTTGCAGATTTCTCTCTGCAGCACTGCTCCTTTTGTTCACAGTTTGCCTAATTCAGCAGTTTTGTTAGTGGGAAAACAGTCTCATACTCTCATTGCTGCTATTCTAGTGCACAAACTTGCACTCCTCTGACACAGGAATGTAGAGAGCGCACACCTTTCACTGCATGATCAGGCATGGTGAATTCAACAGGAGTGAGGCATGGCCCAGTAACCTTGCTGCTCATGGCTCATGTCGCCAGTAGCATCCAGGTGCTGGCCCTGCCCTAAACATTCAAGGATGGGCCAGTCTGTGCCAGGGTGCAGGAGCTGCTGCCTCCCCAGTGTGAGCAATGCAAGACACCTCTCTCCTGCTGCTCATCGCTTGTGTTCTGCCATGGACCTGTGCAAGTACAGCAGCACCTGACGATTAGAAACTTATTCAAAAATGTAAGGTAAGAGTTTATACTTTCTGGTACTTCAGTGTTCCGTGAGGGCAAGGAGGATACCTAAACACTGGCTCAGTAAGACAGAAGAATTGAGAAGTAAAAAGCTATGTTTGATGGGAATGTATAATTGTTTGGCACCTGCTACTAAGGTTTTATCATACCAGGAGGAAAAGGAGGAAGAAAAACATGGGAGGGAGCACCTTCAATCTGAAAACACATAAATCACACAGCTATGTGAGTTACAAATACCACCTTTCTTTAATGCTGTTGACCAGAAATCCAGGACTCATCTAAAATGCATGCTATTCAGAAATAACTTACAGTTTGTAACAACTGCTGTTCAAAATTGTTTTGCTCTGTTTCATCCAGCTAATGAGCCCAAATCATTGCTTTGGTCATGACAAAGGTTAGACTCAGATTGTTGTAGCAAATTCATCCATTTAATAATTTCAAAAACAGTTTCCCAACACTGTTGCAAATTACTGATATAATCCTTGCACATCTGCAGTGCGGAGCATAACCTCCATTTTCAGAGCCAAGAAGTGCTGCTCAGAACCAGCAATCAGAAGCCACAGCAGCTCATCTCAAGCCCCACAGCCTGGCTATCACTGCCCCCCACCTTGGGGACCTCCACTGGATGAGCCAGTGGGACAGCTGGAGCTGGAGAAGGATGGTGTTCCCAATGTAATGTTGTATGTTGTCCACCTGATTTCCTGTGCAGGCACCACAAAGCTTACCAGACAGTCACAGAAAGGGGGGATAACACACACTTCTCCTCCTCATTGCCAAAAAGCAGGAAAGCCCAAAGAACACATGCTCAGCTCGGGGGATACTTGCCAGACCCACAGATGGGAGCTGTAGGGAGTCTTGGTGTCCTAAGACTGAGAAACAGTGAAATACTGCCAATATTCACCTGAGCTCAAATTATCAGAGAGCCAAATATAGAGTGGGATCGTTCACAAGAGAGACCCGAACCTCCTGATAATACATGGACTCCAATGCTTCCGGCAGTAATTTCATTCTCTATATTTTATATAAAGTCCAAGTGGAAATACTGAGAAAAATAACTGGAAACGATGGATGATAACAAAGAATCAAACGAAGGCTGGAAAAAAAGCAGGGTAGATTTTCTGCTTCTTCCCTCCTATGCATACATAAAGATTGACATACTTTAAATTGTGAAACCATTTCTTAAGCAGTTTATCTCATAAGACTCATTATGCAGCTTAAGTTTAAAAAAGAGAATATTTTAATTATAGTGACCTTCTTTAGAACTGCTTTGAAAATTACTGGGAAAAGGCATTATCCAGGAGCTATATACTCCTCCACCATTAAGGGAAAGAGCTTCACAGAATCCAGTTATCACAATAACTGAACTACATGGTGAAAGATAAAACCTATCATTGCGGTAAAACATTTAATTAAAAAAGCCATGAGTTTTGGCAATGTTATAAGCTTTTATTATTCATGGCACACACCAGCTTCCCATTAAATAGGATTATAAAAAAACCTTTTCTGGAAAGGTTAATTTATGATTGCCCATATCAGAACCTTTTCATGTGTGTCTCAAAGCTGCTTCATTCATTGCTGAATACTGATTTAGATTAGAAACTCATCCACTATCACAATTTTCAAGCTCCCGTTCCAAACAAGTATAATAAAAAAAGATCTGAGATTCTGCTTAAAGAGACTGATTTTTGGATATATAGATATATTTAACATGCTCATATTAGTAAATATATACTCAGCCAATAAATTCCCCTTCTTTGTCCCAAAACCTTACCCATCCCAGCATGAAGATCCCTAATAAGGTCACTATTTTCAAGACATTAATCCTGAAGTTGCTTCAGGATCTTCCCCAGGTAATCAAGTGGCAACCGCTGGTACTGGTAATGTAGCTGCTACAAGATGCTTGCCTTGGCCATGCATGAAAATGTGCATTGACAAAATCACACTTTCTTCAATATTTAAGAATTTAACACTAGCAACCCTACTGGCAAAAATGGCTAATTATCAGATTAGCTTAAAAAAAACCAAATTGCCATTCTTAATGTATCTGATCACACAGAAATGCTTGAACTGAATATATGGTTCTGTCTACAAAGCCTCTGTATAAAGCCTTCCTTCATAAACATTTCTTAGTGATTCATTCAATATTTCTACCATACAAAGAATTAATTACTATTCTTACAGATGTAAAATATTTAGAATACTTTTTAACTTCTGCTGCACATTATTTTTGTACAGGCATAATTAAATGAAATATTTTTGCTTACTTATTTTACTACATGCTAAATGTAGCTGGTTTTGAATTTTAAAAAGTAAACCACCAAAAAAGTCTATTTGAAGACATTAGTGCTACAACCAAAATATAAAACTTCTCTCCGTTCATATTTTTCTTGGCCTGAAGTACTTGGAGCTGAGCTTCCATTGGCAGATGGGTCACCCCATGTCTTAGATCACTGTCTTCTATTTCTTTGATTAATTTCTTAGGCTGGAAAGCCTTCACTATAAAGAAACTGAGTCTTAGATCAGAGCTAAATAACACATCTGAAATGAAAACTGCTGTTTGAGGTTTTGACTACTGAGGAATTGTACCTCTGCTGTTGCACCTGTGATGCTCCTATTGGAAAGGTATGCAGAGGACAAGACTTACGGGCTGGGTCACTGTGGGTGCTAGGGAAATGCTAGGGAAATGCTAGGGAAATTTCCATCTCAGTGGAAATGACTCAGAGAGAAGGCTGCCAGGCAGGAGTGGGCAGGAACGCGACCATTGCTGCAGCCAGCTGCCTCCAGCAGGCTCACAATCTTCCAGAGAGGCTTTCCCAGAGTCAGTGCAAGTATTTGCCCAGGTGCAGCAGCCAGAGAGCAAGGGAAGGCTGGAGCCCCAGAGGCTTACTGCACTGCATCACTGGCCTGTTACACTGTCATACTGCTGGGCTGTAAAGGCAAATCTGGAGCAGAGGGGATGGATTTGTAGTTTGTGTGGAGGTCTCTGGTGAGCTTTAGTAGCTGAGGACATGCTTTTGTCCTTTTGGCCTTTTTCTCTTTTGTAGGGAAGTAGCTTCTATCTAAAAACAAAACAAAGCAAAACAAAACAAAACAAAACAAAAAACCAACCAAAAAAACCCAAAACCAACCAACAAGCTGAACAAAAAAAAAAAACCCACCACCAAAAACAAATTATCCAAACCAAAAACCCAAAAACACAGCACCCCAGTATCTGAAAAGTATTTCCCAAATAGCTCCTGCCTGCCTAAAAGAAATCTCAGAGAACTAACCTCTGTAATTCCACCTTTTGGCATCTCAGGCTTGTTATATCCCATATATTTATGCTGATTTACTTACTGCTTGCATCAAGCCAATCTGCTATGTTTAGTGTAGAGAACAGAGAGAGTGAGAATGACCTAATGTTAAACATAAGTTCTATTTATGTATTTTCAAGTGATCAAATTAATCTGAGCATAGATCTTGACTGTGACAGTCAGTAGTCTGTCACAGCAGCTCAAACCAGCCCCTTTAAAGAAGATATTCTACACCTAGAAGATGTAGAGAAGTGATTCTGCACAGGTCTATGAAGATAACAATAACTGCCATAAGGCTTAATGGAAACTTCTCAACCATAAGGCACCATGAAAATGGAGCAGATGATAAAAGACATTCCAGCCTAGCTTCTAGCAAAGCTTGTGAATGGGTTCTTGCTAAGAAATGTGAAAATGCAGAAGATGAAGGCAAAGTGACTCAAGCAGAAAGTCTGGATTTATAATGCTATTTATATTCATACCCTCAATATAGTACTTCCTCTTTTAGCAGAGGATAAAACTGGGATCTCATCTCAGGTGTACATAGTTGTCTATATGGGCACAGTTTGACTGAAACCCTAAAAATAACCAAATTTATGCCTATCTGGTTTTTATTACAGAATTAAAAATAAATAATCCCTGGAGCTGGTAGGGTTTTTGACTGTTGCTTTGGGGTTTTTTTGAGACAAAAGTGCTGCATTATGAACTTTTTTATCTGTAAAGAGTGTGCTACGGCCAAACAGCTTGAATCTTGACAACAGATTATGTGTTGCAGATGATTTTGGAACACAGCATGAGAAATGCTATCTATTTAGAGATTAATGGAAAAGTAGGGTGAAATTTACTTCTAGATCGTTGTTCCATTTAGATAATAAACTATGCAGCAAAATACACCATATATAGTCATAATTTAATCCTGAATACCAAAGCATCCTCTCACAAGGCAGTTATGGCTTCAACCTGCTGCTGAAAGGCTAAGCATGTCTATCAGCTATTATATTTTACTTCTGAATACCAGGTCAATTAGAAAAATCTGACTTTACATGCATTAACATACACATACAATGCATTCCTTGAAGAAGAAGTTGGGGCCCAAAAGTTGCTTCAGCACATTGATTTGTTCTAGAGTTAAGAAAGTATTTTTCTGGGAGCAAACATCTTGTCGTCAGGTGGAGAATGGGAAAGTGATTTCACTCCATCATATATCCAGTATCAGGCCTGATTGCATTTTATGAACAGAGTCAGCAATCAAAACAGGTTAATCTTGCTTAATGCTACCCTATTTTTTATTTTGTAGGAAAAGATGCTGACCTTTCAATGTCTCAAGTTTGCCATGAGGTTTGGTAGCACTTGTTTATATCCATAATATTGTATCCATGATATTGTGAGAAACACAATTTGTTTGTGTATGCATCTTTTAAGACCTTTGCACCATTTGTATCCATCAAAGTACCATTTTAAATAGTAATATGGAAATTACAATTATTGAACTTTCATTTTTGAAGAGAAGAAATTATAACTTGGTAAAGATGTATTTTAGAACAGGCAGCAAGGAAGAATTAAGAATTCACATTAGAACCAGCCGCACATAAAATACATGCACTCAACATTACAGACTGTCTCCTTCTCTGTTTCTCTATCACCTTCTGTACCCAATGCCCAGGGTAGTCTGAATTCAATCAGTCCACGGTAGGAAAGTGAAATTGCCTCTCCATTGTAAAGGGGCCAGGCTGTGATTACCTTTTTCCCCTAGAAGCATCAGGCTTTACCCCTTTTCTCTGGCTGGGGTACATGGCCTTTCCTCCCCACAGCACCCTGCAACCACACAGGCTCCACCAACAGCTCCATCCACCTCAGATGTGGATGCTTCCCACTTCTTCTCTCATAGTACACCCTGCTGCAAGGCCTGGAATTGCTGGGATGTTTGCAAACTCTTGTCTTGGAATATCTCGTTGTCTTGTGCAGGTCTTCTCTGCAGCAGATGGCATGTTCCCACTTTCCTCCTAAACACCTTGCTTTGCAATGAAAAATACTGCACTGGTTGTACAGACACTGTACTGGGCAATGACTGGTTTCCAGTAACTGGAACTGATAAAAAATATTGCCCTGTGTTTACCTGAAAGAGAGCTCAATAGACTTTTAACTACAGTTGTGGATCTGGTTTGTGGGCTTTGAGCACCTTCCCAGTGCTCAGCTGGCACCTAGATTTTTCTCCCACAGGAAGAATCAGTAAAACTGTACCCTCTGCAAACCTTACTCCTTGAGTGTTGCAACAATTTTTCCTTTAACTGTGATCTTTCCAAAAGCAAAACTGTGCACTTGTCAGAGGAAGAGGTGGACACTGTTCTACACATCTTCTGGACAGAACACAAGAGAGGAAACTGCTTATTGCTATCAGACATAATGCATTAATTTGTGAATTTTAGAGACAAGGGAACATTTTCCTATCCAAATCTTATTATGACAGGCTCTTTCCTCCCATCCTTTAGGAGATTGCTTCCGGTGGGCCAGCACTGATTCTCACTGCCACAGCAATCACAGCCACAGTCAGTCATGTATTATCCCAGACTGAATTTTAAGAACAAGTCCCTAAGGGGGATGTCTTTGAATAGTCAGAATTGTATTTAGCTTAGTCAGAGTTGTATTTAGCAACTCTCTTTTGACCCTGGAACATGGAGGGCTTGAGTCAGCAAGTCTGCAATGACTGTGTTTCTGCAGACTTCTTCACTCAAAGAAAAGCCATGGATGTCATGATATTTGAGAGAGATATTTAATTATGACATTCAAACATCTGCCCTCACTTATCAGCAAACAGCTTAGCAAGGACCACAGCTGATGTAGCAGTTGTCTCATTTGCTTTCTCTAAAGTTAAAGCAGAAATCCAGGCCTTCCTTTCCTTTAGGTATTTTGGAATTTGGTATTTTGGAAAAGCTGCTCTTTTCCTGGCAGAAGCACACAATATATCAATAAATTATTTTCCTCAGAGGTATCTATTACACCTAAATGAAAATTGAATTTTACAGATAAAATATACTCTGAAACAAGAGGTGGAGGGCTCTTGATGCTGAGGACTTTTCTCCTCTGTTGTTTTTCCCTACAATCCAGGAACAAGAAGATCACTGTAGCTGAATCCAACAACTACAGCCAAGAATAAGCTGGGGGTTTTGTTTGTTTGTTTTTGTTTTTGTAGTGTCCCTTGTATTTTGAGCTACAATACTGCCCAGCACTTCAGTGAATATTCCCACACAACAGCTACCAGCTCCTGCATCCCCTGGAAATTGGAAACCAAGCTGTGATTCAGCAAAATGCCAATCAAACTGGAAAATAATACAATATGCAACACAGAGTAAACCACAAGTAGCTCAAAACCCAAAGGACAATAAACACTGAAGAAAATCACTACTTTTCTGTGGAAGAATATTCTTCATTAGAATGGCATCATCCATCACCAGCTGTTACAGCAATAAAAGTAAAAACAGCTACAAACACATCAACATCTCAAATGCTACTGTATCATTCTTTCCTCCTATATGAGCAACAAGCTTAAAATAGATAACTCTATTAGTGCTTGATTTTTATAATGCATTGTTCCTGCTGGCCCAAGATTTCACTCTCTAAAAGCTTTTTAAAAGGCAGGGCTCATTTGAGCCTGGCTTTGGTCAACCTGACAGCTACCTTGTGAAATTCCCAAGCTGGTGACTTCAGTTCTTTCCTGATTTCAGACAGCTTCCAGGTAATGAGAGAGTTTTAACCTTCCTCTTACCCTGCCACCTTAGTGAAGCAGGAGGGACCAACAGCAGAGAGGACTTGTGCAGATGTGTGGTTTACCTTTCCTCTTACAGATTGGTTAAAAAACCTCTGAGCCTATAGCGAACCTTGAAGGTGCCAGAGAGGAAATATTTTTGATTGCACTGATTAATTTCTGAGGACCCTGAGGAAGCCAAAAGGGTTTCCACACAAACTGGGAGGGTGTCTGGAGTAGACCAGCCTGCTATTCCCAGCCATAAGCTTCTTCCACTGATTTCTTTCATGAAAAAGAGCACAGACCTCACCCATGCAGCAGAACATGTGAACTTATTCCTATGCACTATCTAATTAGTCTCGGTGGAGAGTGAATCTCAAAATGTCAGCTCCTGCAAGTCATGCTGACCTATATCAACAGCTAAGAATCTGCCTTCCAAAGGCTCTCAGGAGGACATTAGATGGATTCCAGGGTGACATTCTCCAACACAGCTGCCTGTTCAAGGAGAGCTCAAGTGTAAACAGTGAATGGGGAAGTTAGTGCAAGGTTGCAAACACTAAGGGATTTGATGTCTAAACAATACCTTTTAGGACATTTCTTTCAGCAGTACCGAAGTCAGAACTGTGAGACAGATTTCTCAACCACGTATAGAGCAATCTGCAACACTGTGCATACAACCTCTGCTTTTATAACTTTCATTTTAGTTATTATTTTTTCCTTTGAGTTTTGGGTAATGAACTCAAAGATTAAAGAAACAACCTACTCTATCCAAAAAGAGAAAAATAAAATCAAGAACACAGGGAAAGCATTTATGAGATTGTTCCATTATTTTTGACATAATGTTTCAGAATGAGTCTCATCTCAGACCTTCTCCATGCCACACTGGGGTGACACATTGCTCCCTCCAGCCTCCATTCTGTACTACCAGTGGCCATAGCCAGATGTCCAAGCCAACAGCAATTGCTGAAAGCCACAGATGGGCTCCTGTCCCTCCCACCCAGCCGAGTCTCTTTGAATAACAGCTCTTCAGAGTTTGCCAGACTGCCATGCCTTGCCACTGCCCTCATGCAGAACAGCTGCATTCCTGAAAAAGGACTCTGCTGCTGTGGTTTCCTTATAAAGCTCCTTGTCAGGAGCTGCAGTGTTACATTTGCTGTAACATCTCTCACAATTCCGTCATTCCAGACAAACATCACCCCAAACATCACTCTCTAGCTTCTCCAAAACACAGGTAGCAGGACTGAGCTGTGCTTGCATCTCTCATCCACCCTGAGTAAAAAGAAAAAGAAGCCCTCCCCTTCCTTCCCACCTCTGGGTCCCTGCCTGCCTCAAGCCCAGTAACAGCCAAATGACACTCAGCTGCTTCTTGGTGTGCCCACAGTGAAACTGCAGTTTTACATCCATGGGAGATGGAACTAAATAAAAGAGCCCAAACCCAAAGCTGAGTCCCCCAGCAACATGGTGCCTACTGGTCTGGGGGCGTTCTTCCATGTGCCACCAAGGCTGAAGATGCTCTGCTGCAAGCTAAGGCTGAAAAAAATGTATTCTGCTTCTGAAATCAGCTGATTTCTCCTCCTGGACTAGAGAAATGAAGGAGATTACACAATTTTTAGAAAGAGAGCAAAAAGGAATTTCAATGCCCCAGGCAGCAAAGCTAAAGCAGATGGTAAGATGTGCTGCAGGGAGAGATAACCACAAGGATTATAAGAGCAAACCATGAACCCTGACTATTATCAAATAACTATTGAAGTAGAAGGATCTGTCTGAAATTCAGGAACATGCTGACTCGAGCTCAAATTTACAAAAGCAATGCTTTGTCAATGCTTCCACAAGGAATACAGACACAGCAACCACCAGAAAAAACCAAGACTTAGCTGTGTAGATTCAATAGGCTACATTTAAAAGGATTTTTGGTGTCAGGTTCCAACAACCAGTTTAAAAAACTGGAGACCTATTACCTCAACAGCTTGTGGGAAATTAGCCTGGGTAGTGGCCACTTATGCTAATACTTGCACAATGCCTTGTGAAGAACAGAATGCCCACCAAAACCACCTGGATACCCGTGTGGGGGAGCGGCAGCAGCAGATGCCTTTCTCTTTAAGACCCAAAGGCTCAGAGCATTAGCAGCTAAGCTTTGCATGGGCTCATTTAAATAAAGAGTGAGGGTGATTTTTGTGGGAATCGTGCCCTCTGTTGATGCAGGTAGAACCCTTTACTGAGATGGTGTTGCTGGCTGAGGTATGGCTGCCTCAGTAAGACATGTTCATAGCTCGGAAAGGATTGGTTTTGTTTGTTTGATTGTATAGATTTTT
>JAOTQP010001179.1:25877208-25892522 GCA_026413545.1 Cichladusa arquata
CGCTGATCTTCCTTCTTACTGCTATTCACTGACAACCGGTAAACTGCTCAGAGCACTCTCAGGCTCTTGTGGCTTCCCAAGTATCACTCCTGTCCTTAAGAGAAGGAGGATCTGGGGAGTTACAAGCTGGTCAGCCTCACTTCAGTTCCAGGGGAGGTGATGGAGTAGCCAATCCTGGTAACCCTTGCCAAAGCCAAGGACAAGGTGATTAGGAACAGGAAGGATTTATGAAAGGTAAATTGTGCTTCACTTGATGATGTTCTACAATATCGAAATTTAACAAAGGGAAGTCCTGCCCTTGTGGATGAACAAACCCAGACACCAATGCATGCTGGGGCCAGCAGGCTGGAAAACAGCTACACAGAGAAGAATCAGGGGTCACATGCTTAACAAAAAGTTGTCAACTCACCAGCAACTCACCTGCACAGCAAAGACAGCAATGGACATCCTGAGTTGCATCAGCAAAAACAGCAGCAGCAGCCGGAGGAAGCTGATCCTTTCCCTCTGCTCAGCACTGGTAGAATTAAGATGCATCTGGGTCCAGGTCTGAGCTTCCCAAGAACAAAAGAGACATGGACATTCCAGAGTACCTCCAGCAAAGGGCCACAGAGAAAAAGGGACTGGAAAATTTGTCATACGATGAGACACTGAGGGAGTTGGGAGTGTTTAGTTTGGAGAAGGATCTTGAAGATCGTATTGATTTCTAGAAATACTTGGTGAGAAAAAAAGAAGTGTATGGACCTAGGCTCTTCTCAGTGACAGGACAAGAGATAATGAGCACAAGCTGAATCACATGAAATAATCTGAACACTCCAGAAGGTTTTGCTATTGGGGTTTTGGTTTTTTTCTTTTTTTTTTTTTCCCCCCCCACTATGGGAGCAGTCAATCACTTGTATAGTTTGCCCAGAGAAGTTCTGGCATCTCAGCTCTTGAAGATAATCAAAACCAACTACACATGGTCCTGGGCTGCTTCCTCTACCTGACTCTGCTGTGAGCTTGGACACAGACTAGGTGATTTTAGCCCTGATGGCCTCTTCCAACCTGCAGGATTCTGTGATCCTGCGGTTCAGGTGAGTAGTATATTGCCTTCCAAACTGTCTCTGAACAGAGAAAATATAAGGGTTTAGGAAACAGAATTATCCAAGTACATGTAAGTGCAATCAGAGCTAATACAGGAATCTTGCAACTTCCAGACTTGAGGAAGCTGCTAATTAAACAATAGCACAAAAGAGTGCAGGTCTTTGTCACAGTGCCTAGACACATAAGATGAACTAAGTATTAATAATGGTTTTGCCTCTGATAAATGTATGGTCTGGTTTTAGGAGCTTTGCATCTTTTTGTAAGTTCACATAACTTGCTTTCTTCCATGCATTCATCTCTCACGTTAATAATTAAAAGACCTCAGAGAATGCAGCACACTCCATGAGATGGTGGCTACAGTCCTCTCCCACACACATCAGACATAAAGAGCTGTACTTGAGCTTTACAAAGTTTTATTAATCTTCTTGAAGAGAAAAGCAATTAACTGGTGGTATATCAGCTGTATTTTATCAGTATCACCTATTGCCACAAAAAAGGGAGGGTGAGTGGATTTGGGATTAGGCTACTTCTGCAAGTCTGCTGCTTGACAGCTATTGAAAACCACACACAAACAGCCCTTTTCTCCATTTCAGTACACAGGCACAACTAATGTTTCTCCAGCCCAGGACAAAGTCAATGAGAGATTTAAAAATATGTCCTGTGTCTATGATAACTGCCTTCATGAAAGCAGACTGCCATCTACTGCAGCTCTAGGGACAACTTTCTGATAAAAGCACAGTGTCTTTCTTCACAGTCTTCATCAGTTCTTGAGTCTTCCCACTGCATCCTGAGAGACACCTGGCTTCAGTACATCTTACTTTTCAAACTGTGTTCTCCCCATTCCAGAAAAACTTGGCAAATGGGATACTCCTTAGTATAAACAGCTAGTTCACTATGTAACCAAAAATAATTTCATTGTCAGAGAATATGTAAGAGATTTTAGAAATTTTAGTGGACTGACTTTCAGAATGTTCTTTCATGCAGCCCAGTAATTTGAACTGTCATAATCAGAATGTGTCGGTGCTTGACCATGGGTGATCTGCTAGTTAGGAGATTATTATCCCGCACCTAGAGAAGTTTAATCTCTAATAAATACAAAATACTACATAAACAAGGTTTCTGTGAAGATGAGTGCTCTTACATTATAAAACAGGTGTACAAACTGTGTGAGAATGTCATGGTCAAATAAAAGAAAAGTCTTTATAAAAAGAACTAAAGTCTTAAAATCTCTTTTGATTTATGGGAACACTTAATAGTAAGGTAGGATACTCAGTGAGAAAATTAATACGTCATTTGTTTAGAGTCAATTAAGTAATAATGTAATTGTAATAAAGGCAATTTTATTAGGATGCTTGAAAGTGCAGGGTGTCCTGTCCACAATTACGTATTAAGACAAATATACAGCATTATTCTTTATTGTATACTAAGTGCCATAGCCATTTTTTGACAGAAGTGTTGAAAGAAATTTAAACCATTTCCTTTGCTGCAATATTATATAAATTGTACTAAAATTTGACAATCACAATGAATTGAAATACACTGCAAAGAGGCAAGCTGCACAAAGCCACCTTGACAAACGATACAAGTGACCTCATCGTTTCCAAGGAAGCAAAGCTTTCAAGCAAATCACATGCATAAAGTGTTTGTGCTCTTTTTCAGCGCACTGTATTGTAGTCAGAACTGCTATAATCATTTCACAAGCAGAAAAATGCTGATGTCCATATCCCCAACAGCCTTCTCAGATCTATGCCGGGAATGTCTCTTGCACTCCCCAGATTTTTACTGCATGATCCACTGTTACCAATACTCTAATAGAAACCGTGTCCAGAGGGTGAATCAGACTAGTATTTCTATTCAATTGATTAGGGTTTGTTTAAATCCTTCTCACTATTGACTTTATGGTAAGTGGAGCATGAGTATTCCAAAGACTTAAAAAAACTTCTGCAACTCTCTCTTAAAGAATTGCTGAACTTACAGAGATTATCTTTCAAACACAGTAAGCACCAGTATCATCTCCTGACATGAAGAATATTATGGAAGACAGTCAGATTCCATGCCCGACATATTACTGGAAGGACAAAATCAGCTCTATAGCACAAAGGTCTCCTTTTGGAGGAAAACAATCAAAGAGTCAAAAAATAAGGAAAATCTAAAGGCACAAGTCACATTGATATGTTTCAAAAGCAGGGGCAAAAAAGTATGGAATAACCCCATCTTTGGAAGCAAGTGTAAGTGCGTACACAACACTGCTGTCAGCGTGCATCTGTGAGCAACAGGAGAGGCCTGAGAAGAGGCACGGAGCCAGGGGAGGAAACACACCCCATGCAGAGCTTAGCACATGGCCCAAAGACTCAGACATGCTCTGTACACCTCTTCAGAAACCTACTAAACCTGCCAGAAGGTGACAAGAATCCCAAACAATACTCACCAAGCATGTCTTTGCTTTGCAACTCCTCCCTCTCTCCCCGTAATTGAAATTTCTCCAACTTTTATCATAGCATTCAAAACCAAGCAGTTGTCTTTTTGGGCTACATTACTGACAACATTTGAATGCTAAGGCTTCTTTCTTTGGTTATACTGTTATCAGAAATTATGATACTGCAGGTAAAACAAGTCAATATACTATTGCATTTGGAGATCAATGCAAATGATTATGCTTAACGTTACATTGAATTTTTCTTCCCACCTAACTTTTAAAATCATACAAGGCACAAATGGCTAACAAGTTTTAACAAGGTTCTGTCTTCTCCTTGCTGCTCCTCTTTTGGCCCTGGTTTAACAATCTTCTGTGGCTTCAAGTGATGACAGTGGGTCCCTTTCGTCCTGTCCTCTCATGAATCTGAGATATTTTCAGTGCAATTGCTATAAGAGGACTCAGCACAGCCTAAAGATGAAGAAATACATTGAATTACATAAAGCAGAAACATCAAAAGACATCTTACATTTACAGATCCTTCTTTTAACTGTAAAATTATGCAAAAATAATAGTAAATAATAATATCAAAAACTGACACAGCTATGGTGTCTCTTACTGTTATACTTGACACAATGAAGTATCATGCTTAGCATATGTTTTGCAAAGTGTTACATTGAGTATACCTAAGCTATGCAGAAAAGAGAAACTAATAAATAAACACTGTACTGATCACGTCTCTGTGTAACAGGAAGTGTGGAGCGCTCTGAAATCTGCAGTACAAAACAACCCAGAAATAACAGAGGTGGACTTGTTTCTATTCTGATGAGGGGAAGCCACATAGATGATATTTCTTCCTAAATACACTTAATATGTGAAGCTCAGTGCCAGAAGGTACTGTAACAACTAACTACCTTAACAGAACTCACAGAAGTGTGTTTCAACTAATACCACATGCAATTGTATTAATAAAATAAATTTCAACAGAACGGTATGAACTTTCACGTTTCAGGCTACAGACCTTATTAAATAGCCATTTATAGGCCTGGATGGGTGAGTACAGATGACAACTATGATAGTACCACATGAAAACACAATTTTTAACACAGCAATTGGATCTTCTTTCAGTTAGTTAAACGATTCACAAAGATAAAGTGGCAGAACCTAGTTTTGTGTGAAAACTTTCTTTTCAGAGACTCATATATTTGGTTACCAAACTAACTCTTTGACCCCTAGAGATCTCCCACAGCTGTCCCTTTCAAATAAGCAAATTCCAGCTTCAGACACATTAGGTTTGAGAATCAAATGAAACAGAATGGTAATTCTGGAGAGCCGAAATTTACAGATATCTTTTTATAAGCCCATATAATCAATACTTTGAATCTGCTTCAGCCACCTAACAGTTTCTGAGAGGATGAGGTGTTTGCTCTCTTTATGCAACCAGTCAGCTAAACCAAAAGAGCAAAGCGACTAACTGTACAAGCAGACTCATGAAATAACACAATGAATGCCATTGGTGTCAAGTGAGTTTATGATTAAGCTCAGCTATGCACAAGTGTGAGCAGTCTGACATGTTATTGTTAAAAAAGCTCCGTATTTGTAGATATCTATCTACTGAATAATCACTGAAGCAGAACACAAGTCTATTAAAGTCAAACATACTTAAAAAAGATTAATATGTAGAGCACAAATTCACATCTGTGAGCAAACTCTGCAAAAGTAAATATTAAAATGTGCCAATTTATAAGGTCTGGATGAGACTAAAGCACTTGAAGTTCTCCAGCAGTCCTCTAAGAAACCACTTCCTTACTTAATCGAAAAAGTACAAGAAAAATTAAAAAGCAACTTTCCCAACCCACTTTACTGGACCTTGCTTTCTTAGACAACAAATGCACTCTGAACTTAAAAAAAAATCCAAAACCAACACTTTACACAATGCTGGAACAAAACCCAGAATCAAATGAGTTTGTGTGACATCCATTTACAAAAACTATTTGGTTTGCCAAATGATTCCAATTACTACCAAGTATTCTGCTTGTTGTAATCATGCTCCTCAACAGAGAAAGTCCTTTTTTAATTCTGTCTTTCTACACTTCAATTTAATTTTAATACTTTCTTCACTCAAAATATGCAAAAAGGCAAAAGTGCATCATATCTTGAATGGCAAGAACAGGACGGAATAACCAGGACTACATATCCTTTTAAGAATTCCTTTTCCTCTGCCATGAATAGTTTACATTTCAGTTGCAAGAGATAAATCTCAGCCAACAACCATTTACCACTAATATTCCTCTTAAAAAGATCTCAAGGAGATCTTTTTAAAAAGTATTCTTCATTCTGTCTACTTGAGAAATTTTAAAACTTTACTATTGACATTTCAACTCCAAGTGACAACTGAAACTACTCTGTATGTTAAATAGCCCATTTATCCCTTGGCAGCTGTTCAGGACATATGGCATGTTACCACTTAGAGGAAATTTAAGAATTGAAAATTGAAATAACTGATTTAATCAGAATCTTGCTTTAGTAATCACAGACAGAAGTTATATCTCTAAAAAAATAACTGGGAGGAATGATCACAAGAAAATAAATCAAGCAAGCAGATATCTTACATCAGGCAAATGCAGACTAAAAGCCTTTTGGCTTGGGAATAATCTGTACCAGAGCTGTCAGACATGTATCATTCCTGCTTGGCACATTAGCAATTTTTCTCTCTGTGATATTGTAAGAAAATTCCACACAATTTCATCTCTTCTAATCAAGGTCTCAGATAAGATTTGTTCCATGATGCATCTGGTTTATCAAAAAGTTAGGAAGAGCTGAAATGCACCATGCATGCTTGCATGTTAAAAGCTCAGCATGTGCCCATAACATCCTGCAGAGCTTCCGCCATAAGGGCTCAATACACAGCTCAGCACAGCACGCTTACTTTGACCTTCCATTCCAAAAAACCCAGAAGTCTTTGGAAAGGTTTATGCTACAGCCACCTCTCCTAAAAGATCTAAGTGATGTAGTTCATTGTGAAACAAACTGAACTGACTCTGTAATATCCACAGCACTGTGATGTTCAGTTGATTCAGCTGAGAAGAACACCTTCCACAGAAAAAAAGGAAACTGACCTCTCTATTCTTGTGCATGGTCTGCCTGTTAATTCAAACAAAATTACAATAAAGGTCAAGAAGCCAGTTGTTCTGCCTCTGGCAATAAAGGAGGGCTGGCATGAAGGGTGAAATAAACAGAAGGAAAATGGAAACCCAGTGGAGCATGAAGTCATCTATGTTTGCAAAAGATTAGTTCTTTTCTAGTATATCCAAAGATCTTTGAAGGAAGATCAGTTCTGATTAACGAATTTCCTTAATTCACGGAATATTTTATAATTAGCGTCCCATGATTTATTTCCTTTGCAGTCCCAGTTGATTTAAAATTTCTTCACTCTACAGTGTGATTTTGAGAAGAACCTGAAGACAAATTACCTGAATAGCACAAACATGCTGCATTATCTAAGAGTGTGCTCAAACATACGTAAATTTCCACATTCCATATGTCCTCTAAGAAAATCTTACGAATTTTAATAGTAATGGCAAAACTTTTACTATGGTTCAACTCCAGCCAGAACTAAGTACCCTGCAGCTGCTCACTCACTCCCCTGCCCCTGGCAGACTGGTAGAGAATTGGAAAAATGTAAAACCCATGGGCTGAAATAAGTACAGCTTAATAGATGAAATAAACTAAGATAGAGTAACAAAATTAATAATAAAAGGAAAAAGAGTAAGGAATAAAATCCAACCAAACTCCCACAAGTGATGCACAATACAAGCACAATACAGCCCACCATCCACTGACTGATGACCAGCTTGAGCTGAGCAGCCATCAACCCCTCACAGCTTAATACACCGAACATGATGTTCTGTGGAATGGAATATCCCTTTGGCCAGTTCAGGTCACCTGTCACAGCTATGGTCCCTCCCAGATTCCTGTGGACGTCCTCACTGAGAGAGCATAGGAGACTGAAAAATCCTTGACACGGGTTAATTTCTACATAGCAACAACTACAACATCATTGTGCTATCAACATTATTCTCAAAACAAATCCAAAACAGCACTGTACCACCTACTAAGAAGAAAATTAATTGTAGCCACATGAAACCAGAACAATTTTATATTATTTTTATGGACTGTACTGTATGTTCTGACAGCTAACTAGAGCCATGCTAAAAACCCCAATGCCTCAAAAGTAAACAAAGAGACAACAATTGTCTAACAAACTGAACTTGGGCTTGTGTTTTATGTGTCTTGACAGAATCATGCAGATTCCTTTTATTTTGACCCAGTTAAGTGATATAGAACCCAGGACTTCTTGGTTATTGATTTCAGTTCCCTGCTCTTGGACCATCTCACAACATAAACAATCATTTTTTGTAATCACTCATATATACAATCACATGTAACAAAATTTTTTCATACCAAAAAAGATCCACCTGAAAATCAGAGTTTTTTTTCCCTCTGCTGCTCACTGTTCAAAACTCATTTCAGAAATTCAGTGTTTGATGATCAAGGTGTATTTTTAACCTTTTTTTTCATTTTTTTCCTTTGTAATTGGCTTACCTTTTCCAATAAAAACACAAAGAAGCAACTCCTGCCCCAAAATCGTTGCTAGGCTGCTGCTAATCTTATAATTCTGCAGCTAACTAGCACATTGTTTACTAGTCTTCAGCAAAAATAATTGCAGCATTTGTGATTCACTGCATCCCATTTAAAGAGTACCCAATACAAACAGCACACAAGTGAGGGAATTGACCGATGTAGTTTCCAAACCACTCTTCATGATATTTGAAAAGTCACTGCAGTCTGGGCAAGTCCCAGGTGACTGGAAAAAGGGAAAAACATTGTACCCACCTTTAAGAATGTTAGAAAGGAGGAATACTGAGAAATACTGACCCAACAGCCTCACCTGTGCCTGGGAAGATCATGGAACAGATGCCCCTGAGCTGTGCTTGTGTAGGGCAGGGAGGTGATTCAAGACCAACAACACAACTGCAGCAAGGGCAGGTCCTGCCTGATCAACCCAGTGGCCTTCTGTGACGGGGTGATGGCATCAGTGGACAAGGGAAGGGTTACAGATGTCATTTATCTGTCACTTTACTGTAAAGCTTTTGGCATCCACAATATCCTTCTCTCCAGATTGGAGAGAGATGGACTCAATGAATGGACTGTTCAGTGGATCAGGAATTGGTTTGACAGTTGCATCCAGAGGGTAGCAGTCAGTGGCTCAGAGTCCCAATGGGCTTCAGGGACAAGTGCTGTCCCTCAGGGCTCCATATTCAGACCAGTGTTACTAAATATCTTCATTAATGACATGGACGAAGGGATCAAGTGCATCCTTAGCAAATCTGCAAATGACACCAACCTGAGTGCTGCACTTGACACACCTGAAGGATGGGATGCCACCCAGAGAGATCTGGACAAGGTTGAGTAGTGGGTCCATGGAATTTTAAGACCAAGTGCAAGGTGCTGCACCTGGGTTGGGGCAGCTCCAGGTATCAGCCCAGGCTGGGGTGAACCCAGGGATGAACAGATCAGAGCAGCCCTGCCCAGAAGGACTTGGGGGTGCTGGTGGGTGAGAGGTTGGGCATGACCCAGCCATGGGCACTGCCAGCCCAGAGAGCCAAACGTGTGCTGGGCTGCATCCAGAGCAGAGTGGGCAGCAGAGCCAGGAGGGGATTCTGCCCCTCTGCTCTGCTCTGGTGAGACTCCTCCTGCAGGGCTGCACCCAGCTCTGGGCTCCCAGCACAGGAATGACATGGAGATGTTGGAGTGAGTCCAGAGGAGGGAAACCAAGCTGAACAGAGGGATGGAGTACCTGCCCTATGAGGAAAGGTTGATAGAACTGAATTTGTTCAGCCTGTCAAACAGAAGGCCTGGGAGTGACCTAACTGCAGCCCTCCAGCACTTGAAGGGAGCCTACAAGAAAAAGAGGAACTTTTTACAGTGGCATGCAGTGACAGGGCAAGTGGAAATGGATTCAAACTGAAACAGAGTAGTTTGGATTTGATACTAGGAAGAAATTCTTTACTATGAAGCTGGTGAGGCACTGGAACATGTTGTCCTGAAAAGCTGTATATGTCTCATCCTCCATCTTCAAAGTCAGGTGTGGATGGAGCTCTAAGAAATCTAGCCTAGTGAGAGATGTCCCTGCCCATGGCAGGGGGTGGATTGGAACTCGATGATCCTTAAGGTCCCTTTCAACTCAAACCTGTGACTCTATGACAACACCTATTTATTGCTGACAGAATTCACATAATAAATTATAATGCACTGTAAACAAAGCAAATTAAGTAATTATCAGAATAATGGGGACTATTAACTACTGACACTCTTTCCAGGACACTTATCCTGAAACAGCAGCCAACATGTTGAAGAACACACTGGATTTACAAGTACAACCATAGTGGATAATTTCTCTTTACCTTTGTATATGAAACTTCCTGTTTGAATCTTATCCAAGTTCAGTAATACATCCATGTGGCTAAACAAAGGACAAGATGTTTGGGGATGTACAAATATCAAATATTGAGGTGACCTCATAAAATAAGGCTATAAATGAGCCTAAAGGTCAACAAAGTCTTATTTAGTACTTCATGTCCACTGAACGTATCTCTACTTTTTACAACTGAATTAAATTTAGGAAAACTCATAACTGTTCACTTCGAAAAAGATACATGCCAATGCATAAAGGTCCAATTCATATAAGTCTTCAGAGAGAAACCTGTTGTTTGTTATAATGGACTGAGCTTTCTGAAATGCTAGTTGGGTGCCTATTTGAATAGTTAAAGAAATAATTTCTAAATATAAATCTTCCATATAAAAACTACCTGGGAAACATTGTTCTCAGGAATGCCCAGTGATGAGCGGTATCACCTGTGACAAGTCACATCAATGGAGTGGTCTTTAATTCTAGAGCAGAACATTTCAGTGTCAGAAAAGTGTTGGGCATTGTTTACAAGACTGTTTCAGATCTAGATTGCATCGCTACTCTAAGTTATGCAACATTCAAATGCATAACAGATTGAATTGAATTGGATTGGATTCGTTTGAATTGGAAACACTGAGTTGTTTTTGATATACTTTGGAGAGAGCATGATGGTAACTTTTTTTTATTGCTCCTGATTTTCACTGTTGATATTGGCTTAAAGGAAGAACCGAATGGAAAAAAGTAGCAATCCCTCATCTCCCAGGTGTCCATGGAGCTGCTTCTGCAAATTGCTTTAAATGGATCATTCAACAGCCAGAAGCCATGGCTATTCACATGTATCCATGACCTCAAACATCTAATTATTGGCATATTTTACCACTTTCCCCTGAACTCTTTTGTTGTAATCAGGAAGTTGTCTATGCTTTATCCCAGTTAAAAGTATTACCAATAAATTGTATGAAAGGTGGTACTAAAATACGGTTTGGATGACTCTTACACTCATTAACACCTATGGTTTACAACACGTACCATGGGCTACTTATAAATTGGAATAAAAGGTCAAAAACGCCCACTTCAAATCAAAAAGTGCCATAAGTAGTGTTCCAGAACAATACGCACATCTCGACATGCACATTGGAAAATGTAATTAAGGTGTTTGCTTATCTGTGAAGGATTCACCATCAGAAGTTACACTGTCAAAGACTACAGAAGCAAACTAAAAGAACTTCAACACTACTGTAAAGTTGGATGATTAATTTTGGAAAAGACTTTGCCTGAAAGGAAAGGGGAGGTATGCTGGTATAAGGCAAAGTCAAGCTAATTACCATAATGATTCCACAAAATGGAACCTCCAACATGACTGAGTTGCCTGTCAAGACAAAGATATTTATTTTTTGTGACAAAAAACAAAAGATCTATCAAGGTATTTTTGCCTTTCAGTTCAGGTTTTGACTGGAACTGTCACCAGGCAAAAACATGAACAGTGTATTATCTAAAATAAGATGCTGGAAAGAGGTGGGGCAATAAACAGAACCAACTGAGTATTTACTTAAGCACCAAACCATCAAATAATCTTGTCTTGGTTTATGATATAAAAGGTATGGAAGGGAGTTCTTCCTGATCAGCTGTTTCAGAAAGAGTGCAATAATATAAAAACCACATATAGTCATCTCCTCAATGACAAAGATCAATTACAGAAGAATATTCATTTATCATTCAAAATGTAACAGTTTTCTTTAAAACCATAAAGTAATACGTAAGGTATATATGTAATATACTTCTTCATGTCAGTGTTTTTTCCTTAAATGAGAACTTATGTATTTGCTGTGTTCCTATTACTGACAGAAAATAGACGACAAAGCTCTCGAAACTTCAAATTTGTCACAGCTCTTTTAGATGTGTGCATGTCAGTATGAACTTCAAAGCAAATCCAACAATGAAGGAATTACAGTATCAGGAAAACTATGGCAGCCCTTCCTAGAAATGCTGTTTTCTGAAAAGGGAGTTTTTTATTCATTCTCTTTAACATACTTCACTGAAGACTATCAAGTGTTCTCCTGGGAAATGTTTAGTTATTTTTGTACAGGACGATCTCCTAAAATTTATGCATTGTCTTGAAGTCCGCCATCTGCCTGTCGGATACAATCTATGATCTTGTTGCTTTTAATGCACTCATGTTGCTGGCAAAGCATGCAGCCAGGGCAAGGAATGAGAAACAATGGGAACTGTGCAATACTATGCAATGAGAAACCAAATTAATTTGTTGTATTAATTGAGATGAAACTTCTACTTATCCCAGATCTTGTGCACATGGCAGGAGATGAGGAGGCTGCTTATAGTACCATGTATTTCCTGAGGCAGTGTGGATATTGAAATGCCTGTCTGCAGTGTATAAATGCAGGAAAGTCCCTGTGGCAAGTTTTAAGGCAATGATGTTTCTACCCCTGGGATTCAGTAGTGAATATCCTGATCAAATTGCCAAAGGTGCTGTGATCTGACAGGCTCCGTAACGCACAGGAAAAAATCCCTTCTAGTCTTTTTTCTATCCTTGGGAATAACAGACCCTCTTGGTGTGCTGAATAAAAGACCAAACTCTGAAATCCTCAAGGGCAGTCACAGGCCCTACCAGCCTGCTTAGGATCGATCCCCTGAGGACCTTCCCCTGCACCCTTACCAAGGCCCATTACAGCCTGTTCCAGGTACTGGTCCCCGTCTGAGCTAAGCTGTAGGACAGCTTGTCTCCAGCCTTATCTCTGGCTCTGCTGCCTGGGTGCACCTCAGCCCCACACTATAGGCAGCATCTTTCCCTGAAAGGCTGCTTGGATATATGCTGTATTGTCTCCAGTTTGGACTCTGACCCTGTCTCCTGAGTAGGTCCAGACTGCTGCAGTGTCTCCAGCTTTGTCTCTGGTATCATCTCCTGCTGCCCCAGATGAACCCTGAACCTGATCCATCACTTGTGAGGGCGCTTGTTACCAGAGAGCTGCCCTGTCCTCCTCAATTTCCTGCTGTAGGATTGTCCCCTGGACAAGGGGGGCACTGCCTGCGGTGCAGCAGGTCTGGTTGCCTGGCTCCTACTGCCTTATGCAGCACACCCATTCCTGCTGCTCCCTGGACATGGTCTGTATTGCTGGTGAGACTTTAGGCACCTCTCTCAATGTGTTCTTCAAGCAGAACAAAGAAGAAATGTAACAGTAGGGCAGCATATTCCTCATTTTCTGAGGACAACCACTGCTCCCCCAATGTAGTCTCTTCACAAGTAGAAAATTCACTGAGAATATCTGCTGTTTTCCATTCTCATTCGGAAGAATTAATATTAAATACTGAACATTCACTGTAGGTTACTTAGGAGGCACACAAGACTAAATTCTCCCAGAGTATTACTTCTCTTATAGAAAATAATACAACCTGTTAATGCAGTAACAATTCCACTTTAAAATGCTCATGCTCATTTGCAATGAAATAGCCAAAAGTTTAGCCAGATAATGCTGCCAGTACATCTTCCATTGTTTTCTAGTATTTTTTGCTGAGTCAGACAGGAAACATGTTCAGATCACGTATTTTGGTTACATATCACAAGGTTATTTAAGTCAACCTCAAACCTCTAAAATCAAGTCACAGTCTGTCTCTTACCATGACTTACTTTCATCTGTGCCTTGTCTGCATAGCATGAAAAACAATATTTAAAATGGTCAGTGCAATCACAACTGATAAACAATTTGTGCTGTAACAAAATTTGATGTAACTGTGGTGCATTGACCTTGGCTGGTTGTCAGGTGTCCACCAGGCCACCCTATCACTCCCCCTCCATTCTGCACTGCCCACGGTGCCTGAAGAGCTGTTTCTCATAAATACCCCCCTCTTCCTTTTCTGCTGCTGTTGCACAGTCGGTTTATTACCCTGCTTATGGATGTTATCACAGAGGGGTACTGCTTTGGCCTGCGGTGGGTCCATCGAGGAGCCAGCTGGAACTGGCTCATTTTAAAATAGAAGCAGCTACTAGCAACTTCTCACAGAAGCCACCCCAGATACCAAAACTTTACCATATAAACCAAGTATACCAGCAGGTGCAAATAGGGTTGTAGCAGTGTTCCTCCCCAGTCAAAATATATTAATGACCCTGCTAGCTGGGAAAACCTAGATACACAGAAAAACATTAAAATTGCTAAATATGGTCCTTTGTTGGAGCTTTAACATTTTAAATATCCTATCCAAGAAGTTACTGAGGATGCAAACTTTTACTTTTAAAAAAAGCAAATAAATTTAATAGATCTTATCTCCAGGCATGGGATCTGCAACGTTTCCGTGACAACTGAAGCACTTTTCATGACTGATACATGACTGTTTAATAGCATAAGAAGAAACTCATTAAGTTTATGGTCAGAATCTAGTGAATCATCAACACTTACCTAGGGTTCAAATTCATTTGACAGCATGTATGTTTTGGTAGATCTGCATTTGCATTCCAGCCATAAACACACAACTACATGAGACTTAAAACTACAGTGTTTTGATTTACTACAAGCCAAATGCTTGACTTCTTCTCCATGAAATATCCTTAGTCCTCTCTTGTATGTCATACCTTAAAGAACATATACTGAGAAGAACCTGAGAGTGTGAAGTGTGATTTATTTTATTAATTGTATAAGGCACCCAGCAACTTGCTCTCAATCTTCACTCTTCTTAGGAAAAGGTCTGGTTATAATATAAGATAATTCTTAGACAGCTGCAAGTCTTTCCCTTACAAGGAATCCCCATATTGTTTAGACTCTGGTATCCGTATTTCCTAACTATACCCTGATTGTAAGGAATCCTTGGGATGTCTTAACTAACTTGCTCTCAGATAATCTGTTTTAAAAATTGTTATCTTATTTTTAAAATATTGTTCCATAAATCAAATCACAACTCTAAAAAAGTTCTGAAAAAAATTCAAACTAGAATGACTTTTCTTAATAGACTTGAAGTCATTGCCCAGCATTTAACATGGGGCATCTCAGCCTTTGACACTCCTGTTATGTTAGATATTACATCAATCTATATTAAAATTGCTGGTCTTCCTCAAAAGGTGTAGATTTACAAGACTAGGGAAATCACCTACAAAGACAGTACATGGGTCAAAGCACTGAGTGTGCTCCTGATCAAAGATGAAAATCTACAGCCATTGCTATTACCGAGGCAGTGCTTCACTTACTGACTTACTACAATGCTATTGCATTACCTGTGGTTCCTTATTGTGCTGGCTAGTATCATTTTCATAACTCTCGGCATAGATCCGCAGAGTAGCTCGCACATGACTAGAAGCACTCATTCTGAAGATTAGTCTGGAATCATCTGAAAAAATAATCAGCA
>JAOTQP010001179.1:25895765-25907950 GCA_026413545.1 Cichladusa arquata
AAATCTATTTTTTTTAAATTTCTGTTTTTTTTTTTTTTTTTTTTTTTTTGGTGATGTATAGCCAGTGGAGATTTCAGATAGAAAACACAAAATGGATATGATATCTTCCACTGTTCTGGAAAAGGAACTCTTCCTATATATGCATTGCTCTCAACACGGACTTAATTCCATCCTGTGCTCACTGTGACACTATTGTCTCCAGTTATGTACAGCAAGCACAAGATAAACTCAGGGTCATTATCTTATCCAGACCGAGCTAATCTTAAGTAGGAAATGCAGTATCTATCACAGCAAAGGAAACACCATCCCAAAAATAAATGGAAAGTCTTGCCAGCTGAACTTTAGAAACAATGCTGTTGGAGACAATATGACAGCTGCAAAACTTTGCTAATCCATCACTACAGCCATACCTGTCTTTTGGTCACAGTGCCATCCACAGGATCTATGTACTCAAAGCTGTCTGTTCTTTCCACACTGTAGATATTGTTACCCACAGCAAACTGCTGATGGCTGAATGATTTGTCAGTGATCAAAGCTTCCAGGTCTCTCATTATGAAATACGCTGTCCTGGGTTCCAGTGCTTCATAATCAAACCTTTCACATATATAAAAAAAAATAAGTAGAACCAGAAAGTAAGTCCCCAGAGCTGAGAAGACAGTTCTGCTTTCAGAGAAGCCTATATACTCACAATTAGCAATTTACTGCTTACTTCAAAAATCAGGAGTACTGAAGTACTAATTGCAAATGAAACCAGCACATACATGCAAGTCCTGTGCCATCTAACCATTACATGTGTGCAACCACAGTTCTGCACTGGCCACCTGACTCTAAATCAACAAGCATCTATAAAATGCAATTTCTAAAGAAGTGTAGAAAATACCACCAATACACAGCTAGCTTTCAAAACTTAATGATGCAATGAGTGCAGTGCTCAACAAACAAGTGAAATAGAGAAAACTCTGCTACAAGTTTTGAGGAACAGCTGTGTGCAAAAGCACTTACAAATTGCAAACTCCTCTGAATTAAGTCTGGATTAAGACAGAGGCAGAAGCAAAGATGAATATGACAGCTAGAACTCATCATATTGAGACCTTAATAAAAATATGTTTGTATCTTTGGAGGAGTTATCCTGAATTGGAAGCAGGCATAGGTTTCAGTTTTCACTAAAACTGCCACATGTAGGCACTTAGAGAAAAAAACGCAGGAGCAAATCTTCCTGGGATTATGTTTCTTTCTCAACATCATGTAACAAGCTGTACCTATATACTGCACAAGTATATAATTAAAATCTTTCTGCCATTCAATATTTAAAAATTCAATTACTCATGCTAGCAGTGGCATACACATGTAGCTAGCTCCTTTTTCTGACACTTAGTCCTCTGGAAAAACCTGTCTAAAAAACAGTGATTATCTGTGGCAGATTTTCATTCTGTAGGCACAGCGAATGCACACTTAAATGCAGGTAAGCACATCTAAACAAGCAATGGTTGTAGTAGAATTCTCCTATCAGCTGCATAAGTGCCTTTTCCTCATTTTTCTCACCTGCAGTAGTAGTGTCGGCCAAATTTCGCCCAGTGATCCCTGACAATCTCCTCCACACTCTGCTTTCGAGCTGCTAGGATTGAAAGCCAAACTAGCACAGCCCACAGTCCATCTTTCTCTCGGAGGTGGTCAGACCCTAAAGAGACAGACATTAAGCACATTATTTGGTATCACTGCAAATCAGAAAACAAGGTAAGAAGGCTGGGCAAATGTCTCATTTAACTGTGTATGTCACATAATGGTAATCAACAGTACTACCCACAGCACCTCTGATATGTTCCGGACAGAAAACCAGAACTAATGTTTAAAATGTGATGCATTTATGCATGACAAAGACCCTACTTGTTAAGTTAAATAAAAATATGTATGACTACTTGAAAAGAAACTGTAGCAGCATGAAAACACTTGTAGTCATTATTCCTGCTCACTGATATACAAAGTTCTCACACCTCTGCTGCTGTTTCCCAGAACTGGGCTAGATATGGGAACCCCAGCCATGAGCCAGAATGTTCTCCTTAATGAGAGTCAAGTTCAACAGCATCTCCTTATCTCTGCAGATGTCCATCTGCAGATGTTAAGCTGCAGAGAAAGAACTTCCCCATTCCATAAATACCACGAATTTCCAGAATGTTCATGACCTCCAGTCAGGACAACAATGAAGACATGGATGTTTGAAAAGATGTTCTGGAGGGAAAAAACAAACCAAGCAAACCAGAGAGTGGGACTGTTCCCTTTTTGTGTTTCTTCATACCTCTCAGTGGTAAAGACATTTGGATGCTCCAATCTAGACCCCTTCATAGGTTTGTATTTATGAAGAAAGAAATTGTTCCAACAATGAAGACTCGGAACAGTTTTGGAATACCCCACATGACTTAACATGTAGTCTCAGATCCAATTAAAATCCAAGGTCCTTGACACTCAGTAGATGCTGATGGGAATTAAATAAGCTAACAGACTCAAGAAACTCGAAGGTTGCCATCGGTCTGGCATAGTAATACTAAATCTGGTTAAAGTTTTTTGGCCGCAGCCTTATGGTTTTCTGTCTAGTCACACATTATTGAAACCATGAGTACAAAGCAAGTGCAGTAATTCAGCAGTTTTGTTTACTCCATGAAGTACCTACTGGTTATGGAGGCAACCAACTGAATTATCTGTCTTCAGAAGATACTTAACAAAATCCATCAGAGAGGAATCTAAAAACTCTTAGGCTGAAAACCTATTTTCTGAAATATTCTCCTTCCTCAAACACAAAAATCCTGTTGCAGCAAGACTGCTTTGCATGGCTTGGCTTTACATAACAGCCTGCAAGGTCCAAACAGTCAGTCATCTGTCAGAACAGCTGTGTTTTGCTACTGGCAGAGGACAGCTCCCATAACGTAAATTGATGCACTGAAGCTGCTAATCCTGTGAAAAACTGTCAACATATTAAAGGCATATAAGGAAAATAACAAGATGTGCAGACACCATGATTCCTAGGGTCAATCACTGCTGTTACCTTGAACTTGCAGTCCCACTTCTTGGGAAGGAGCAACAATCAGGGTAGCAGTCTCTGCTCATATGATTTTCTAAGAGCCCATTGTCCTGGGTCAGCCACAGGTCTGCCTGCTGCTTATGCTTCTTGTGTTACATTCAACCTCAACACTCTTTAACATTAATCTTAACATTGACTTAACTACCACAAGGTTAAATAAATGCAAATTACTATTCAGCATAATATTCAAGTTATATAGGAATGATTACAGAACACCTGTTGATGAGGATGATGATTTGCATAAAGACTATGTTTATATTTGTTAGGTATTACAGAAAACAAGAACACTGTAGATGGAGTTAAGAGCTGAGACAGTAATATGCCTTCACATTTGCAAAGCAACTGTCATGATAGTAAGAATATCTCTTTTTGTTACTCACTATCAACCTTGATCTACAATCTGTGAGCTCTCTGCAACAAAAGCAGTGTCCTGTTACAACAGCCAGAGTTTAGGGCTGGTGCTTGAGGAGGTCCTGCATGAGAAGCCACAGCTGACACTGTTCCCTGCTCCAGTACTGTGAAAGCATGGAGTGCCAACCAGCCAGAAGAAAAAGGACAGGGTTATTTATGAACTCTCAAAGCTTTGCAAATAGCTTCAGATAAGAAAGGAAAACAAATGCCCCTCTACAGAAAGTCAGTCCTTCAGACACTTAGGCATAGAATCACAGAATTATTTGGGCTGGAAAGGACCTTTAAGGTCATCTCTCTTCTTTTCTACCCCCTCGTTGCAGTAATATGCTAGATCAGCTTAAGGATATCTTCCACAGGAACACCAGCAATATGTCCTATGTATAATAAAGTCAGCTTACTTGTAGGCAAAGCAGACAGCAGAGTCACAGTCATTGTTACCAAAGCCAAGAGTCTGTTCCCAGACAGTGGTGCCGGCTTCTGTCTCTGCCACCAGAAGAGAAATCTAGAATAGAGCATTCCCTTCCCCCTGAGCAGATATTGTTTCTCCGGTAACAGCAGGGAAAGTCATCACATCACCACAGGGGCTCAGGATGCTCAGGGGCCTGGGAACAGCAGAGCACGAGCAGCCAGGGCCTGTCCAGTCCCTGCACGACCACAGCAGGGCAGTCCCAGCTCCAGGCATCAGGCACTCTTGGGAATGGGGATAGGGCAATGCCAGGCCGTGGGAGCAAGGGCAGGGCTTTGGGGAGCAGGACACTGGCCCTGCTGCAGCACTGCTGGGGCATGGCTGACAGCCCTGGTGCTGCTCCTGGGCAGAGTGGGAGCCCCAGCGGGCCAGGCTGGGCCCTGGGAACAGCAGGCTCACCCCAACCATGGCTGCTCCTTTCCCTCTTAACCCGCATGCCTTGCCATGCCTCTCCTCTCAGACACTCATCCTCACACAGAAAAAATTCCATTCTGCCTAAAACATCATCTCTGTTGCTGATTATCACCAGCCACCTAAATGGCTTAAGTGTCTCAACAGACAGCAAGAAGTGGAGACACGAAAGTGAGCTTAACCCCTCAGCAATCTGCTCCAATATGACTGACCGTTCATTCTCCTGCTACATAACACTCTGCAGATTGCAGGCTAGCAAATCATACAGTGAAGAGCACTGCAGTCATTCAGCAAAATTATGTGTATCATGACAATGGAACACAGGCTAAGCTGAACATTAAAGATATGCATTCTGATTTAGCAAACACTTTAAACACATTTCACTGAACCAAAATGTTCTAGTGAAACATGGACAGAAGCATTTCTGAAGAGCTCTTTGCTGCATTCTGAACTTTGTTCTGGTACAGCTTAAGTGCATAAATCTATATAAGGAGGGCTGAATGTATTATTCTTCATATATATTTAGAGATTTGAGATTTTCTCTGTCCTTGCATGTCTCTCAGAGGACATAAATTGTTACTTCTCAGGAAAGAGAAAGCAATGGGAGAAGGTAATCCAGAGACAAAAGTCTGGATATCTAGAAGCAACTCAACTGTTTCAGAATCAAAAATCACCAATTAAAAATACCAGCATGATATGACTATAAGGACAATAATCCTGTGTGCCCAGAAAGTGTTTCAGTTTGTTAGTCTTAATGGAAGTGAGATCGAGCACATCCATCAGCGTGGTTACTGTATACACATATGTTGTTGTATTTACTGCCCTTCCTTCTTTCAGCAAATTGAATTCTATTAATGTGATTTTGTTACTCTGATTTTCACCTACCATCTTGCTCTGTCTTAACTTAGTCCCACTTCCCAGCTCACATTGCAGAAACTCTAGGGAGGGAGTTTACTCTGCTGCCTCAGTTCAGCTAACACCATTCTTTGCTCCATAGATCCAATAAATTTGCAGAGGCAGACTTGTCCTGTGCAAAAGGAAGAAAGAAAAAGTGCCTCGCAGCTCTGTATTCCTGAAGTTGCAATACTAATACCTCCCCCAGCTTGCCTGGGGCTCTGAGTAACCTCAGGATGATTCTCAGTGCTACTTTTAATTGAAACATCCCAGAATTAATGAATTCCTGATTCAATTCAATGAGCTGAAGCAGGAATAGACAACAGAACAGAGGAGTCTACAAATATTTTTTCTGATTAACCCTTTATATTTAATTTGCCAATGGTAAGGGAAATTACAATAACTGCATTTCAACAACTTATTTTTAAGTTAATTCCTTATGTCTCCATGTAACAGTAGGAAATTTTATTTTTTATTACAGTAAATTCCTATGTCCAGACTCAGACTAAACAACCTGGGCAAAACTCTCAGAGCATGTTCCCATTCATAGAGAAGTACTCAGCATACAGAGTCTTGAACTGAAGAAAAATCTTCAAAGACAGTAGCTTGAGAAACAAAGCAAAATCATGCTAATATGTTCATCTTATGATTTTTCTACTATCTGAAAGCTTTGCAACTTTGTATCTGAAATAGCCAATTCTGATAGGGAAGGCAAGCCTTGTGGGTCATATGCATGAATAAAAGGTAATTGCTTTTCCCTAATTTAGTGATCCCAGTCTATCATACTGTATTCTGTAAACGTGATTTTAAAACAAGAAAATCACAGGAGTCCACAAACTCACAACAAATCATTTTGTTTGCACATACTTGAGTCTTACAGATTTATCATCCAACAGTCTGAAACTTAGTAATATTTTAGGCAAATGGAGATTTAGGTGCATTCTGATCTGACGATTTTTTCAAGTTAGTAACATTAGTTTAGATTTGTGTTACTGCAACAGACACCACCAGACAACTCCTTTGTGTCTTTTATTCATATCAGCAACAGCATATTTTTATATTCTCCACTAGTTCTTCTTCCACATAAACTTTCAGAAGAAGGGGTTTGATGCTAACAGAATCTGGAAATTTGGAGATGAAGCAAACAAATCTAAGAAAGTTGTAGCAATTACTGAAGTAGCTTAAACTGCAGAGAGATAAATCAGCCCCACAGTTCTTCTAATCCTGATTAATAGGTTGCTGATGAAATTTAGAAACTAATTGCTGCTGCTGAGGCCCTCCTTTGAACTGTGTGCTGGGCATTAGTCATAGAACCAGAAAGATACTAACCTCATCTGACAAGCTCCCCACACTGCTACAAAAATGGAAGAAGTTTTTAAAGCATTGGTTTAGCTCCAGGATCAGCTGCCAGAAAACAAGTTTGGGAAATACAGCTGTACGGGATGTTTTCAACATCTTTTCTCCTTTTATAGCAGAAAATTTGCTTTTATTTACTTGCCAGACCAAAGTCCCTTATGTTATAAAACCAAGGCTCTGTATTACTTGGAAATTTCAACTGGGCTGGGTACACAAGCAATTGATTTCCAATGCAGTTTGATGAACAGAGGTGTATTTTTAAAACTCTTTTCTCTTAAAGAGAGGAGAAAATTTCCCACTCCGATCACTATATCCTACACTTATATAAATATTCCACGCTGAAAGCTAAAGAAGTGCCAAATTTCAGTTCCCTAAATAGATATGATTGTGCAAAAGCTGTAAAATTTGTTCAAATGCCCAATCCTGGCAGAAACATGTGAGGGTCACACAGCTTGGGACATTACTAAAAGATTCGCAATAAGGTAAATATTTACCACTAAAAACAGCTCACATTGCTGAAGTATTGGTTATCTACAAACCAGAACATGTTTTACAAATAAACCTTCTGGCATATGAGAACACTTTTCAGACATCTGCATTGAATTGAAAGATGATAAGGAAATTGAGGCAGTGAGAAAAACAAACTTCAGACATCACAGTCATTACATAATTTGCCCCAAAAGTACCACAGGAATCACAGAATGGATTGAGTTGGAAGAGACCACAACAGGGCATCTGGATCAATCTCTTTGCTCAAGAAAGCTTATCCCACAGCACACGGCACAGGATTGTGTCCAGACGGTTCTTGAATACTCCAGTGAAGGAGACTCCTCAACATCTTTAAGAAATCTCCTTCTGTCACACTACTTTTTTACACAGCAACTACACATGGACTGAGGAATTCAAACCCTGTGCTCAAGTTCTCTGGATGCCCATGGGATTTTGAGTCTCGAGCATTCAGATTTGCCTTTAGATGGAATTGGATAAAACTGGAGGTCAAGAGGCTTCCTGCACTGAAGTGCTGCAGGTACAACAAAGTTAATCTGATCAGAACATACCGGGATGCCAAGAATTTGCTGTAGACCAGCTCTCCATGCTGGCCAGCAATATGTTGTTTAAGCACTCATTTACAAGAGTCAGGATTTATCAGGCATCTGAAGAATTGATGATAGGATAGAAGAACCAGATTAATGTAAGGAACGCAGTGTGGTAAGGAATGCAGAGACTAGTCCAAGGTCAGGTTCAACAAATTTGGAAGAGAAGCTATAGTACAGAAGCAAATTGTTTTACGGCCTCACAGAAAGATACAAGCAAAGAAAAAAGTCAATGGCAAATTAAGAGAGAAGTCAGGGTAATTTTTTTGCAGTCAGTACAGTCAAATCCTAGAGGCACTTCCTTGACCTCCATGACTGTTTCTCTTCCAAATTCAACCACTATCAGATACTCAGGATAATAAAATCAGACCTACAGAGACCACAATGTCCTCATTGTTACAGTAGATCAAAACACTTTATTTTCATTTCTATATGACTGATCTCCAGGACTAAAATCCAACAGTACTTGGGATGGTCTGTTTAGCAAGACCTGAACATGCTTTTGCAATGTGAAAGGGAAATCTGATGTTTGTCTTTTTTTATAACTGCATCATAAAATTTAAATGGCAAGTTTCCTCAAAGAGGACATGGCTTCTACTAAGAACAACCAATGAATCCTCTCTTCTCCCTCAGACAGAAAGCATCTGAAAGAGTCCTACTCAACACCATCAGAGGAAGATGGTCTAGGATAATAACTCCCCAAGCAAAGATCTGTAGCAGTGGTTTGTCACAGCATATGGCACAGAGAGGTAACTCCTGTTTGTTTTATATATCTCTACATATAAGCCTGCATGCAGCAGGAGGTGCTGCATTCTGTGGGCTAGGGTATCTAGATATACTCCAACATATGGGAGCTCACCATCAAAACTCTTACAAGCTCTTTCCGGTTAAAATTCACATTTAACTTTCTTCAACATGATGATGAAGCCAGAAGTTTTTTTCAAATAATTTTTGTGCTGCTGAGGTCATACTGATGTCTTTAGACCTACCCAAATTTCATGAAAGTATCTGTTTCCCATGAGCAAGAGCAACTTCAGTATTTAGAGGGAAGAGGTACAGAATTGGACCAGTGAAAAAGTATGAAAAAGCAGTGAGAGCTGAAAACTCCCCAGTTCATACATCTCATGAGTTAATAGAGCTGCAGTTCAACACACCACAACAAAGAGCAGTACATTCTGAAAGGTACAAGATCTTCCTGCCCTTCTCCCCCCAAATGACATCTCTCTCAATGACCTCACAGAACACGCTGTAGAGGAAGTTTCTATTCAAAAGATATAGTCAAGGCGACACAAACCTGTGCCACTCAGAGCAAACAGTGAAGGCATAGGTTGCTAATTATGGGACACTGGTTCCCACTGACAATGACAAGAAATTAACATTTATTATAAATTTACATTATTACATTTCTTTTTTATATATAAGTCCCAAAGAAACAGAACATATTTTTCATTCTTGTATCATAGTCCATTCAGATCCATACAGCAAAGAAGATAATATATGAAGTGCCATGTCTATGGCTGCTTAAAGGTACCATTATTTTCAAAAAAGCAGCATTCTGCTCCGTAATTGACCCCAACCAATAAACTTAATACTTGACATAAGTCAATTAAAGCAAAATGAAATTTTTCATCAAGTTTCACTGCATGGTAAGTAATTTTCTACAAAGAGCTGCAGCCAAGGTATTACATATTTCATAAAACTCACATCTAAATATAGAATTAACTATTAGCCAGGAAAATTATTAAGTTATTCTGGTCTGTGTTTTTTCAAAAAGACTTGTAATGCAGCCCTACTAATAAACAAAAAGGAAGAATTTCTGTACCAAAATCCAGGAAAGAAAAAAAGAAACACTCCAAAATTTATTCTGTTATTCTCATAAACTAAAACCACATTTGTGTACATCTACAGAGTACACAGTTCAATTATTTGCCCTATTGCTTACTATCAATATTAAATTTCTGATGGCTCAAATTTGTCATTCATTCTGCATTCCATTGTTTGATTGGTTCTTGGGACCGGTAAGGGAGAAATACCTAAGGAAAACACAAATGCTGACATGTAACTGAATTTCTTCTAATGATGATTTTACCTGATGCTTGAGCAATTGTGATGTTCCAAAAAGGAGAGCCTGCAACAGTTTTGGATGTACCATCAGATATACCAGTCCTCATACTCTGTATACCTAATCACATTAGGAAAAAACATGTGGCTTCCATATTGGCAAAATGCCTCCAAATGCTGTTGCTGTCTATGAAAAGACTTGTAGTGGAAACAGTGAGGCTTTTTTGCATAATGCTCAAGTCAGAAGAGAGTGCCAAGCACCTCCAGAAGCTGTCTGGATAGTAGTAAAATTTCTTGCCACTGCTGAATATCCATTTCCCACATTTTTCTTGCCTCAAGGTGCTGGACACCACACTTACAAGATCAACCTCACCATGTGAACAACAAAAAGTTCTTTGTTTCAGCACGAGACAGAGCTAACTTGCTGATTCTTCTGGGTTTGACTTGAGGCATCCAGGAAAAATTAGAAGTCTGTGGTAATTTTTGATTATGTATTACTTACCAGTGCCAAAACTCTCCTCACCACAAAGGGAACAACGTCCAGAGTCCATGAGATTGGAAAAATATCTCCATCCTGCTGGTGTCTCATACACAGGAACCTTCATTACTTTTGCCACTCTGGAAAACATACAATAAAACATCACATGATTAAGACAGTGCTTTTTAAACATATCTGTGATCAGCTGAGAAATAGTCTAGGTCTTATTACATCTCCTGACAGCTGTCTAGAAGGGAAAAAAAAAACAAAAACCAAAACCAAGAACAGAGCAAAATTACCATTCAAAACTGATCCTTGTCTCAGCACCTAACTTCAACCAAAACCCAAGTATGCTTATACATTATTTTGGAAAATGTAGGACTTCAGTTCAATAGGCTTTACCAGTATCTTTCTCTTCTTACTGACCAAGAAACAGCTAATCTAAGGATGGACAGTTTTGTAATATTAATATTTTAATGGAAGTTAAAGTACCATGTTGAAGCACTTTCCTTTACAAAATACAGGTAGGCAAATATCAAAATGCTCGAAAGATACTTTCACTTCTTGCAATGTGCTCAAAGACAAGAAAATACAGGAATGCTTCCATTAAATGCCTTCTTTAAAGGCTTTTCCCAGTCTCAACCTGAATTTCAAATTATTTTCCCTGTCCTCTATTATGTACTACAAGAAACCCTCCCACTATCTGGGTGATGTGCCAGTGTTTTCAAGAACCAAAATTAACCACCTTATAAGCTGGATGTGCATTCTTTTCCCCCGCTTGTTAACTGGTAAATATTCCTGTTTTAAACTATAATGAAAAAAATCCTTTCTTGAACTAAAAACCAAGAAAAAAAAAACCAAACAAAACCAAAACCAAAAACAAACAAACAAACAAAAAACAACAACTCTAAAGAACTCTAAATCCCAAGATGGGATTTACACAGAATGGATATTACCAATCTTCTTTCTTATTTTATTTGCTGGCTTTCATTGTGTGCCCACGGTTTTCAGAACCAACTTCTCAATAATACAAAAAGTAAGAACTATACAGTGAAGCAATCTGACCAACTACCAAGGACTTTACGATTGCATCAACTATCATATCTAACAACATTTCTTGAAGCAAGAGAATTTACTCAATTTTCACTCCAGTCAAGCCAAAGCAAAGCGGATCAGTTGAAGGTTGATTCAACACACTTAACACAATCTGTCTAAAAGTATCAAGGTGAAAGCAGTCACCCTTCTGATCAACAAGACACCTGTTTTCTGATGGCACATCTCTCTGTCTTAAATTAAGCGCATAAAATAGACGGGATAAACTGTCAAACTATGCTGGTACTGGCCCCTTCAAAACCTGGTACATAAATATATCTAAATGACAGAATCACAGCATTGTCAAGGTTGTAAGAGACCTTCAAGGTCATCTAGTCCAAACGTCAACCTCGCGCCACCATAATCACCCCAACTGCCACATCCAAACACCTCTTGAATACTTCCACATACATACTCCACCATCTCCACAGGTCATTTATTCCAATGTCTAGCCACTCTTTCATCGAAAAAATCCTAATATTGAATCTGAACCGCTCCTTGCACAACTTAAGACTGTTTCCTCTTGTCCTTTCACTTGATACATGGCAGAAGAGATTGACCTGGTTACGATCTCCTTGCAGGCAGCTGTGGGGAGTGACAGGGCCCCCTTGAGCCCTCTTTTCTCCAGGGTAAACACCCCCAGCTCCCTCACAGGACTTGTACTCCAGACCCTGCCCCAGCTTCACCACCCTTCCCTGGACACGCTCCAGCATTTCCCAAGTACAGGGGGACAATCCCTGCCCTGCTCCTGCTGGCCACACTATTGCTGGAGCAGGCCAGGATGCCATTGGCCTTCTTGGCCACCTGGGCACTGCTGGCTCATGTTCAGCTGCTGTCAGCAGCACCCCC
>JAOTQP010001179.1:25985818-25999754 GCA_026413545.1 Cichladusa arquata
GGGAGTTAAGGGGGGGGGGATTTACGGCCGGGATGAGAAATACAGGAGGAGAAAACCGCCGGGAGAGGATTTGGCAGACGTACCTTTGGGCGGCCGTGTTAGCATCCACTACCCCAGCAGTATGCATCCATGAGCGGACGGGGTTCATCCCACTGCCCAGCGGTTCTTCTTTCATGGTCGTCCCACCTCTTGGTATATTTTCCTGAATCCCAAACATTAAAACAAATTTGGGCAAAACCAGCTCCTAACCAAAAGGGGTTAAAATTGAGGGAAATGTCAGATACGGGGTGGGTTGGTTGTTGCTTGATTTTCTCTCTCTCTCTCTCTCTCTCTCCTTGGCGACTGGAATATAAGAGATGACTTTACTCCCTGTGATCAGTAGGAGAAAAGCTCAGTTCAAGTCTTGCTTCCTTCTTCAATCTGTCCTGTATTGGCACGACATAAACAATTTACTGAGTACTTCTGTGCGGCGAGTTGGATGGCGTTCCAGTTTGGTGGTTTAAAAAAAAAAAAAAAAAAAGAAGGAGCCTATTTGTAATACTGAAATTTCAGTTACATGTCAGTGAGACATCTGGTATTGGGAAAGAAAGGTGATTAAACCAGTATCATGGTTCCTTAAGTGGTTCTTCTTTTTATCAGCTCACATTAAGACTGCTTATTATTTTTTTCTTTTGAACAAAATTACCTAAAGCAAATACTATGGTTTCTGGGTTTTCTTTTGGTTTCTTTAAAGTTTATATTCGAATACTAGTAAGTGTTAGCTGTCCTTTCATTTCTGCTGAACCATGTAATGAAGTCTGCTGTGTAAAGATAGATGTAAAACCTGCATCTTTTAGTGTGGTTGCAGCCAAATGAGCATAGCAAACCTAAATCTGGGTGGCACAGTTGAAGTGTTTTATTCTAAAATATTTATAGACAAGACGTGCAACATCAGAAAGGAGTAAGTTGTTGCTGGGTACCAATAGGTAGTATTTAATTATTATTTTAGTTGGCTGCACTTGAAATAGCTTACTCCCTTCCCTAATAATGAAGATCTCAGTGCAAGCAAAGCCATTTTAATGATGGACCGAAGACTGATTTTAATGATGGACTAAAGTGTTTAAGGCTTTAGAGGAGAATTAGGGAAGAAGGCTGTAACAGGAAAATAAGGAAGAGCATTGCAACTTGCTAATTCCAAGGGGAGCAACGGGAGCATGGTCTGAGCAAAACAGAAGAAGAAAATCATTGGCATTTCAATATTATGTTGAATATGAGTCTCAAAGCACAAGTGAGAAGCCTGTGAGAAGGAAGTTCCTTTATGGTACTACTAGTCAGTATAGTACAATGTAGTTCAGCAGCTCAGAGAAAGGGATTGCAAATTCATACAATGATACCAGTTAACCTGCAAAACAATAAGAAAATGGATATTAAGTTCAGTTTTGTGACCTCAAAATATAAGCTGGTAGGCAGATGCATAACTTCAGTCAGTGTGATTTGCATATTCACCAGGGTACATTTACTTCTTTCTTGTATGTTATCTGTGTAACTCTTCCTATAATGTTATTTTTATTTTCTTATCTGTACTTGCATTGACAGTTTCTCCTGACAACAAGACCTTATTTTTCTTTGAAGAATGCAGATTATTCACATGTCATTTAAGAGAAGGAAGATCTTACTTCAGCCAGTGCACCTGCTTTTTAACACTGCAACCTTTTATGTTCCCAATACACTGTTATAATGTGAAACTAGGAACATTAGAAAAAAGGTATGGTTTATGGTCAGAGTTTAAATATCAGACCTCATCTAGCAAGTTGTCTCATTGTATAGAAGAAAATTATGTCAGTAAGGGAAAATTTTGTGAGTGTTGTCTCAGCTAGGTTTGTTGACTGTGAAGATGAACAAAGAAGCGTTTCTGTTTGAGAAACTTGGGTGTGAATCTGGCCAGTAGCATTTGTATTCTTCCAGAAGAATTTGCACAGATAAGTGGAAAAAGAAGATATGCTTTCATATAGACTGTTTCTCTTCTTTTAGACTCAAGTGTTTTATTTTGCAGCCTTTTAAAAAAGAAAAGGCTGCAAAGTGATCTAAGTTCCCTTTCTTCTGTTTCACCAACACAAAACTGAAACTTAAACCTAGGAGTGACTTCATTTTTTTTTAAGGGAGTTCATTATTTCATTGCAATCTATTTAAAACATTAATAGGAATAATGGAAAATTACACTCATTTTTCTGAGGTTTAGTTTACTAAATTTCATATAACATTTCTTGTTTAAAGCACTTTTGACTAAATTACTTAGATTTTACTGGATACAGTTGAGACCTGTGCCAGAAGCACTGAATTTGATGGCATGTCAATTTCCTTTAAGGGAGGACTGTCTAGCTCCAGTGGCTACATTACACTCTTCTGATGCAGTAGGAAGGTGGAATATGAGCAAATATTAACAGGCACTGTGTGTTCTTGGCAGGTATTGCAAACTGAGATCATCACACTTTTCCTCTTGGTGTGAACCTCCAGATATTCTTATGGGGTAATCAAATCACATTTATTCATTAGCATGAAGTGATATATAACATGAAATTATGTACCACTGATGTTTTTTGCCAAGGATGCCAACTTTACATAATAAAAGATATTGAGAAAACTCCCATGGATTTAACTCAATTGCTGGTTAATCAGCAAAGGTACATCCTCTACAAATAAGCAGGTGACACTTCACTGGCAGTGATGAAGAAAAAGGATGTTTGAAAATTGTGCCTTAAAAGAAAAAAAAAAATTTCTTGGTAGGTGACATGTAGTCATGCGGACATGCCAGTCATTTTTTCTTCCAGTGGTTCTTTAACCATCCTTCAAACTCGTTCAAAACAGTTTGTAGCAGTATCCATTCTGCCTGGGTACCCATACGGAACCGTGCTGATATTGCCACCACTCAGCTGTTCTTTGTGGCTGGGCCTGCATCTCCTCAGCCTGCCCAGGTACAGCATCCAACCGGCCATGGACCAAACCCACATCAGCTGCAGGACCATGACCCAGCTATGCTGAGAGCATTTGAAGCCCAAGAAAAATTCCAGGGAAGCATAGCTTGTGACTGATTCTAGGGCTGAGGCATTAGGACTACCATTTGGGATGCATATGTGTGTGACAGGAGGATGGGGATAAGGAATGGGGAATGCAAGCATGGTTTCCACTGTATCGAATACAATACTGAATAGCAGCTACTGACATCCAAGCAAGCTAGGTTTGGAAAACGACAGCCCGCTCTGAATTGCACTGTTTCCTTTAATTTTGATTTTTTATGCCTTCACTGGAACCTGGTTTGATGTAATTTTTTTTAATCCTCTGACTGGAAAGATCTTGTTTACTTCTTGTTATAAAGGAGTGTTTAGACTTCATTCTCTTGTCCTGGTAGGTTGGTTTGTTGCAGGAATTCAAACAACAGTGTTTGTTAGCAAAAAACTGGAGCACTCATGCTGACAATATTGAACTGGAAAAGATAGCTTAAAAAAATAACTTCATTAGCTTCTCATCTAGTAGTGCTTCAATGAGTTAAAACCATGTAAGCTTGCTTAATAAAAGTCCATACTCTTTTCTTCTTTCTTTTTTTTTCCCCTTCAGAAAAGGCAATGTCACATTATAATAGATGAAAGGAGTGTTTGATGAGTTTTGCTACTCTTATGCCAAAGTAGGGTTCTGATAATTCACTTCATCCCAAAAATGAGAACTTTAAATTATCTAAGTGTTTGTTCTGTATCTGCTGAATGAATAGATGTGCTGGTTTTGGCTGGGTTTTGGTAGAATAAATTTTCTTCATGATAGTTGGTATGAGGCTGTGTTTTGGATTTGTGCTGGAAGCAGTGGTGATATCAAAGGGACATTCTTGTTATTGCTGAGCTGCACTTGCATAGCATCAAGGCCTTTTCTGCCTCTTACCCCAAACCACCAGTAAGGAGGCTTGGGGGGCACATGGAGTTGTGAGGGGACACAGCCAGGACAGCTGACCCCAACTGACCATAGGAATATCGCAGACCACATGACATCATGCTCAGCATAGAAACCTTGGGGGGAAGAATAAAGAAGAGGGGCCTTTCAGACTGATGACATTTGTCTTCCCAAGTCACATTACCCATGCTGGAGCCCTTCTTTCCTGGGGATGGCTGAACACCCACCTGCCCATGGGAAGCAGTGACTGAGTTCCTTGTTTTGCTTTGCTTGTGTGCACAGCCTTTGTTTTCCCTATTGTCTCAACCCACAAGTCTTCTCACTTTTATCCTTCTGATTCTCTCTTCCCTTTCCCAGTGTGAGTGTGAGTAGTTGGCAGCTGAGGTTAAACCATGACAGCACCTTCTCTCTAAATGAATATATATATACTAGCCAAAACTTCAAAGTTTTGGAAACTTCCATTTTGTGTGACTCCTCAGGCATTTTTTCCTGCTTGTGGCAAAACATTTTTGAGCAATCTTTTTGTCCGTGCTTACCAAGAATACATGAAGCTGCAAAATAAGCAGTTGTGTCATTAATAAATGGATGTATTTGTGCTTATTGGTATGTTATCTGCATTTCTGCTAGTTCTATTTCTACAGCAAGATTTAGCAATCAAGTAAGGTCCCTATTTCATGCCACATGAGCTATTTATATGAAACCTGGACTATTGTAGCTTCAATGAGGTATTGTCTTGCCAGACACAGTGTCTATGGCATTCAAAAGTTTTTCTTGTCACCAATACATGTTGGACCACAGCTACATATCAGTGATTTGTAACTAAGTTATATTTAAGTTCAAGTTACATAAAGGTAAGTGGCTTTAGCTTTATCTTGGTGAGGTAAAGACAGGATGGGTGTGGTGGGCAAATTCCATGGAATGAAGTGTCCAATTTATTCTTCCCAAGGCAAATATTTGTTAGGTAACAACATCCTAAAAATAGTAGATTTTAATATCTTCTCTCGTAAGTTTCTCTGAACTATTACAGGTCTTGTTCTGCTGTAGATCATTGTGGGTTTTTTTTTCCAAAAACATACCCATATTTGTTTCAATTTTTAATTTTTTTTACCTCTGTTTTTTTAAACCTCTTTGACATCTTTATATTTCCCTAGGGACCCTTAGCCAGAGGTTAACCTAGGGGTTAATATTCATATTTGAGACCACACATACTTAACAGTACTCCAAAGAATGGTGAATCCTACAAAGAAAAAGGTAATTGTTAGTAGAACAATTTTAGGCCCTCACTGTTTGACAATCTTCTGCTCTTTGCCTCATATCGTACTGTTTTCCTCTAGATTCCCTCAAGGTTAGGGAATAGAGAGCTAAGCTATGACTGCCTTTCAATGGGTGAATTCTAATGTTCAAATCCTAATACCAGCAAAAAACAGATTTAATAGAAACAAGACAATCTAAAACGGAATTGCCTCTACTACCTCAGAATTAATCTGCAGAAACTATGTTTGGCTTTTGTTTCCCCTTTCAAATGAAGGATGAGTTGTTCTTATTGCAGAAGCAGGGAAAACTGCATCAAGGCAGAAAGAAAAATACAGTTCAGGAAACATAATTTTGTAACACAGCCACAAGGTACTTAATAAAAATGGCCTTTTTAAAAAGCTGAGCCATAAGTGCCGGTGACTAGAACAGCAGTGCCAAAGTTTGTGCCAAGGCTGAGCTAGTATCTGGTGTTGGTTCTTGTCAGTTTTTCTTACACACAGAGTTTAGATGTGAGAGAAACACAGATCCTGGGTGCACAGGTGTACTGGCAAAATATTGTCCCAGGTGAAGAATTGCCATGTATTTACGTCTCGCAGCTCGCTATCCCTGCTCTCCCGAGCAGCTCCATCCATACGCTAGGGGGGCCGAAGGACGGTCCCCGGCTGTCTCTGGTGCCTGGGGGGCAGTGGGCGCGGTTCTGCCCTGCTCCGAGCAGCCCTGCTCAGGCCTGCCCCGCCCGATCCTGCCCGGCCCGGCTCTGCCTGGCAGGACAGCTGGATTCTCGGCACCGGGGCCAGCCCGGCTACGGCGGGGGCCAGCGGCGCCCGCTGCTTCCTCGCTCGCCCCCGCAGAGCAGCGCTTGACCCCCGGCGGGTGTGTATATGGGTGTGGGGTGTGGTGGGGCGGAGGTCTGACACTCGCACTGCGGTTTCCAAAAGAAAAAGGGTCGTGAGGGATGCTCATGGATTCCCGCAGCTGTGCACGTTCAGATGTACACAGTGCCTTTCCTTCCTCTCTGTGCCTAAGCGCTTGCCTTGCCCGCTGCTTCTCCAGAATGCCCCCGGGCGGCTGGCGGTTCTCCTCCGCAGAAGCGGAGGGGCAGTCCCTGCTGTCCCGCGGTGCCCGTGGTGCCCGGCAGAGCTGGGGAAGGCGCAGCACGCCCGGGACGCCGCTGGGCGCTGCTGGCGGCGGGGCAGTCGCGGCGGGGTGAGCAGCCGGCTGTGCATAGGGCAGATCCCTCCCACTCCGGCCAATTTCGGTGAGGAAGGTGAAATGCGGAAGTTGCCACCCAGAACCATCAGTGGATCGTCGGGTTTTTAGCCCGGAGCACGCAATTAAGAAAAATAAATAAATGAACTAAAGCCGCCCTTCGTGCGTACAGCCAGTCCTCGTCGGCAGCCGACGGCCACGGCTGCTCGCCCGTATGGCGACGCTACCTGCCGCAGACAGGAGGGCGTTCGCCCTGAAAATCAACAGGTAAGCGGCTTCTCTCGTACCTGGCACCTCTCCCTCGCCAGTCTCAGCCTGGCCAAGACCAGCGGGGCGGCGGGAGCCGGGAGCCGGGCGGGACGGCTTGTCCCCTGGAGACCCCGGGGCGGAGAGCCGTGTGACAGCTCCCGATAGCCGGGCTGGCCAGCCTGCCACCGGCACCGCTCCGCGCCCCGCGGCTCCGGCGGGACCTGCCCTCCTGCCTAAGCTCTGCTCTGGGGAAGGGTACTCAGACGCAGCCGGCTGTTGGTCCGTGTCCTCTGGCAGGGACGTGACGTCCAGTCTCACCCCAGGAGTTTCTTCCCCATCTGTTCTGTCCGAAGAAGTCCCGAGTTCTTTGGAAGGGCTGCGCGCTGGCGACGGGGCGGGGGATTGGGGTTCCCCTTCGCAAGAAGCGGCAAAATTACCTGATCCCTCTAAATTACCACTCCTGGCAAATGAGGGGTTTATGTAGGGCATCCATGCTGCAATGACATACATCCCTGGGAATTTTTTTTTCGTTCTTTCGTCTATGAAAAGTCCCCCAATGACTGAAAATGTATCTACCTCTCACATTCCCTCCCTAAACCACATAAGAGTTCAGCTGTTGGAACACTGTACTCTTGAGACCAAACTTGCTGTCTGAGAGACTTTGGTGTCTTTTCCTAGGGAAGTGCTGACTCTCAGTTTGTCTGTGCTCTGTGGTGGCAGAAAGAAACCAAGACAATTATTTTCAGATTATTAGGTTAAAGGAAAAAACAGGCCTCCTTTTCAAGAGTCTTGTCATCTGAGACAAAAACTGTGATTCCAGGGTGTTGATGTAAGTACCAGATACCTGAGTTTGCTGACACATAAAAGAACAAATAGCATAATGGTAATATAAACTGAGGATAAGTCTCTGTGCCAGAGAGAAAGTATGCAGAGAAACTCAACCTCCTCAGCAATTTGTTGGAAGACATGGGGTTTGCAGTCAGGGAGGATAAAATTAGCTCCTCTGTGATGTGCCTTTCTCATGGCAGAATATGCATCAGTGTACCTTTCTGTATTCTTTGGGAATTTATTCTAAATTTATGGAATATTCTCAAAAGTGAGACACCACATTTGGAAGCCATCAGATGAGCAGCTCGTGAAAGGATCATGGCACAATTCCTCATCATTTGGAGACTTACTTGAAAAGAAATCATAACTAGCTGATGTTTACAGACCTTGAGTTATTTTCTTTCTTCCTATTTTTAGGGTCAGTTTTTTGGCAGCTTTCCCTAGCTTTGGTGATGGTCACTGTTCATCTCTACTACTAAAGCCTTACAAAGTAGTGGAGCCATAACAATCAGTTCAGCTTCATTTCATGAAGGTTCACAAAAGTTTTGCTAGTAAGAACTGTTGTGAAATTAAATTACTGGTATAAGGTTTTTAAAATTTACTTTTCTTTTGAATCAATAGTGAAATACTATTTTTTATAACAAGTTAAATGTTAAAATCTATTATAAAAATATTCTGAATATTATTTCAATTTAAGAGTGTGCCCTTTCATTTTGTGAGCATAGATATTCTCTTTTACACTTACACCTTTACTCTGTTTTATCAGTATAGTAGATATTTTTAGAAGAATATTTTGTTTCCCTTTCTTCAAAAGGAGCAGGACATTTTTACATGCCTCCAATGCAGTTTGTACTGTTAACAGAAGAGTGCTCTTCACAAGAAGCATTTTTAATGTGGTAGTTTGGACTTTTTTAAAGTAATTTTGCAAATCAGAGGAATACTATGTCAGTGTGTTAGGTTTCTTGTTGGTATACAAAAGGCTAGTTTACAGCTGTAAAATTTTGTTTCTTTCTCTTCAGAGTTGGTGACTTCTTCAAAATGCATCTTGTAGTGAAAGTTGAACTGACAAGGCAACATTTTCAGGACCTGGTACATTGCCTCTATAATTTGCATTCACTACAAATTTGCATGCAAAACTCTGCCCTTTTCTGTTCACTCTTTCTCTTGCCAGTGATTTATGCAAGCTATATATTGTTTTTATGAGGACCAGCAGAACTTTAGGCTCTATTCTGCCTAAACATCAGCCACCTCCCTGCTACTAACATAAGGTGTACCCTGGTGTGTTTGGTGAGCCATGACAGATATCTGACCAACCTATGAACTATGTTCTGTAAAAAATTAGCAATGGCATGATACAAAATGTCTTAGTGATCTCATTATGGTTTAAATCTAGTGTGAGTTCATGAGCACTGGACTTGCAGATGTTTCAGGAACAGCTATTACATGACAACACGTTTGCTTAGAACTGGGTCAGACTTTAAAAACAGACCTTCAAATGCCTTCAAACTCTTGTATGCAACCTGCCCACATAACCATGTCTTCCTATCACTTTTTCCTTCCTTCCACCCATCTGGTGTCTGCTGCCCCAACCTGTTGCTTCCTGCCTTTTTTAATCCTGCAAGGACTTGCACATGTTTTTAATCCATGTATGTCAGTAGTTCTTTCTGCTTTAATAGGATAGGTTTTATGAATAATGATGTTAATTTCCTATATAGAAGTGAAGGAACAAATTTTTAGTGTCCCTCAAGCCAGGCAGCTGGAAGTCAGCATGGACACAAAAAGCCAGATCATCGTTGCTGAGTTTAGTTCAAGATAGTAATTAGAAGATACCTGGACTGTGCAATGTAAGTGTGTCTACTTTCCAATCACAGTATATATACCCAGGAATCACGGAAGTTAAAAAAATAATTTTGTAAACCACTGAGGAGAAAACAACTCTCCATTGCTAGAACTGTGAGCTCTAATATGTACCAGCGGAGCAGTGTAGATTTGAGAGACCAGAAAAACTGAATTTTAATCAGTTTGTCTTGGCAGTGTGTTGGGATAAATGCCACATTAACAGAAGAGATAGTTACTATTTTTGTTTAGCTTGGGCAATTTACTGTCTTATCTTTCACATAGGTCTTACAGTAGTAATTGTTTGTTTTGACTTCAAGTGAAAAAAATTGTGTTTCAAGCACCTAGCTGGGGCCCTGGACACCAAGGCTCTACATTCAAAACATTTCAACGCACAGATTACAAAACAGAAGGTTATCAAGAACAGCAGTACAGGTCCCTAACATATAACGTAACTTTCAGTCATTTGACTCTTGCAATTAAAAACTCTCCCAATAGGCATACTCCTCAACTGTCTCTACGGACAACTGTAACATATTACATAAGTAACACAAGTATTATGTAAGAAATTTTCAACATTCATTTCTGTAATTTCATTTCCTCATCCCTGAAATTGCCCAGTTGTGAAACAAATTTAGCTTTTCCTGTTCTGGTTTTAAGATGTGTACTTAAGGATGAGTACACATTCCAAACCCCCTGTTATTAGCAGAGATATCTTTCACCAAATCAGATTCTTCAGAGCTCCAACAAACCTGGCCATGAACATTTCCAGTGATGGGGCATCCACAGCTTTTCTGGGCAATCTGTTCCAAGGCATCACCACCTTCACAGTAAAGAATTTCTTCTTAATATCTAGTCTAAACCTATCGTCTTTCACTTCAAAGTGAGAGGCTTCACTTTCTCTCTTGTCCTGTCACTACAGGCTCTTTTTAAAAGTCCCTCCCCACAGTTCGTGCAGGTCCCCCTGTAGGTACTGGAAGGCTTTTGGGTCTTCCCAGTGCCTTCTCTTCTCCAAGCTGAACAAATCCAACCCTCAGTGCATCTTCACAAAAGAGGTGCTCCAACTCTCCTCTGGCCTCACTCCAGCAGGTCCATGTCATTCCTGTGCCGGGACCCCAGAGCTGGGTGCAGCACTGCAGGAGGAGTCTCAGCAGAGCAGAGCAGAGGGGCAGAATCCCCTCCCTGGCCCTGCTGCCCACTCTGCTCTGGATGCAGCCCAGCACACGTTTGGCTCTCTGGGCCCATTGCTGGGTCATGTCCAGCTTTTCGTTCATCAGTACCTTCAGTTCCTTCTCTAGACAGCTGTTCCCAGTTCATTCATCTCTCAGTCTGTACAGGTCTTGATGGTTGCCCTGAACATATTCAGTGCCTTGCACTTGGCCTTGTTGAACTTCATCCGGTTCATATGAGCCCACTTCTCAAACCTGTCAGGCTTCTTTCCCTCTGGACAGATACCTTCCATCAACTGAATCAAGTGAAGTACTTGATGGTGCATTCATTTCCACCAGGTATGTCATTAATGAAGTTACTAAGTAGTATTGCTCAAGGGTAAGTATACTTACCCTTGAGGAGCAGCCCTCATTACTTATTTCCATTTTGGACATTGCACATTTACTACAGATCAAGCAAGAAAGCTATCAAGCTAATTCCTTCTCCAGCTAAGACTCCATTGGAGCTGTTTCTCCAATTTAGTGATAAGAAAGTTGTGGGACACAGTACAGAAATTCAGGTTGCTCTTCCCATGTCCACTGATGCACTCACTCTATTGTAGAAGGCCACTAGATGAGACCAGCACAGTCTGCCCTTGGTGAAGTCATGTTGGCTGTCTTTAATCACCTATCTGTATTCCATGTGCTTTATTATAGCTTTGAGGAGAATCTGTTGCATGATCTTATCAAGCACTATCAAGGTAAGGCTGACTAGCACTGTTCCTGGATACTGGTTTTGTTTGCAAACCATTTAATCTGGCTATAGGAAATAAATACTGGAGTATACAGGAATATGACAGTACTTTTTTCATTTTTCATTCATTTTTTTTCCAGCTTTTCAGCTGACTACAACATGTGTTTCTTTCCAATTGTCCACAGCATTTATCTCCCATTTCTGGTTTATGGGGATAGATTATAAACTGACCAAAGTATCTGCTCAATTCTTGCAGAATCACTCAGGAGCTGAGGTTGGAAAGGACCTCTGGAGGTTATCTTGTTCAGGAATTTGAAGGCCTCGGAGGAGGCAGACTCCACCCTCATGGGAAAAAGGTGTTTCCCATGGAATCCCCCAAGTTTCAGGGCAGGCCTATTGCCTCTAGTGCTGTCACTCAGAACCGCTGAGAAAAGCCTGGCTCTGTGTTCTTTACACTGTCCCTTTGTATATTTGTATAGATTGATAAGACGCCCCCTGAGCCTTCCCTCCTCCAGACTGAACAGTCCCAGCTGTCTCAGTCTTTCCCCACTGGCGAGACACTCTGGTCCCTTCACCACCTTAGTCCCTCTTCAGTATATCCATGTCTCTCTTGTACTGAGAAGAACTTAGAGAGAGAACTTAGGCATGTCTCACCAGCATCAAGCAGAGGGCAAGGATCAATTCCTTCAGCCTGCTGGCAATACTCTGCCCAGCACATCCTGGCATAACATCTGGCTTTTTGCAGCCAGGACATATTACTGGTTCATGTTCAACTTTGTGGAAGTCATAATCTCCTAGAACCAATGCAGTCACGGTCCTCTAGGACCTCTGATGCTTTCCTGCAAAGCTGTTTTCCAGCTAAGTGCCTTCCAGAATGTATAGGTGCTTGGAGATGATCCAGGTGCAGGGCTTTGCACTTGTTGAACTTCACAGGGTTTCCCTCAGTCCATTTCTCCAACCCACTGAGTTCCCTGTGAATGGCAGCATGACCCTCTGGTGCATCAAGAAGGTGATACTGCACTCTCCTACCGCTTGTATGTCATCAGTAAACTTGCTGAAGGTGCATTCTGCCATGTCGTTCAGATCATTAATGAAGATGTTAATCAGGATTGGATCCAGTATTGACCCCTGAGTTTTATTGCTAGTTTATACCCTCCAGCTAAACTTCTTGCCACTGATGATCACCAACTGTTCAGGAAGTTTTCAGTCTAACTCACTGTCTGCTCATGCAGCTCATACTTCACCAGCTTTAGACATTATTCCTCTAGACAGATGAAGAACCCCATCTTGTTACTTCAAGCTGTTTTTTCCTAGCATGTGGGATCATTGTCTTGGTGTCTTCTGGATTTGTATTCAGTATAAGGGATAGATTGTATGTGGCTCTAAAGCAGTTGAAGAGAGGGGAGAGAAGACAGGGTGCTCTGCAACTTCATACACTACTCATAGAGACCAGTCCCCACTGCAGCCTCTGCACATAGATGCTTTTCCTTCTACCTGCCCCACTGTTTGAAATCAAGGCAGTTTGAGGGAGGAGAAAAAATTAAAAAGACTTGATAATACTCTATCAGTTACGAGTGCTCATACACAGCATGTGAACAACTAAATAGTTACTGAAAAGCCTCAGATGGCTCTTCCCCTAGGTATATTGAACTCTGTGTCATATTCTGGGACATTTTACAGGTACTCCTCCAGTACAAGGGAGAGATATAAACTAGCGGAAGTGGATTGTAAATCAGTTACAGGAGTAAGCTGAAGAAGAAAGCAATGTCTAGATTGTGCCATAGGATAATAATTGATATTTTTGTTAAAAATTCCTGTAAGCATCTCTTAATTTTTTAAAGGTAAGATTATTCAGGATGATACCTTTACTACATTTGGCATCATAGTGTCTGTCACAAAGATTAAAAGCCCTTTTCTCTGGCATACTCTGCAAAAATTGCAACATTTAATGAGTAAAATATATGTAACTTTCAGGAAGTAGTGAAGAAATAGGAAGAAAATGTCCTCATAACTACTTTTCAGACTGTACTGGTGTCTTTGGTTATTCACAGTGACTTACTTTTGGGTTTTATTTATTACCCTTTATGGAGTTGTCTGCCTGCCATACAGTCAATGTGATAGTAGCAGGAGGTTGATGACAAACATAGGCCCACCCAGCCATATCTCTGTGAAAAACTACAAGTGCAGGAAAGATAGGCTCCACAATACAAGTGTAGACTTTATCAGCTGATGGGCAGCTGTAGAGACCATGTCTTTATAGAACAGTTGGTCATGCAAGCGGAATACTGTTGTTACAGTTGAGACAGATGTTACTGACAGCTAGGAAGCTCTCTCACTGCAGACTTCATACTCAAATAGGGTTTAAAATATAACCATCTATTTTCTATTACGTTGTTTCATTGTATTATTATACAGCATTTACATATCTGTGCAATCATGAAACTCAGGTGTAATAATCCCTGTTACATGATTGGAGTAATGGGATTTTTGCTTTTTCTCAGGGAGATGACTGCTGAGCTTGAAAGAGACTTTAAGCTTTGAGCAGAAGAGCTCAGAAAAGCATTTTAACATAATTTTTTAAGATCTTCTGTCCCTCCAGACTTCAGACATATATGTGCATGGTGAAGCCTAGCCTGCAATTTATTTTGAGGGTTTTTTATATATATATAAAAGTCAAGAAATCTTAAGCTTACCAAAGGAAAATGTAGATACAAGTAAGAACCATTTTTATGTCCACCAATGA
>JAOTQP010001179.1:26069266-26081695 GCA_026413545.1 Cichladusa arquata
GGGGACCCAGGCTGCAGTAGTAAGCCCGTTGCAGTGCAGCCTCTGGGCGGTGGACATAGATTTGGGCAAGGATAAGAGTTAGGAACATTGAAGGGTCTTGGGTGCAGCAGTTTTACTTTCCTCTTAGCCCCTCTGTCTTCTGCCTAGCACTGCCTAACCATTTATTTTGCTTTCTGTTTAATGAATCATATAGAATGAGAACAGAGACATCTTCTTCCATTCAACCCAGGGGAAGAATTACAAAGGTATTTTTGTTATTTGAGAAGTGGTCATTCACACCTGTTTTCTGGCCTGTGTTTTCAGAATTGCCAAAGGATACCAGACATCGCCGGACTTGAGGCTGACTTGGCTGCAGAACATGGCAGAGAAGCACACCAAGAGGAAGTGCTACACAGAAGCAGCCATGTGCCTGGTCCATGCTGCAGCACTGGTGGCAGAGTACCTGAGCATGCTTGAGGATCGGAGCTATCTCCCTGTGGGCAGTGTCAGTTTCCAGGTAAAAGGCTTTGACAGCGTGAGGCAGTGCTGGTGTGCGTGTTTGTTCTTGTGCTAAGCAAAGCAGAGGTGCATGTATGGGGCAAATGTTACAATGGCAGTCTCCAGCTTCTATTTCCAGCAGTTTGATACTGTGATCTCCTATTTGCTAAGTAGAGCCCTTCCATTATCACATGCTTTTTCTAGGGCTGTTACTTACCAGCTGTGACAGATGCACTTTTCAAACTTCCTTCTCATAATCTAGATAATTGGAGCTGCTCAGTTCTTTCAGGCATGTTCACCATCCTTTGACTGCCCTCAAACCAAACCTCTTTGATTGATGAATAACACAATCACTGCAGTAAGTCTAGTATATCCAAGTCAAGTAAATTGTCCCGTAAGTTCTTCGAGCATGAGGCATAGCTCTCACATTATCTCTCTGAAGACTCTACTGGTTCTTTTGGCATTGTTGAGCTCTTTACTCAGTAATAAACTGATATTTTCCAGACAGTTTTCTTGGGTTTCATTTTTCACCTTACTTTTCTACATGACATAGATGAAAGCATAAATCTTTGTGGTAAAAATTAGACATTTTTCAATGCATATATATATGCACTTAGTTTATCAGATTATGCAGTTTTGGATACCCTTACCTGAACCAAATTCATATGCAAATGCAATTATTTTAGTGCTTCTTTCCTCCACATTATTAAAAAAAATGGTCAAACCCTTAATTTATTGCCATATGTTGATAATTTCTCTTTTATCAGTATTCCCTGAAGCCGGTGCATTGTTGGCTGCTATGATTAGAGTAAATTATAAATAATTTCAACTAATTAGTGGAATCATTTTGTAGGATCACATTAGATGCTATATAGACATCTACTGTTTAGACATTATTACGTTTATTAGGTTGTAATCCCTTCTTTTTGAAAGTATTAGGCTTGTGTCGTGTGATGTTGATTCAGGCTAAGTACAATACCGTTAAGGTTTTCTTTAGTAATTTTGTATCAGTATTTCCACCATTATGTCCTGGTGCAGTCTCATAAACCTATTACCATCTGCTCATCTTGTACACTTTAAAGAAATAGATGATCCCCAAAGCATATTTCATCTTCTGGAACTTCCTCAGTTTTCTAAAACATTTGACAGCTCAGGATTCATTGCTTGAATATGCTTTTGCTTAGCTTTTTTGGATCTGTTGTGGAGCACATTTTAATGTCAAAGTGAGTTTGAAATATCTAACACTAATACTTGGTGCATTCATCTTTGCTTGATATAACCATACCGCTGGGTATGGTTGTATCCCTTCAAAGCAGTAAATATGAACATGACTGAGCCACTTGGCATTTTGCATTGAATTTAGTTTATTGGGCATTAGTATTTGCAGTTCCACCTTAGCGATTAGGTGATGGACAGGTGTTTATTCTTGATTTTCTTTAATATCAAGATAGTTGTGTATACTCTTTAATGGCGAAACTTCTGGCCATGGATTTATACTTCTGCTGTTTTGCATCCCTTATCAGTTTTGTATACCTTCAAACTTCTAACTTCCATGCATTACTTCTATTCACTTGTTTTCTCTCTACTTGTTAGATACTATCATCATTTGGATATAAGTGAAATATGCATTCCCTCCCAATGTCATCCTGCTCCCAGGCTGCCTTGAGTGCTTGTAAGCTAACACACTTGACCCTAATGCAATTCCTCCCTCCATTGCTCCTAGATTATTGCTATAAATGGATATGTTTTCATTTATGCTAGAGAATTGAAGTCTACTCTACAAGGCACTGGGCAAGCAAAAACTTAGGAGTTTAAAAGCAGCAAATCAATTTCTTTCATCAAAATGCTTGTGTAAATACAGGCTTTCCAAAGAAACAGCTGCCCCGTGGGAGAGAGGTAATAAAATGCCCTAATGACGAGGACCCAATTACACAACTCTTTATCTGACAGCACAATTTTGAATTTCAGTTTACTCAATAATAATAATTAACTGTAATAACCCATTGCATTTTTACATAGGCTTTCAAGAAAAGGTTTCCCATTCTTTACAAACAGTTTACATTTTGCTGCACCTGTAAAGATCTTATTCAGATGACCTTGTTAAAAGAGGGAAACACTATGCAGACTGGCTTGGCTTTATCTGTAGCTACAGGTCTTACTCACTAACTCTTTCTGAGATCATTTCATCATTTGGCTCAGATATGAGATCAATTAATATTGGTGATATGCATTTAGTTGTGGAATTGAGGGTGATAATAATGTGAATAAAAATATTATTCTGGATGAGTGGAAGTATTATCTCCTTTTTACAGATGAGTAAAATGAGTCAGCAAAGGATCAAATCAGTTCTGATTTTGATCTTCTGCAGTGAGTCTGTTGGCATCCAGAAAACTGACTGTCAGTAGAGTAAAACTTTTCCTTATATCGTACCAGACAAAATGCTTCCCTCTATGCAATCAATACTATCCCTTAAAATCAGAGTGGGATCACTTTCAGTGGAATTCTGTTTGAGCTTAATTCGTGTTTACAGTAAATCCCCTTCACAAGCAGTAAAGCAGAATTACTGAGAGTATGAAGTGCATAGGGACTGACTTTAAAGCCACTTTGTATTAACACAGACAAGCACTTAGTGTGTGTCTCTACCTGCTGAGGTACAGAGCTCAGCAGCAGCCTAATTTGCCTGGGCTGTTTGGGCATCTAGGTTGCAGGCTACCCTGGTCTTATTTAACATGGTGGTAAGGTCTGGGGATCACAGGGGTTTTTAAGTTTACAGAAGTATTTCTTTTTCTTAATGAAAACTAGGCTTGTGAAATTCAATATAATTGCTGGTAAAATACATGGTTATTTATGTATTGCCTTTATTATATAAGGGATATGTAAAATTCTTCAGTATGAAAGGTGGATCAAGGCTTAAGCTGCATGAGGCACGTCCACTTTGCAAAAGATCATGCAAGTCCCAGAAGTATGTAATGCAAGCTCTCTCCTCCTAGAGTACATGGACTGTAAAACATGGAAGTACATTCCTGATATTAGTTATTAGAGGCTTAAAGGTGGAGAAGGAATAATTGGTGTCCATGACTTTCTCATTACTTTTGTATGTAAATCACTTCTCTAGACTCTTCTCTTTGCTACGAAAGGAAAATAAAAATAAAAAAAAATTTAAAAATTAAAAAAATAAAATAAAAATAAAAAATTAAAAAATAAAAATAAAAATAAAAGCCACCAGAGTCACGTGGAAACAGTCCTTAACAGCTTCTATTGCAAAAAAGGAAAACCAGAAATTAATCTGCATGGCTTGTGAGTTTCTGCAGGTATGTGCCAGTGAACCTAAGTCTGGTTGAAGTCACTCTCTTCAATGAGGTTGGTCAGTAAAATGTGGCATAGGTGTGCTAAATGTGCTGTAGTTCTTCTCTGGCCAAAATTCTGATATATTCTTGACTCCAGTGAGTGCTATTCTGAGGCTGTGCTCATCCTTCCAGTGGTGCTGACATGATGTGCAGACTAGGCAGTGTGATGGCAGCCTGGTTGGAGTAAATTTCACCCATGGAGAAATAAATACATCCATAAAACCCGGAGGGAAAGCCCAGTGCTGCTAGTGGTGTGTGATGCCAATTCTTTATCTGAAATCTGATCAATAGTAACAGCCCTCAGTGTCTCTGCTGTTTTATAAAGATGCCTTTAAGGACTCAGCTAGCTAGCCAGCTGGCATCCATCCTGCACGCAGACAGATTGTCATTGCCAGTTTCTGCTGAAGTGAGACACTATGACACTAATTTAACTCCTTTTAATTAATAGAAAATCGAAGCTTAGCCTTTCTGCTGCTGCTGAAAGTTACATATGCCAGTCTCATACTATATGTACACATATTTTGCTGTTGTTTTGCGCATGTTTCTATATATTATAAAATTTTTAATGTTGATGCCACCCAGTGTCATTTACTAAAAGAAGTCCTGAAGAACTGTAGACGTTGTTTCATGGTCTAGGATCTCAAAAGAGTGTCTTCATCTAGTTTTGTTTAAACGCACAATGAGATCCATAACATTAACAAGAAATTGAGTAAATTCTGCAGGATTAAAGTGTAGTCTGGCAGAGGATGAACCAAGAAGAAGCAATCAATTATTGTTGCTTTTAGAGTGATACGGTCTGTGTCCTACTTCTCTGCTTGGAAAAGGTGAATAAAAACCTGAAAGTTCAATTTATTCAAGCAGGTAGCAAAAAGTCTGGAGTGTACTTTGGAATTGCCTACCCCCAAGTGCCAGCACAAGGAAGGGCACATTGCTTGTGACTCTAGTAGTATTGGGGTTTGAGCTCACTGCAACTTCATGGAAATCCAGCCACTAGAGAAGAGCTAGTTTGGCATCTACAGGAGTCTGCATTTTAAACCTGAGGCTAGAAAGAAAATTCATGATTCTTGCAGCAAAACTCCTGATCTGCCATCTACAGCAATTTATAATGTTACTTCTACAAAATAATGCAACTGTGTGTCCCCTGGTGGCCCCTGGAAAAAACACGTTCCTCTTCCTATCCTGTAAATATCTTGAAACAATTTCTTCCTCAAACTTTGTGATGTACTGTTGATTTAGGTTTTTGATTTCTGTGCTCTGATCTATTTTAGAACATTTCATCCAATGTGCTGGAGGAATCTGCTGTTTCAGATGATGTTTTGTCTCCAGATGAAGATGGCATATGTTCTGGGAGGTATTTCTCAGAAAGTGGCCTGGTAGGGCTGCTGGAACAAGCTGCAGAGCTCTTCAGCACGGTGAGTGAGGACCAGAATCACCAGGAGGGAATGGACTGTGGGCTGCCTGGGCCAGATCCACAGCTTCATTTCCTGCACACGAGGAAATAATGTAGTGCTGATAAACCTGGCATCACAGACCTGCCACACTCCACATAACAAGAGGACACATTTTTGGCTGTCCAAGTATTGCCTCAGTCTGATTAAACTAGGGTTTTTCAGCCTAGCTCAGCTACATACCCACCTCTACTGTGCAGACAGCAGGCAGCATCAACAGAAAGTGATTGTCTCAGGCAGGAACCAAGACTTTCAGTTGGTATTATCATGGGATAGTACATTTAAGAAAACGATCTTGCATAAAGTATATATTTTAGGAAGCGTATAAGGGTTACTCCTGTACTTTTATGCAGCACATAACCACGAGCCTCATAATCTACACTTACTATGTAAGGATTCATGATTTAGCATCTCTAAAAATATCACTTGGGTCCCTTTGTCCAGACACAGCTGTGGTTGCCCTGAGCCATACATGATAAATAAATCAATTCCCCGCTGCTAACCTGCATTTCTAGTTCTTGTAGTCCTGAGGCAGAAACCAGGGCTTTCCACAGGAATTTGGGCTTGAGAGCCTGACAGATCAGAGATCCAAATTAAATCCAGTTCATTCTTTGCTGTTCAGAACTGCCCATTTACTATTACTAGTTTTCAGAACACCAAAACAAGCAACATGACAGATTAACAGATGAGTCCCATAGATCTTCTTCTCAGCCAAGCCATTGAGGGAGATATAGTTTCTTTTCAGAGTGCATGAAAGCTCCTTTTTTTTTTCTTTTTTCTTTTTTTTTAATTCAAAGGGAGGTTTGTATGAGACTGTGAATGAAGTGTACAAAATTGTCATCCCCATACTGGAAGCACATCGAGACTTCAGGAAGCTTACCTTGACACACAGCAAGCTACAGAAGGCCTTTGACAGCATTATTAATAAGGTACTTGTGGGGCAAGGCACTGCTAGCAAGACACATTGCTGGGCTGCACTATTTGTTTAAGACTGGTGTTAATAAAACTGTTCATGTGTGTATTGGGTTTGTGTGGCCAGGTTTTGATAATGGAGGGGGAGGCTTAAAAGGGTGATGTCAATGAGAAGCTGCTAGAAACTTTATCCATGTCCAAAAGAGCCAATGCCAGCTGCTATCCAAGGCTGGCCAAGGCTGAGCCCATAAGTGACTGTGGCACCACCTCTGGGATAATATATTTAAAAAGGGAAAAAAGTTACTGGCCAGATGTAATTGTGCTCAGAGGAGAGAAAAGTGGAAAATACGTGAGAGCAGCAGCTCTGCAGACACCAAGGTCAGTGGAGAAAGAGGGGCAGGAGATGCTACAGGTGCCAGAGCAGAGATCCCCCTGCAGCCCATGGTGCAGGCAATGCTAAGGCAGCTGTGGCCCTGCAGCCCATGGAGACCTACAGGAGAGCAGAGATCCACCTGCAGCCCATGCAGAGCCCCATGCCAGAGCAGGTAGATGCCTGAAAGAAGGCTGTGACCCCATGTGAAAGCTCACACTAGAGCAAGGAGGAACCAGAGGCTGGAGCAGGGGAAACACTCCTCTCCCTGGGCTGTGGGAGAAACATGTGATGAACTGACCATTCTCCCTATTTCCCATCTCCCTGTGCCACTGGGACAGAAGACGTAGAGCCTAAGGAGAAAGGGGGAAAGGTGTTTTTAAAAATTGTTTTACTTCTTGTTATCTTGTTCTGAGTTTGATTGGTAAAAAATTCAATTAGTTTCCCCAAGTCAAGTGCATTTTGCCTGTGATGGTAACCAGTTTGTGATCACGTCCTATCCTCATGTCAGCTCACAAACCATTCATTGTCTCTCTCCTGTCCAGTTGCAGAGAGGGATAATACAGTGGCTTTGGTGGGTATCTGGCATCCTGCCATGATCAACCTACCAGAATTTTAAATAGTTCCATTTTCTTTTTCAAACAAAAGCTTCCATCTGCTTTGGTCTACCTACATAGCCTACAGTGTAGAAAGGCTCTCCATACAAATAAACAGAGATGAATATAAAACGAGTTTAGCAGAACATGTCTGTGTCTACCTGGCCACATCTGATTAACAAAAATAACTTTATTGTCAATTCACTAGTTTTTTTGGGTATAAAACAAAAGAAATACGAAAACCCATCTAAATTCTCAGCAGTCATACGGTTCCTTCTCTTTCTTCAGAAGAACCTTATTGCTGAGCCTAGTCAGTTTCAAATTTGTAGCAATTTTCATTGCAAAATTTCAAAATTTTGATTTTGTTACATGTATTCAAAGGAATTAAAAAAATAATGAGGCATTTTGTTTTGTGAAGCCTCCTTATTGATCAGCTTAAACTTTAAATTAGATTACAGTCAAATGTCCCCTTGGTTTGTATGCTTTCTGTCCTGTTCTTCTAATGCATCAGCACTGATGATATACAGAAATGGCTTTGAAATAGGGAAAATGTAGGACGAGTGGATTTTCTTATACATCAGTTGGGGGGAAAAAAAGGCATCCAAAATACTACAATAAAGCAATTGGTAAATTTCCTCTTCTTTTTATCAATTAGGGTCAAAAACGAATGTTTGGAACTTACTTCCGTGTTGGTTTCTATGGATCCAGATTTGGGGACTTGGATGAACAGGAATTTGTTTATAAGGAGCCTGCAATTACAAAACTCCCTGAGATTTCTCACAGATTAGAGGTAAAGAAAAACATTATATTAACATGATCTCAATATGGTATATTATATTTTTCAATGAACCCGCACAATCCTAATGTTATTATTATTCTATATTAAAAAAATCAATAACAAATGGATTTGTAGCATAAATTATTTTCTTATTGCATATCCTTTCCACAGTATAGCTTTTTAAAGCATAATGATCTAAGTGATCCATTCTTTTGAGGCTATGTGTCGTACAAGCTGGCCTGTAATACATTGAGTGATTTTGAGCATGCCAGATATTTGCTTTGATACCTTTTCAGCTTTTTTTATAGAATTGCTTTGTTCCCTTCTGATTGTTTTACCTCAAGTTCTATGATTGTCTGAGCAACTCTCAGTGATCTTTGTCAGAAGATGCCCTACCCTGGCCAGCTGTGGTTTGTGGAGCAGTACACTGACTGTACAAAGCCCAGAAATCGTCATGGCTGTCACTCCTTTCTCCTAGAATTGCATTAGCATTGCATTAAGGACTAAAATTTTGGCATAATTCTGTTTCCTTTCTAGGGATTTTATGGCCAGTGTTTTGGGGAGGATGCTGTGGAAGTGATTAAGGACTCTGCTCCTGTAGACAAAAGAAAGCTGGATCCCAATAAGGTAAAGAACTACTGAGAGGGCTAAGTGCTTTGTCACGCAAGAGAAATGAGAAGGTTCCCATTGCAACTTTTATGTTCAAACATTAAGGCACTAAAAGAAGCCACCCAACTTGGTATCTCTGTGCCCAGGGGTATTAAAATCTCTGTGACAGCTTAGCATGGTAGCTTGTCACAGAGTATAGAAATTAAAAGTTCTGGTGTCTGGTCCCTGCCCTGGTTCTGATCCCCAGGGTTAAGCTGTGCCCACCTAGATGCAAGTTTTGTTATCTCTGAATAAGATGATGATCCCTGAAGCATTTTGAGCTCTGTGGTTTTCCAGACCATCCCTAGCCAGTGTGTACTATGGGATACTTCGCATGCGCCATTCCTTTTACGTTCCTTGGGTTGTAAAGTACTGTAATGGTTCTTCCCTCTTTTCTTAGGCATACATACAAATTACTTTTGTGGAGCCCTATTTTGATGAGTATGAGATGAAGGACAGAGTTACCTACTTTGAGAAGAACTTCAACATCTGTCGGTTCATGTACACTACGCCTTTCACTATGGATGGGCGTCCCAGAGGAGAGCTTAGTGAGCAATACAAGAGGAACACCATCCTAACCACAATGCATGCTTTCCCCTACATCAAAACTAGAATCAATGTCATCCAAAGAGAAGAGGTAACTGGGTTTTGAAGACAGATCTAATTTCTCAAGGACTGCAGGAGTCTCTAGGTGGGAAAATTTCCAAATTTATGCTTGAACAGAAAAAAAGAATGCTGAATTTCTCAGACATTGCTCTTGTAAACAGGAGTATTAGAGAAGGGACAGACAAGGCAAGATAGAGATTTGCTATGGAGAAGAGACGATAGCCACTGTACATTCTTCTTTTGACCTCCTAGCTTTAGTGCTGTGAAGGAAGACGTGGAGCTCTGTTTGTAGCTATACTTCTAGCTGATAAAGCAGAAGTAGGATAGGAGTAGTCAGAGAACTAGATTGGGCTTAGGGCTTGTTCAGAGACAGGGAAGTTTTATACTGTATAAAGTGCAACACCATTTCAGGCATGAAGTAACTTAGAGTAAGAATTAATTTATGGGAGCAGGAGGTCTGATTCACACCCTATTTGTGCAAAGGGTAAGACGCCTAAGATGCACCATCTGCCAAGATGACTATCTTAGATTGAACAGTGTTAATGACCGAGTTAGATTAAACAGTATTCCTGGGTTTCACAACTATGGCTTTTGAAACAGGAGAATGATAGTGCTATTGTTGTACTTAGAACAGGTCAGCTGCATGCATGATTCAGGAAATTGACCATCTTTTCTTCCCTTTCCCTTAGTTTATTTTAACCCCAATTGAAGTTGCTATTGAAGATATGCGTAAAAAAACACAGGAACTTACTGCAGCCACCAACCAAGAACCACCAGATGCCAAAATGCTCCAGATGGTTTTGCAGGGCTCAGTTGGAGCCACTGTAAATCAGGTAAGGGATCCAAACAAGCCAGGTGAAGCGTACTTTTCTCACAGTGTGTTCTTTTTTGCACTCCTATTTCTTGCACTGGAAGAAGTACATCTAGTCAGACACATTTATTCACTGTGTGTATTTAAACTCCATCCATTAATATTTAGTCACTGTATACTGTTCCTTAGCTATGATTTTGGTTTAAGTGTTCATGGGAAGCACTATCCTGGCTGTAGGTGCAGAAACTGATGGAAGCCTTGTGAATGCATCTGGGGATTTTTCATTTCTAACATGCTAGGCATCTCAGCTATTTTGTTCCTTCCAGATGTATTCTTGGGGAATGGGAATAATCATAATGATTCTCCTGTGGAACAACCACAAACTTAGTTTCATGGAAATTAAGTCAATACATGAAGTAAGACCTGAGTGCCCCAAGACAAATCTGAGACGCAATAGGTATAACGTAAACATACACACTAAAAACAAAACAAAAAAAAAAGCCCAGGCAATTAAAAAAAATTAAAATGGAATGCTGAAGACATGGCTGAGAAAAAACTTGGTGTCGCACACAATTTCACAGAGCTAGGGCTTTTTTGCTGAAAGCCTCAATACTCTCAGGATCTCCAGATTGATCACCAATCGAAGCATCTATTATGAAATAATGTGTTGTTGTAAGCTTTGCAAAGAGTGATTTTTCAGCTCTGGGCTTATTGCCTGAAGGTCTTGTAATACACACACACAGGAGCTGTGTTTCTCTAATATAACCAGGTTTGTCACTAGGGCTGTCCCAGCTCCTCTCTGCTGAATAGAATTTGTTCCCTTTGTTGTGGAACTGGAGGAGGAATAATAGCAGGAGAGGATAAAATATGACAGGCAAAAGTTCTGCTTTCCAAAGGAAGTATTGTTGGGGAAAGGGAGCTAAAACCCATCCTGTTATGGTAACTGTGGAGAGTTTTATTTCCTTTCATAGCTGCACTCATGAAATAACAAACAGCTTTAAACAAATGTGTGTTTTGTTTTCAGTCCAAGCAGGTGGGTTTGACATTTCTGTGTTATTTCTATAAGGGACCACTAGAGGTAGCGCAAGTGTTCCTGGCTGAAATTCCAGAAGACCCCAAACTTTATCGACATCACAACAAGCTGAGGTTGTGCTTCAAAGAGTTTATAATGAGGTCAGTAAAACTAAATTGAAATGCTGAATTGCATCAATACATTCAATATTAGCAATAATGCAACGATAATATAACTGAGTAATTACCTATGCAAGTTAGCATCGTGAATCCTGGCATCTCACACTTTGAACATCGGACCACACTTGTTATTTCTGCTTCACATTAATGCCTAGGTAAGCATTGCGTTCTCAAAGGGAAGAAATGTTAACACTCTAAACTAATAATGTATAAATTTAGATCTTCATTTGTTTTATCTTTCAATGTCTTATAGAAATAAAACATTTCAGACTATTGCCTTGATTTATTTCTAATAAAATTGCATTCTTATGTAGAAAGCTGTTCATAAGAAAATCGCATCTGTCAAGCAGACACAGTGGTAGTGACAGACATATGTCCTTTGCTTTAGATATGTTTTGTAAGTCTCAACAAGCATATTTACGTACTAAGAGACTCATCTCCTCAGTCCAGACTATCCTCCTTAATGAAGGATAGGTTTAAGTTAATAAAAACAAGTCCTATACAGAAGATACAGCTTCTGAGTATTGCTATTGCCAATTTATCTGTTTATAAAAGTAGTAAGTAGGCAGCTAGCTCAGTATTCTGTAGTCATTAGATTTGCTTTTTATTAGTTCACTTATGCTTTCCTAATATAAAAAAAAAAATAACCTCAGTTTATGTACTTGATAAAAACAGGGCTTTCTTATTAGTTTATTTTCAGTTTAGTCTTGACAAGTTACCAGAGGAACGCCTGGACTAAAGGAACTGGATTCTTGTCCATTTAAATTACCTAACACAAAATGAGGGAGTTTAACAGAAGTAGATTATATATATCATGTCTTTTCTTCTTTCCTTTTGCCTAGGTGTGGTGAAGCAGTGGAGAAAAACAGGCACCTTATTACTGCTGACCAGCGGGAGTATCATCAGGAGCTCAAAAGAAACTACATGAAACTGAAGGAGAACCTTAGACCCATGATTGAGAGGAAGATCCCAGAGCTGTACAAACCTGTGGTGAAAGTCCATAGCATCAGGTATAGTTAGGGCAGGGTTATCTGTTGTGGCTGTAAAAAATATGCCCTTTTTTGTGAGGAAGAAAGGGATTTTTACTGGCAGCTAAAACCAGGCCAGAATATGCACTGACAACTCCATTACCAATTAAAGAAATCTGCTGGCTTCCACTGGAGATGGTTATAGTGCTAGCTGTGTTTCTCAGGCCCTGCATTCCCAGGTAGAGGATTTATGTAATTTTAATGCATCGTTAGATAA
>JAOTQP010001179.1:26103505-26118845 GCA_026413545.1 Cichladusa arquata
TCAAGCTGCTGCTTTCTTTTTTTTTTTTTTTCCCCTGATGATGAGCTCGTGAAGGGTTTTCTTTCCTCAGATGAGTGCTAGTCTTACTGGCATCACTGACCATTTTCTCAACTTACATTTTACCTGCAGCCTGCTCAGGCAGCTTTCTGTGCATGACAAGTCAGTAACATTCAAAGATGAGATATAATCACCTGCAAGACCACGGTGAAAATTCTCTGAAACAAAGAGGTGCTGGAAATGATGTAGGCATGATTAGCTGCAGTTTATGTATGTTGTCAGCATCGTTTAACTGGGCTGACAAACTTGATGTATGCTTCTTTCTTTGTTCTTGTGGTGTTATGGGCTGCTTTGTGCATGTGTTTGTGGGGTTTTTTTGAGTAGGCAAGGGTTCTGAGGTGCATAGTGGAAGTTGCCTTGGTCCTGATCCCACCTGTGATTTAGCACTGAGTCTGTCTCCTCTGTGTTTTTCTTGCAGTTTCTAATCCCATCACTACTGCTGCTTTTGTGCACTGTCACATTTTTAAGAAATGTTGCAGCATCACATCGACGAAAATACTGGTGTCTGCCGGGAGCCTCCTCAGTGAGGAAATTTAAGGGAAACAAACCCCTCTTTGTGTGATGCTCAGACCATGACTGTCACGAGTCAGGCGCGAGGCGTGCTGAGGAGATGCCGTCGGTGCTCACCCTGGCTCTCCCGGGCAGTGGGAGCTGCTGCTCCGGACAGACAGGCACCGCTCCGTCACCGAGCGGCTGGACTGGGGTCTGGCGATCACGAAAACGTGGCAGAAATGGAATTGAGTCCTTCGAGAGTCTTGTAAATAAGCAGTTGACAGAATATTGTTCACATTGTAAGGGGTTATTGGTGAAGTAGACTTGAGAGGGTTTCAGGGCTGTTGTTACCTGTAGCAATTCCATCTGGGGGAGAGAAGGTTTGTGCATGTACAGCTGAATATTAAACCTCTGGCTCAGGAAGTGTTAAGTGCATGGATTTATTAGTCTTAATGCTGGTATACTTTTCATGCCAGCAACTAGCCAAAAAAACAGGAGGGACTGCAGTTTGTTTTAGCTGGTGGAGATTAATGACAGTTTTATTGCAAAGCTACATTTGAAGTTTTGTTTCCACAAGCACAGGGTGACTGGGACAGGAAGGGATCTTTGTTGGTTCACAGGCTGCAGCTGAGCCTTTTGACCCCTCCACAGCGTGTCCCCCCCCACTTAAAAGGAGCCCTACAACTCCTCAGCAACCCCAGCTGCCTCTTGGTCTCCTTGTGTTGTTCCCCTGGTACCCTGTCCCACCCCTCTCTCCCGGGCAGCAAAGCCCCCTGGCCCCCAGTGCACATTGCTCACATTCCCGAGCTCTGCGTGCACACAGTGGGATGAGGGAGGCAGCTAAGCTGGTCCTCTGCTCTGGTGAGGAAACCACTGCTGTGAAAGCAGCCTGCCTGCTCCTGTCCTCCCTTTATATCCATCAGAGCCCCCCTGCCCACATAGCTCACATTCCTGAGCCACATTTCATTTGGGATGGTGTTTTGCTTTGGAGGCTGTTACTGCTTGGTCAAAACGTTGTCTTGTAGCTACATCTTCATGGAAGAGCAGCGGTTTGTGTCCCCTGGTTTAACACGCTTGGTGGCTGTTCTGGGTGGTTCAGGGTCTGTTTGGGGACTGCAAGTGAGCGAGATGGCAGATGGATGCAGCAGTGAGGAGAGTGTGCAGTCACAAGCCAGAGGCTTGGCTGTGCACGGGCTGAAGGAGAATGTTGGGGTCCTGGAGAAGACACCACTGGAGCTGATGTCTGTGACTATTGTGTAGAGAGGAACTTTCATTCTAATTTCAGTTAAAAGACTTTTCCTCCCCACCTCTTCCTCCAAGCAACTTGCTAATTTGCATCACAAAAGTGAGCCAGGGTTGTCTCCTTACTATGTTTCAGAAAATAACAATTGTCTTCAACTGTGAGTGAAAATGAGACGATTTATGGGTTGCTTTGTGCATACTGGTTCTTTCAAATACAGCTGTTAATTAAACTGCCTAATATTCTTTTACCACAATGTCCAGTTGCAGCTAATCTTTCATCAGTGCTGAGAGAGTCTCATTGCAAGGAGGAGGATTGTCTGGCCTGTGATACTGGTGTTGCCGTGTGGAAGAACCAGCTGGGTATGTGAGGCACTTTCCTGCACATCCTGTCTTCAGAAACAGTGGGCTGTTTCCCATGTCTTACTACTGCTAAGCCAGAAATTCTTTGAGGAAATAAAAAATAGCAATCATGTATTTATACACAGTTAGGAGCACTACCAATTTTCTGTCAGCCCACAGCCATTTTGTATCTATATTAAAGCTTAGTCAAACTGGCCTTGTTGGAGCTGGAGCATCTCATCACTTTGATTTCAGTGCAGAAGTTGTCAAGCCACAAGGCTGCCCTGACATTCCTACATAAAGTTGCTGTAAATGGGTGTGTGACCAGTGTATATGTACTATAGATCAGACACAGTAGTTACTCCATATGTGCTTTTTCTTTTTCCTTTCTGTTAATCCCTGGATCTTTGTGTAAAACATAGAGTATTACAGAGACTGCAGGAGGGGCTAAAGTAAGGGATGGAGTCTGTATTCTGTATTGCCTCAAGATTCATGTTTGTGCTGTGTTGCAAAATCATCCTGTTTAATGCTCTTGCTCTGAATGGAAAAGCCTTTTGTGGCTGGCTAAACTTTGGGAAAGCACGAGGCCCAAGGAGGAACATTTTCCTTCATTTGTCAGTAAAACCTTCCCTTGGACCAATGCTTGAATAGTTAGGTTGGGCTGTGTTTGGCCTGTCAAAATCCAGCTATTTTTTTTGCCAAAACTGAGGTAAGCTCCAGATAGAACTTACCATGTGTTCTCTCTCAATGAATTACTCACATAAAAGCACTTGCTAAACCATGTCTAGACTGCAAAGACCTGGATTTGACGGAATCTAATTAAAGCAATGGTGGCTTTCAGGTACGGATTTACTGCAATATGTTATCCTGGCTTTTGCTAGAAAGAGGCTGACCATGGCTGAGGTGGTTTTGGCTTGAACAGAGGGTTAAATTCAAGTCAGATACCTGAAATGGTGCTTCTGCCCACCTGCTTAGCCTGCCACACAGAGAGGCGTGCCCAGAGGAGGATAGCCAAGCAGCTCATGGCGATACGGGTGTCAGCACAGTCTTCTTAGAAAAATTGAAATCAACTTCCTGCTCGTTTTGGAGAATTAGGTGAATAATTCTGAGAGTTACCAGAAAGTTTCATTGCATTGCAGAGATATGAAGAGGCTGAAAATAACCCTGCTAGAAATACTGTTTTTGATGCTGGAGGTTAAGCATGTTCAATGCACAGCTCTAACTAGCCTGTGCTGGCCAGCCACCCTCATGACTGGGCTTGTGAGTTCATTGCCCATCTGTGCCCATTGCCTCATCTTAACTCAGGTTGATTACCAGCTGCTTATTGACTAAGAGGGATTAGGGGAGTCATGGGTGTCTAACACAGCTGGTTTCTTCCATCTCTGAGTAAGTCACTGAGTGGAAGTTGTGGTGCTGCCCATGCGTCCCTTGCTGGAGATGTTCAGGGTAGGTTTTACTGAGTACAAAGAACCATAATGTAACTCCTGGCTTCTGGTAGTTTTACCTCGTGGCCTTGAACATTTGCCCAGACATGTCTGTGAAGCATCCTGGCTGTTCTCATGCTTTTGCTATTCCTCTGTCTCAGCTCTCCGGACTCCTTTTATTTCCTGTAACTTTTCTATCTAGTGCACACTTTGTTCAGTGTCCATCAAGTCATGCCTGCTCCTTCTCTTTCACCCTGCCCCTGAATGCTTGCTCTGTTCAATCAAAGTCTCTAAGACAATACAGAAAAGGAGAGGGAGGGGTCACTAAGAAGAAAATGGAAGAAATAAAAGGGAGAAGTGAAAGAGCTGTCTCTGACAGAATTCAGGCTCCTCTGTCTAATCTCACAAGTATAACTTTTTCTTGAGAAACTGTCCTTTGCTTCACATTTTCAGCCTGTCATCAGATTTCTGCTAGTTTTGAACTTTGTCTCATGAGGCTGTTGCAGGAGCAATGAGCCAGTAGTGCAATTCCTTTTTTTGTTGTTGAAGTAGGGGGGAAAAAAAAAGACACAGCTGCCTCTCACTGTAACACAGCAGCAGTGGGTGACTGCCATGACTTTTAAGGCTGTTGCAGTCTTACAAAATGTTCTAGTTTGGAAATGAAAAAGAAGACATACTGGACTATTCTTAGTACCAAGTTCAAGGCTCAGCATTGCAAAGAAAGTTTGTGCAGCTAATAAAAGGTATACATACTACTTCTTGGCAGTGTGCAGAGAGAACTTTTTCTGGTGAGGAATGTTGGCATGACCTTGTCTTGTATCTGAGTGTCTGAGAACTTGCATTTTTATCTTCCTCTCAGCAGAATACAACCTGGGATAAACCATATAGTGGCCAGGGGTCACAGCAGAAATGCTTAAAGTGCCATGCTTGCTTAAGTGAGCACTCTTGTTTGCAGCTAGGTTCTGGGGGTATGGATTAGCCCCTCACTGCCCTCTGCTCTGGCCGTGGGCTGTGACTAGCTGTGCCTGTGGCACAAAGCAGGTACTTGCTCTTTTAAGCTCTTCCTGCTTGCTGCAGGAATCTGGTGTTTTCTTAGACGTGAACACTCTTCTAGGCTGATTTATGTATGTTTGTTTTTGGGGTTTTTTTTGTGGAGAGGCATTTTTTACAGATCTCTTGATTTCCTTTCACTGTTAACATGCTAATTCACAGCTGGTTGTTAGAGGACTGCATATGTTCTGGGTCAGGAATAGCCCCAGTCTGTGTTGGGACTATTCCTGTATGAATTATGTTTTGCTACTGTGGAAAGATGGCTGTTGTGCTCTGTGATTTGATTTGCAATTCATCTTGGATGGCCCAGTTAGGACTCAAGCTTGATGATGCTAATGAATGAGGTGATTAGTGCTGATGTTGAAGATGGAGTTACAGGCAAATAGGTTCCCAGCTTCATGGCTGCTTACCATGAAAAAAGGGGAAGTGTTTGTCCTGCTATACTGGCATGCTGACCTTCTCTCTGGTCTAGGAAGTCTCTGTTAGACCCATGCACTTCCTTGATCCCTTCTTGGAAACTTCATTTTACATCGTGATTATTAATTTTTTTTTTTTTTTTTTTTCCAGAATGAAGGAAAACACTCCTTATTTTTGTCTTGCTGGCTATTGGAAGTGACAGAAATTGCATCTAAGCCTGGATGGCTCTGAGCCCTGGATGAGTTTTTTTGTAGATGAGTTTGTATTCCCTAAGGCTCTGGCATTTATGAGCCCTTGTTCATGGTGGAGGTTGCAGGTCATTGAGATATTTTAACTCCTGACCTAATAGCATGTGAGTGTTTGCTGTTGCCCAGTTTGCTCAGTTCCCTGTTTGGCCAGCACTGGGGAGCTGCTGGGCGCTTGGCTGGCCTTGGCTGCAGGCCGCACACAGAGCTGGCTGGTGGCTGGCGTTAGCCAGAGTGAGCGGGGCTGAGCGGAGGCTGCAGAGCAAAAATGCTGCCAGTGCTCTCAGCCCTGGCACGGCTGGGTGGCACAGGCTGCCCGGCTCTTGGGGCAGAAGGCTGATGTGAGTGCCCAGCTCAGCCCGGGGAGCCAGGCTCTGCTGGCTGCAGGGCACTGCTCTCCTCATACCTGTTCGCTCCTGTTGGCTGAAGGCTGTTTGCAAACAGCTCTGTCCCTCTTTCTGTGTAGGTCTTTCCCTGGTGTTCCTTTTAACCCAGATTTTCCTTCAGCCTGCCAGTTACTTATAACTCCTAATTCCGGTTTAATGACTTTTTTGTGTCTGGGGATTGTACTTTATTTGCATAACAACAGAGCCCTGTGAAAGGCTTGCAGTAATGTCAGCTCTGGATCTGGTGTTAGGCAGTTCAAAGTGCCAGGCATGAGTTTTATCAAGTTGGTCCCTTTGTGCTGCGAAGTTTGAAGATACTGATCTCGTTGGAATTAGGCAGGTGGCAGGTCAAGCAGCACATCTGAGAGCTGCCTGCTGAGAAAACTTGTTTTAATGAGAAAGAATAGAAAAGTAACAAGTCTGTCACAAGGAGAGATTTCAGGAGTTCAGTTTTATGGCATCTCTAGTAAAAGTAAGTTAATAAACACCAAGATACCAAGAGCACCTCAAGGGTTAGTCAGTCTCTTTTATTTTGTATATTATGGCCTATTGGTTTGATGAGATTGTAGAACCAATTTCTCAAAGCCTGGTAATAAAACACATCAGTTAAAATGAGGCTGCAGTTTGGAAGAAATTATTTTGTTTTGCGGACTGTTTCTTTCAACACCTTGGATTAATCATGTTTGGGTTTTGTTGTTTTTGTTTTTTTTTTTTTTAAAGTAAAAGTTCATCATATCAGAACTATGTAGTAAAATATGCTTCTAATCTGCATCCCTCCAAGCTGCATTTCTTTTTAATTGCCAAATGTTCTATTTCCCAGTAGAAACACGGGAAAATATTAATAACTGAAGGACTATCTGATGGAGAATGTTGAAAGACTTCTGCTAGCATCAAGGCTTTTTTTTTTATGATTATAAGTAACTGTGAATACTTGAATTTAGTAGAAAAAAAGGAGATGACTACTAAACTTCAGCTCTGCCTTCGCTTTTCCCAGCTTCTGTCTCAGATCTTTGTTAAGCTTATTTTTTGTTTTCTCTCACTCAGCTCAGGCCCAAAGGTTTCGAATGGGTCATTGCATTTGGAAATTATTCAGTTTCCAAGCATCCTTTGGAAAGCAAAGAAAAAAAGAAAACAAAATAAAAAAACTCCTCTAACACACAACACCCCCAGCTGTAGTACATCCAACAAGTTTTGCAATACTTCAGTACTGCCAAAGTGTGCTACAGTTGCTTGCTTTTCTTTTGGTGAGTTTTGATGGATTCCTGTTCTGTTAGCTTGCTTCAGATAGGTAGCAAGAGAAGGAATTGCCTTTCCAGAAGGAACTTCTTGCATGCTGTGAATGCAAATAGACTGTTTGCTCCCCTCCCACCACCTAAATCTTTCCTCCCAGGCTTTGTGGGATTTAGTGCCAGCTCACAACACAAGTGTGACAGCTGGTTGGTGTCCAAAGTCCTTTTTGTTGTTTCAGCTTTAATCAGGAAATGATTTGTCAGAGGATCAAAGCACTCTTGGGTGAATTAACTTTTTTTTGCCAAACTGTGGGTTTGATGCATATGTAAATATGGTGTGATATTTACTGGGACAGAGTGGTCTTTGCACAGGAGTGATTTTTGGCTATAACCCGAATAAAACTGGGGTTGATACTGCTAATTTTACAGAGCAGCCTGCATGGACTGTGAGAGATCATGTTTGGAAATTAGATCAGGTGTGGCAGTAAGTTGTGTGCATGTGGCAAAAGGTCCCTGAGCTCATCTCCTGATACAGTTCTGAAAGAGCAAACAAGCTTCCAGTGTCCACAGAGACCTCTCTCTTTGCCTCCTCTGCTGTCTCTGTTTCTGAAAGACAGCTGCACGTCACTTGGCACTGCATTGGCCTCTGGAGGCTTTAGTGACACTGTGGAGATGTGGCTTCACCTGTGCCCTGCTCTCAGGCTTCTGGGAATGGCAGGGTTTACAGGTGCTCATTGTGCCACACAAAATGCAGTGAACTAAGACCCCCTGGGCAGGACTTGGCAGTGTTCACAGCTTGTGTGTCTGTGTGTTTGCACATATTTTATTGGAAATGCCATGCTGTGGGAGAGAAGGGGTGAGATCCTGTGCCTGGGATTCCTTTGTTCCCTGTAACACAGGTGGGGTCTGTTCTTGGGACAGGTGTGTACGTGTCTGTGCAGGTGCCAGTGCTGGTGGGAGAAGCATGAGCTGCAGGCACAGATGGAGGTGGTCTTCAGCTAGGGAATGTGTTCTGTGAGGAAATAAAGCTCAGCAAGGTTGTGTTGATGCCTGAGGAGAAGCGGGGAGGTCAGGGAGCAAGGCAGTGAGGTAGTGGCTGGGTAACATCACTTTTTAGAAGCTCTTACAAGAAAGCTTCTTGGGGGCAGGGGGTGAGGATTGCTTTTGTCCATGAGAGCACACAGCTCTAGATGACTATTCGAGACAGCAGTTCCATTATGAAGAATGGACACATTCTCTTCAATATTTAGAAACAAGTTGGGTGTTTTTTTCCTATAAGAATTGTATTTGGGTGAAATGTACCCAAAAGTGAAGAACACATTTTTTTTCTCTGATTTGAAGTACCATGTTTCTCAGCCACCCTAAAATAATTCCACACCCTGTATGTGCACACATAACCTCTCTGGGCAGGAAGGCCAGGCCTTGCTCTCCAGAAACAAACTGATGGTGCATTGCATGGTGGCTTAGCTGCCACTGTATCTCAGGTATCTGGAGATGTCTGACCTGACACCTCTTCGTGACTCCATGTGAAGGGAAAGGAAGGCATGGAACTCTGGAGTGGCAAACCCTGCTCTGCTGCCTGCAGTGCCTTTGGGGGTGTGAAAGGCTTGTGCTGCAGCACTGTGTAGCTTGAAGGAGGGGGTTTGTGCTCTGGAGAGGAGAGAAGAAAATTGGTGGTACATAGTGAACTCTGGGCTGTTGAGTTCCTGTTTGTCTGGCACACCTGAGGGCAAAATGGAAAGAAATGCATGGTGTCAGGATGCCTGATGGATGTGAGAAGAGTTGGATTGAGGCACACAGAGAAGACAAAGTGAGATGTTAATCAGTAACAAACTGAGTCATCTTGCAAGAGCTTGCAATGCCAAGTAGAGATGTACACAGCATGAAAGGAAGGAATGTGCACAAGTGTGTTTATTCCAGGTACAGAAGGACTTGCCCTTATTCTCATATTCAAAAATGGAGCATTTTATTTGAAGTGCCTGGTAATCAACCAGAGCTGCTTACCCAGCCTGGGTTCTGGACATCACCACACTTGACCCCACCTGCTGCATCTTCAGGGTCTTTTAAATGACCTCTTCCTAATTTCTTCTCCAAAGAAAGGCTTCAAGCCAGTCAGTTTGTCAGAGACAGGTTTGTCATTAACCTAGAATGATGTATCTTATAAGAAGGTATATGCTTTAAAAGGAAAGAAAGCAAACAAATAGTATTCCTGTTGTTTTCCCAGCACAAAGTCTGGTTTGTTTCAAGGAAGTATCTGGTCCTTGACATTCTCATTTTCTTACTGTTGGCTCTGAATTGCTCACCTGAGACTGAGCTGCAGGTGTCTTCAGGTTCAAACGAAGTAGAACAATCTCGCTTCTCAGATTTCAATGAAATTTGTGTGCTGTAAGATCAGAAACTATATATATTTTTTTTTTCAGGGGGGAGATAGGTGGCTGAAATTGCTGTGTGGGTGGGTAGAAAGAAAAGGATGGGGACAAAGGGATGAAAAATTTGTGAAAGAAAACACAGCTAGTTAGGCTGCACATCTCTGCTGCATTGAGCTGTGTGTATCTAGAGAGTGAAAATACACAAAAAAATTTGTTTCCATTGCCTGTGTTTGTCCAGTTGGCCTGTTGCCCAGTTGTATTCATGCAGTTGTGAAGATGTGGTCTTGGTGCTCCTGCTTCACTCTGGGTAAAGCAAAGATGAAGAGAAGTAGTGCTGGGAGCTACTAGTGTAACTGGAAAAGGGCAGTGAGATTAGAGCTACTTTGGGTGTGGCACAAGTTTATAGCTTGTCCTTCCTCATTAAAAAAGTTAGCCCAAAATATCCATTTAAATAACTCCATGTTTTTTGTCCTAGCTAAAATGAGGGACATCTCAGTCATAAATGGAATGAAAAGGAGAAATGTATGTTGGATTACTGAGTCTTTGTTCAGGCAGGTGAATGTTTTATTTATGTTTTTAATGATTGTGGTGTCCCTTTGCCACTCCAAAATGCTACAGCTGAGTGCAAATGTTCCAGACAATGCTTAACTTCTGGACGTATCTGCCTAATGACAGCCCAGAGTTTTGACTCTTGCTATTGGAACTTTTATTATTTTTATTGTGATACTAACAGGTACTAACAGAGCAGTCTTTGCAGAATGCCTGAGATCTATAGTGTGAAAAGTGTGCTGAACTCTTTTTGTGGAGTGTTTTTCCATTGTTTCTTCTGTGTGACTCATCTCTTGTTTTAGTCCTATATCCAAGCGGCTTTTTTTAGCCTTTGATCCAAGATAACTGACACTTAAAACAACAGTCTTGCTTACTTGGTTTTAAAGTGCCTTAGCTACCCATGTCTTAAACTAGCATGTCACTTGCAACTGCATTCTGGTCCTGCCCTTACAGCAAGACATCTCTACCCTGTTGTAACTTGTTCAGAAATCGTTTATTTCAGGGAAACTTGTTCAGCTAAGAGATATGAGATCTCTTCTCATTATACGTTTGAAAGCATCTATGCCTTTGGCATGCTGACCTCCCACCAGACTCACTGTGCAGGGTAACTTGGTGCCCTGAAAATTAGTCAGGCAAGCACTATGGTGCTTTACTTTAACTCTTCCTCGCTGCTGATAGAGAAAATATTGAGATGATTGTGTCTTTTTAATGGCTTTTTTAAAAACAAACGAAGCCCGTTCCTAAAATGCTATCAAGTGCTTTTACCTAGATAAGCAGGGACTTTTCATCCAGCTGCTTTGCAATGCCTGGGTGAGGAGGAATTAATTAGCAGCCTTCTTGCTAGGGGGTGTCCTCTTTCACTGTTCTCAGATTGCAAAGGGTAAGAATGAGGAAAAAAAAACCCCACCTGATTATCTCTTTTCACGATTTGATGCTGGCCCACCCGAGACAGCTTGTGCCAAGCATTTTGGGTAGAGTACAGTTAAAGTTTCCACCAGAGCTGGGTGTTGCCATTCCCCCTTACACACTTTGGCTGTGCTTTGTGTGGTGCAGCCCTGTCGCTCGCTGCTGGGAGGTGCTGGGGACCAAGGGCATGGCTGCTGCAGTAGGAACAAGAATCAGCACTGCTGAGAATCAGCACTGTCACTGCAGGCTGCAGCCTTGCTTGTGCCCATCAGGTTTCACCAGGGGGTTACTGTGCCACAAGGGATGGAAAACCCAACACTTCCTCCAAACCCTCCCTCTCCCTGTGTAGGACTTCACTGCTGCAGCAAGAAGTCGCCTTTCCCTTGGCTGCATTTTGTTCACTAAACATTGCTCTGAGAAAGCAAGTCTTTAACTACTGTTTTGATAAGCATGGATATTTGTTGATAATAAAATGTGAAAATAAATATGTCAACCTTTTTTCCACCGACACAGGAAAAATGAAACTTCTGCAGCTGCCTTTAGAAAAACGACTTTCACTTATGGTTGTGGTTGAAGCTGTTTGTGGCAGTGTATCTTTGAGCGTATCTACATGTCCCCCCTGTTTTTACTCCCTGAAACTTGTTGGCACTATTGTTGCAGGAGGTTTTTTGTTTATAGTTCAGCTATATTAGCATAGCAGGGTACAGGCTACTCATCCCTCCCTCCATCCATCCCTCCATCCATCCCTCCATCCATCCATCCATCCCTCCATCCATCCATCCCTCCCTCCATCCATCCCTCCATCCATCCCTCCGTTCTTGGCTGGTGAACCATCCGTTCCATCCCGGCTCTCCCGTATCCGCAGGCCGAGCGCTCCTCGTTCCGTCAGTGTTCCTGGTGCCAATCCCTGGGTTTGGGTTTCACATGGACCTTGGAACTCTGCTCCGTGTTCTGGGGATTGCGTTTGCCGTGGGTTCTGCTCTGTTTGATTGGGTTCTGTTGTGTTTCATTGGGTTCTGTTGTGTTTCATTGGGTTCTGTTGTGTTTCATTGGGTTCTGTTCTGTTTGATTGGGTTCTGTTCTGTTTCATTGGGTTCTGTTCTGTTTCATTGGGTTCTGTTGTGTTTCATTGGGTTCTGCTGTGTTTCACTGGGTTTTCTTGGTGCTTTCAGCCCTTCTCCAGGTTTTTTGGGATATTCCATAGTTTGCAGCATCTCGGGATGCTCCCAGTGCCGTGGCTGGGATGGGATGTGTTGTGATGTGCCCTCATTTCTCTGCAGGAATCCCTTCCCAAAATCCCACCTCAATCTCCCCTTTCCCAGCTCAAAGCCATTCCCACTTTTCCTGCTCCGCATCCTTGTCCCAGGTCCTTCCCTGCCCTCGGAGCCCCTTTGGGGCTGCAAGATGCTCCAGTTTCTCCCTGGATCTCCCCTTTTCCAGGCTGGGCAGTCCCAGCTCTGGAATCCCAGCCAGGCTCTTTCTCTGGTGGCTTTGACAGCTCCAGATGCTGCTTCCAGCAGGACCCAGGGAATGTTCAAGGATGTCAGGATCAGGAGCTGCCCTGTTGTGTCTGGGGCTCCTTCCGCCAGCAGCTCCTGCAGGATCCATGCAGGCCCCACTCCAATCCCGCTGGTTTTTGGGGAGCTCACCCCAATCTGTGGGAAGTGGGTCAGGAGGAGGCTGCAGCGCTGGGCTCAGCTCTTGTTTTATTTATTTTTTTTTTATTTTCTGGGATTTTCCCCGTGCTGGATGCGGCACTTCCCACACTGGCGGGATGGGGGAAGGGGAGAACACTCCCCTCAGATCCCAGGGTTGAGACCCTGCCCCTGGCCCAGGAATTTTTGGGATGGAGGTATCTGGAGCACGCCTGCAATCCCTCTGAAGAGCAGCACCAGCCTCTGGAATCCGGGGGCTGTTGGGAGCGGCGCTTCCAAACCTAAAATTAGCCCCGACCCCGCACCGAGGAGCCGGCTGTGATTGCCATGATCCTCACCTGATCCCTGTTCTGCCATCCCTGCTCCCTGTGTGCATTTTGGGGCCAGGCCCTGGAATGGTCCCGTTCTGGAGCCCTGCTGGGTGATGGGAAGGCACAGTTGGATTTGTGTGCGTTTTCCACGCCCGGCGTGTTTTTCCCGATAAAATTTCACTTTCCCGGAGTCTCAGCAGATGGATGCACGAATCCTGGTGTTTTTTGGGATGAGGCTGAGCCACAGCCGTGTGGGAAGGGGAGGCTGCTCCTTGTCATCCATCCCACGATCCATTTTTGCTTTCCCAGTTGGTTGTGAGCGAGAAGTTCCCCAGATCCACCTCAGATTCCCCAGGCCGGAGCTCCAGGTGCGGTCGCTCCCTCTGCACTCCCCAAGCCCTGGATTTTAGGGAGGGCCTGGCTGGAAAACCTGCTGGGGCTGTTTCCTGCAGGATCCACGGCCCCCAGGGCGTTCTGAGGCCGGTGCTCCGGGGGTTTTTCCTTGGCTGAAGGAAGGGTTGGGAATCTGGCTGCTCCCAGTTCCAGCTCCCCTGCAGGGTGAGGGCTGCAGCTGGAGGAGCTCCTCCCGTATCCCTGAGGGATTTCCCTGCTCCTCAAACCCATCCCAACCTCCACCCCGTGCTCCGCAGCAGGGAGAGTCAGAGAATCTCACAATTCCAGGGAATTCCAGAACCATCCCACACTCCTTCTCGACTAACTCCAAACTCGCTGGATTTTCCTCTTTATTAAATGCTGGATTCCAGTTGGATCTTGGAGCCCTGACAGATTCCAGCACCTGCTCTGCAGTGGGGACACTCCCGTGGCTGGGTGTTCGTTCCTTGCAGGAATTCCTGCAGTGCCTGGGGATCGTGGCTGGGGTCACTGGCATGGCAGAGAATGGCTCTGGATTCCCCCTGCATGGCAGATTTGGGGACAAATCATCCCTTTTCCTGCTGGATCATCCTCCAGTTCTCCCAGAACCTCTTCCCCAGTACCTGCAGCTGCATTGGGGTGGCACTGGCTGCTCTTGCTTTGGGAGGAGGGAACTGGAGCCAGGAATTCTCTGTTCCAGGGGAGCCACGTTATGGGGAAGAGGATCCAGGGATCCTTTGGATTTGGGATGAAAGGAGCTCTGCTCAGACTCTTCCTCAAAGATGTTTTCAGCCTGGGAACAGAGAAACAGAAGCTCCCAGGGAATGGATCCATAGGGAAATCCCCAAATCCATTAAATGATATTTTAGCGCTTCCTGTGCCCACGGTGGCCGGGAGGATCCAGTGGAATTTTTGGAGCAGCAGGATGCAGGAGCAGGGATGGGAGGGATTTCATCCTTCAGTCCCTTCCTGAGTCCCCACCCAGCAGAAACCAGGGATGGAGAAGGATGGAAACAGCCTGGAAGGGTCCTGGAAGTGGGATGGAGGAATAAAGGAATCCGCTGCTCTCCTGTGCCCTCTGCGTTTTCCATGGACACAGCCTGGAATAAATCATCCCAGGGCCCATCCCACCCCCTCATTAGCTGATAAATCCATGGAAACGAGCGTGCAATTAAAGCTAATTAATCCTTTCCCCCTCTGGAAACCAAATTGTTCCATTTTATCCAGTGTAGGCAAACTGGGGGCTCCAGTGCTGGAATGCTGTGGAGTTCCCAGGCTCCCACGCCTCAGGGGCGGAATGGAGCCGTGGATCTTGGGGATCACGGGATTTTCGGGGTGCTCTGGGGGAGCCTGACACCTTCCATCTGCTCCAGGCCCTGTCCAGCCTGGCCTTGAGCACTGCCAGGGATGGGGCAGGCTCAGATTCCCGGGATAACCTGTGCTCACAGCCAGCAAGGAATTCCAAATAGCCAGGTGCAGTCTGCTGTGTTTTAGCTTAAAACCCTGGTTTCCATTTCCTGGGATTCTGCATCCCTGAGATTCTTCATCCCTGGGATTCTCCATCCCATGGATTCTCCATCCCATGGATTTTCCATCTCCTGAATTCTCCATCCCTGGATTCTCCATCTCCTGAATTCTCCATTCCTGGGTTCTCGATCCCTGGGATTCTCCATCCCATGGATTCTCCATCCCTGGGATTTTCCATCCCATGGGTTTTCCATGCTTGGATTCTCCATCTCCTGAATTCTCCATCCCTGGGTTCTCCATCCCTGGATTCTCCATCTCCTGGGATCCCTTTGCACATTTCCAGATCCCTTTGCACATTCCAGGATCCCTTTGCACATTCCAGGATCCCTTTGCTCATTCCCTGGGATCCCTTTGCACATTCTGAGATCCCTTTGCTCATTCCCGGATCCCTTTGCTCATTCCCTGGGATCCCTGGTCCCATTCCAGGATCCCTTTGCTCATTCCCTGGGATCCCTGGTCCCATTCCAGGATCCCTTTGCTCATTCCCGGATCCCTTCTCATCCTCTCCCATCCCGGGGCTGCTCCTCCCAACCCCGGGCCGCGTTTTTTTCGGAACGGGAGGGGCGGATCCCGGCTCCGACCCTTGTTTTTGGGAGGGAAACAGTTAAAATTCCAGGGGAGGGAAGGAGCTTCCATGAATGAAGACAAAGTTTGGCGGGGGGCCAGCAGCGGGGGGAGGGGGCGGCCGAAATCCCAGGAAAAATTCACACGCACCCCCCCCAAAAAAATCCAGAGCCAGCTCCATGTCGCGAGATGCCAAACCGGTCGCG